>SJXQ01007494.1:641179-767474 GCA_006408695.1 Aepyceros melampus
GGCGGGGTCAGAGCAGAGCAGGAGGGGCAAGTGAGCAGGGTGGGCAGAGCCTATGGTTCCTATGAGGGAACTGAGGCATCCTCTGCTCTCTCTTTGGCCACATCCCAAAGGGCATGAAACCCTGTTTTCTGAACCCCAAGAGGAACAGATGATCTGATAACTGTGAGAACTACTTGACACGTTGGGTTGCCCTGAAAATCTGCTGTTGTGTGGTCTGTTTGAAAGAGTGCGAGGAGTAAGCTTGCCTATTATCTTTCAGGAACGAAGATTTCATCCGAGCTCTTGTAGAAAAAGTAAAGGAAAAAAGAGTTCAAAACAAAGAAAAGAAAGGTCTGGAATATGTTTCATTTATGTAGTCAAAGACTCCCTGGCGACACAACAGTGTGACTTCTCAGAGTGCATAATGACCCCTCTTTATTAGTTTTAGCAACTTGTTAGAGGATTTCAGAGGCAGGATTTTCTGTGAATAGGGAGCAGACAGGTACAGAAAAGAGGCCCCCTCACTGACAGCATAATAATAGCCCTGCCCGGAGTTACAGAGCAGACGGCCACACAGTGCAAGTTAGTTCAAAGTCATTTGTATTCAGAGAAATTTACTATAATTCCTCACAAAAAGGACCTTTGAAAATGACATCGAACATATTGTTTCCCTGTAATCCTTCGTGTTTTTGGCCTTCCTGTAATTTGTGCTGAAGTCATTATCTGTTAAAAGCAAATCTTAAAATACAAGATCAATGTTTATTCAAGGTATAAAAAAGGACAATTTAGGTCGGCTCTCACGTGTTCCCTCCCTCCTTCTCTCTGACGTTTCCTCCTCATTTGCTGCTTTTTCCAGGATGCTCCCACTTTCAGGGTGCCCCGTTTGGGATTCCTGCCTGCTGCCCCTTCGCCCCCGCCCTCAACCCAACGATGCTTAACTCCCTGCCTTCATCACACAGGCCTTTGCATACATACGACCAGCAGGGTTTGGGGGTCTCTCAGGGGTCTGCTCAGCTCCTGTGAAGGGTGAGAGCTGGCCCCCTCCCTAGAGCAGTTCTGTCTTGATCTCTTGGTGGTTGGTGGTGGTGTCACTGTGTGATCTGAGTTGGAGACAGGGTCCCTGGCTCAAACAAAACAAAAGGAAAGGCTGAAAACCCACCATTTTGGTTAAACTGGCAAATGGATCAGGTTGTGTATGTCCTTTGTCTCTGCCCCGATTCTTGGTTGTCCTCAGAGGCCACATAGCTTTGGACAGCCATTGGCTAAAACCCTTGCCATCTCAGACTGTCACTATCTGCTCCTGAAATTATGGAATCAGAGACTTAGGCAGCTTTGACCACTAGCTTTGTCACCCAGGAGCTGTGTAGACTTTTGCTAAAATACCAAGTAATACCCCTCTTATGCTGGAAGAAACGACCCAGAAAATACATGGAACAAAGTGAGTCTGTGGATGCCTCTCACTTGGCATGGTGCTTCACTGCCCAGGAGCAGGTGTGTGTGTGTGTGTGTGTGTGCAGATGTGTGCAGGTGAGTGTGTGTGCATGTGTGTGAGTGTGCAGGTACCAGTGTGTGCAGGTGTGTGTGTGTGCAGGTGTGTACATGTGTGTGTAGGCACATATTGTGTGTGCCTGTGTGCAGGTGTGTGTGTGCAGGTGTGTACATGTGTGAATGTGTGCATGTGCATGCATGCATGTGAAGGGGTATACACGTATGTGAGTATGTGCAGGTGTGTACATGTATGTGCCTGTGTATAAGTGTGTGAAGGTGAGTGTGCAAGTGTGTACATGAGTGTGTGTAGGTGTGTGGATGTGTGTGCCTGTGTATGAGAGTGTGTGCAGGTGTGTTCCTATGTGTGCAGGTGTCTGAGTGTGTGCAGATGTGTACGTGTGTGTGTGTGTGTGTGCAGGTGTCCAGGTGCCTGTGTGTACCTGTGTATGCTTGCAATGTGTGTGTGTGTTTTCTTAGATTCCAGTTTGAGACCTGAGGATCGAAATATTATGGAAAGTTAAAAGCCTAGAAACTATAGCATCTGAATAGTGTCTAGACTTGACAGGTAAGCAAGTTGATCAATTTCCCATTGAATTTTTCTTTGGTTTAATTTTTCTCTACAGTTCACTCTGGGATTCCAAACACGTGGCAGTGAGTAGATGGGGAGCGAGCCTCAGGGAGCAGTGCTCTGGGAGGACTTTACCTCCTGACATATCAAGGGCCACATGCTGACATTTGCTAGTTGGGGACCTTTGGGGAGATTGGAGTCTCTCTACATGTGGGGAGACTGAGACCTTACCTGTTGGGGTGTCGGGAGTGTGAGCTGAGAGAGTGCATATGGGGAGGGTTGTCAGCCAGGTGCTCCATGGAGAGGGACCCAGTGTCATCTCTGCTCAGCCCATGGTGTCTAGGGTGGTCCCTGGGAAACAAAAGTGTTCAAAAATGTCTCTAAAATAAATACTTCCTGTGTATGACTAGCCAAATAGTAACAAAATCCAAGAGGAGGTAGGTTGAGCTTCCAATCCATCCCCCTAACCATGTGCGTGGGTGTGGAGGACACACAGCTCAGGAGCCACTTGGAAATGGCCTCATCCCACGTAAGACAGGCAGAGATGTGGGGGCCTAGAGCCTGTTCTACTTAGCCCGCATTTCATCAGGCAAGAAGCTGACAAACAGCAGTGAAGAAAAGGCTCCCACTTGGCTTGTCTTGGGGCCAAGACCCCCTTCCCCCCGTTTCTTGTTTCCCCAGGGAGCGGAAACCACTGACCAGCACAGGCGGGATGTTTCTGTCCACAGGATGGACTGGCCTCACCCCCAGACGGCAGCATTTCACTTTGCCTCTTCCTGCGCAACATACACGTTTCTGCTGAGAAGTCACCCTCTTGGAAAATACTTCCTGACCTTAGAATAGGTTTCACCCTTTTTATGCTTTCTTTTCCTTCAAATTGCATGATTTATATCTTCCCAGCTCTTTCTTGGAAATTGAAATGGTTATTTACCTGTTTGTCTGTCTTTCCCACTAGAATTTAAGTTTCGTGGGAACAAAGACTGTGTGTGTCTTGGCCACTGCTTTAGGCTATGTTGCAGTACCTTGATCACTATTTTTTTTTTCTGAAGGAAAGAATGAATGTGTGTGTGTGTGTGTGTGTGTGCATGCACCTGTAGATTCTTGACCACACAGTTCCAGGGCATGGCAGACCAGGGCACAGGATACAGTCTTAAAAGGTCATTCATCCCTGGAGCTCATGGACCTCTCACAGGGACTGTCCATATTAGCATCACAGGTTCCTGGTTACATTTCCTCTTAAGAGTTGAGAGTAGTGACCATGTTACAGAGGCAGCACAGGGCGAACCTGCTGAGTGCCTGGCTCGGTCAACCTCTGTTTCATTTACTGTGGACACTGGACAAGGCAACATTTCATATGGAGTTTAGCAAAAACTCTACTCAGACCATCTGCTTTGGGAACAATAAATAAATAGAAAATACAAATTTAAAAATAATTAGGAAGACAGCCCACTGGGCCATCCATCAACCTCATGGGAAAGACAGTGATAGCTATGTGGTTCTCAGACCATCTCAGTTATTCCTAATTGATCAAAATACCCCGATGTTTATAGCAAATGAGAGCATGACTCAGAATGAAATGAAGTCAATGGAATGCCAGAAGTTTTTATTCCAAAACAGAGACATGGCCCATATGTTCAGAAATACTTTCGTTCTTAGGAAATGTTTATGAAAAAAGAACGGATAGGCACTTCCTCAAAAAGAGACTCAACTGATATCAACACGGTTCACATGACAGGAGCATTTTCCCATTATGCTCATGTCCCCCTTTACTTACTGATTCTTCACTGTCAGGTTTGAGGAACCATGCTGACAGCAAAGACAAAGAGTTGCCTTCATGGCATATCCATTTTACATGCAAATACTTTAAAAAGTTGAAAGTGTTCTTGAAATTTTTCATGGTATCATCCGTGTATTGTTTTTGATAAATACATATGTTAGTTGCTCACCACATCTGACTCTGTGACCCCATGGACTGCAGCCTGCCAGGCTCCTCTGCCCATGAGATTCTCCAGGCAAGAATACTGGAGTGGGTTGCCATGCCCATCTCCAGCATTTCCACTCCATTTGATGGAAAATAGAAGCTGAGTTTGTTTCTCTGTGGATCTTCAATTTTCTGTTCTCTGACCATAGTCCCGATGAATTTAATTGAATGTAGACTTAAAACATGGGAAAAGAAAGAAAAATAAAGCAACCTGCATCAAGTAATCACCAGCAATCTGATTTCCCAGCTGGAACAAATTTTCGCTAGCCAAGGTGTGTAGAATTCAGCTCAATATTTACATGAAATGGCCTCAAAATTGTTTGAAACTAGCACAGCAGGATAATGAATTAGGAAGAAAAAGAACAGAATCCATTTCTTTCCTTTTCCCTCTCTGTTTTTCTTTCTCTTTTCTCTCTTCCTTGTCACCTCACTCCCGAGATTGTGAAACTGTTGTTGTTCCCCCTCCACACCCCAGGAGGTGCTCCTCAGAGGTTCTGGACACACACATCAGGGTTCTATTATAAGTGGCTGCCTTTCACCATGTGGCAAGGTTGAGACTGAATTTATTTTTGTGTGCTCTGCGCCTGACGTGTTTAAAGGTGCAGAGGGCATCCTGGGGCCCCAGGGTGAATGCATGAAATGACAACATTAAATGAGATCCAACTGAAAAAGTAGAAGCTGAAGGAACACAAGCCAGCGCTTGGGAGGGAGCCCAGGCTGAGCCCGTCAGGACCGGAGGCCGGCCGGCTCCCGCCCCTGCCCTAGTGGTCACGGGTCCCGGCCATGTGCCCTGCCTTATGGATGCTCCATTGCCCCGTCCTCACTACTCGGATGAGGACCCGGGCTCTGGGGGTCACACTGGGGACCCTGACTGGGGCTCAGATGGCTCGCTGTGACTGTGTTGTGGATGCTGGGGGTGGGTCCCTGTGACCCCATGGGAGATGCGGGCTGAGCCTCCCTCCCACCGTCAGTCAAAGGAGGGTGGGGTTTGGCCTCTCTCTCAGAGCCTGGGCTGGAGTGAGCCCCCTTAGGGGAGCCAGCCTGACTGCTGCAGGTCTGCCCCGGGACTTAGTGGGAGACTGAAGGGTTTAGGGCATGAGGCTGGCCCTCCTGACTCCATCTATCCTCCTCCTCTGACTTGAGGGTGACAGGAGAACTGAAGGCTGCCTTTATAGGACCTGAAGGGAACAGCCCTGTCCTTCAGCCATGAGCAGACCTGGGGCCCAGGTAGGGTGGGCTGGGGGGCATGGGTCCTTCACAGGGTCCCCTTCAGCGACTGCAAACAGACGGCTTCAGAGGCCACATAGACGGGCTCTGGGTCTTGGGCCTTCTCTAGGCTCTCAGGACTGTCTGACTGAATTTCAGGTAAGTCATGGCAGTTCTGCACCCTGGAGGGATCTGGAGGAGGAACGCAGTGGGAGCTGAGAAACCCTCAGCACCAGGACCAGAACTGATGGTAGAGAGAACGCGTTCCCTGAGCAGGTGGGTCCTGGTGTCCAGCCTGGCGGCTGGCACGTCCTCAGGGCAGCCATGCTTCTCCAGGCTGGGCTCACCCCCAGATCCTTGCTTGACCCCAGAGCAGAGCTGGAGGTGGTCATGCCTAGGGTGTGTCCTGCCACGACCACAAGCCTCAGCCCCCCTGCCTGTGCTGTGCACTGGGGGAAATGATTGATTCAACTGCAGGTGTTGTGAAAATGAGGGGACAGTCTGGTGACATCCAGTGTGTAGAGTGCCCCTACTCTGGTGTCCACCCCCCTACCTGCAGAGCCACCCTCAGGCTGGCCTTCGCCTCTGGGCCACTCTGTCCTCACGGAGGCGGACTCCTGTGCTACCCGAGAGCTGTCCCTTCTGTTCTGGCCGCGCCGTCCAGCTGGACCACGGACACGACCTGGCTCCGTGGTCAGCTCTCAGGTTTACTGTCCGGGATCCAACTCATGGCCGTGTGTCTGCACTCAGAGGATGATAACTGACAGGGTCCGCTCCTCAGGGTGTGAGGCCTGAGCCTGAGAGGCCAAAGGATGGTGCTTTAGGTGTTTTACACCTCTGAAAACTGAGGCTTGAGGATGCTAATTGAGGGTTGAATTCAAGTCTGTGTTTGTTTGGATGGAAAAAAAGGGGACCTGTTCTAAAATATTTTTTTATTTTAATTTTTAAATATATTTTATTGGCATAGAGCTGATTTATAATGTTGTGCTAGTTTCTAATGTACAGCAAAGTGACTCAGTCATGCATAGGTTCCTTTTCCTCTTCTTTTCTGTTCTGTTTAGCTATGGAAGTCTCCAGCATGCAGTGTTATGATCGGACATCTGCATGCACTGAGAACACGCATCACTGCCGTTGAGTTACTCTCTGTCATAAAACAGTTTTTGCAATCGCTTCTGCAGCTTGTTCAGGAAGTTCTGGCCTGCGGGAATGGGCTCCCCATTGAGAGGCTTGGTTGGGTGTTGTCCTCCACTGCACCTGTGCCACGGGGCTGGGGGCTCTCTACCCCCCAGCATGGAGCCCCACCCCAACTCTCCTGGGAGGTAACTTGCTGTTTCCCTTTAGGTGGCGGCAGGTCCTGACCACCCCCTAGCCCCCCGCCCCAGCTGTGACAGACACCTCCAGGAGCAGGGCTTATGGTGGATGGCCACCATGATTCCAATGGCTAACTGAAAAGTCACGAGCCCTCCAAGCTCGGAAATGCTTTCCCAGGGTTGATGGTGCCCTCCGATGTGGGGTTTACCTTCATGGTCTGCATGACACCCTTCCTTTCCTGAGGGTATGACGTGGGCCAGTCACCCCCTTGCTACCCCCCTTGCCCTCCCTCTCTGTCATCTGAAGGGCTGGAGGTCATTGCCTGTTGACAAGTGGATTCAGTCATTTTCCTTCTCTTTTCAGGTGTAACTTGAGAGGTGATGGGAAGGCCAGGGGTGCTATGAGCTGACTTTTTTCGGTGGGTGGAACCGAGGCTGTGACTTACTCCACATCATGGGAAATGTGCCTTCTCTCCCAAAGTGGTGAACACAGTGAGGTGTCGTGGGGACAGGCGAGTGTGGTGTCTCCAACACCTGATGAACAAACAGCCTCTGTGTCCCACATGGGGGGCAGGGCTCTGCTCCCCCAGACCCTGCAGCCGCGGCGGGAGCTGGTGCTTCTGAGAGGACGTCCATGTGGATGTGGCTGAACACCATCAGGACTGGGAATTCAGAGCTTTCTCTGTAACCGTCGCTCTGTTGTGGAGAGCCCCCCCCAGGGAGCCTCAGTGTCCCCACAGATGAGGCTAGTCCTTCTCAGACTTTGGAATTTCACACACAGTACAGTTTCCCAAAACATCAGAATCCTGACATGTTTGTCAGTTTTTAATTTCGCTAAAAACTAAGAACATTTGAAATTAAAAAAAAAAAAAACAATCAAAATCAGATCAACAATTGGTCCCTCTTTGATCTAAAACCACTGAATATTTCATAAAAGGAATAAAACTTCAACACCAAATTATTTGAAAAGCTTAGGTCTCTAGTCTGTAAATAAATCTTTGAGTCTTTTAAACAGACTACAGTTTGCATTATGAAAACCTTACTAGATTTTTCTTGTTTTGTTGTGGGCTCATCTAATTTTTTAAACCTCTCAGAAAGGTGGGACCAAAATATATGGTTGGTTAAGTCTGCCTGAGTAAATACAGAAAAAATAAACCCATCTACTAAACAATACTTTCTCTGGCTGGTGGAACCAAAGGGTAATTTTTAATTTTTCTTTTTGTTTATGTGTATATGGTAAAATTTGTAACAAAACAAAACCTTTAATGTTTTTATTAATAGTAGAATTATACAGACTATGTTAGATCCTCAAAGCAGATTTTCCCGGGCAGGGTGGCCATAAAGGATGCATTGGGGGTGATGACTCAAGTGTCCAGCCCCCGGCTCCTCAGGAGGCTATGCTCTCAGCTGCCGGCGACAGTGGGTCAGTGACTGGGTGTGGTTCCTCTGTCTTTGCCTCCCCTTCCCCAGTTCCCAGCCCTTCCTCCTGGCTTCCTCTTGACACCCCTGGCCCTGCTGTCTCAGGCTTTGTCCACGTGGCTTCTCAGCCTCTCTGTCCTCTGTTGGTGGGTCTGCGTCCTCCCATTCTGTCTCCTGGTCTCATCTTCCCGAGAAGGGAAGGTGCTGGTAGAGCCTGTCATGAGTCGTGTCCCCATATGAACAGCAGTCCAGTCAGGCTCTCTGGAGGGTGTCCCAGTCAACTGATTTGGTGCCTTGGGGCTGGTGCTGGGCTCTGGGTGTATGCCCTGTACCCGGAGGCAGGTGACAAGCCCTGTGCTCTGGCGGATGCAGCCCATGTTGTGACAGCACCCCACACTTGGTGCTCCCAGCAGTGGCCACCCACAAAAGAGCCCCCCCCTTGTTCTCACACATTGCCAGGTGAGACCCACCTCACCCATCCCCATGTGGCTTCTGGGGCCACAGTGACTCTATTACTTATTCCCTCTGATAAGACCCCAAGTTTTCAATAGTGCACATCCTTCCTGGGGCAACAGCCTGATAAAATCACCCCTTAGCTGTCTAATGTGTTTCGCTTTTTTGCATAAGAATTTTTTTCTCTATTTCTGTTCCTGAGTAAACTGAAACTTGCCTCAAACCACACAGACGAAATTGGCCAGGCTTTGGCTTCAAGAGTCCGTGTTAAGTAAAACCTTTGTGGTCAGTTCTGCACCGTGAGTTCAGCCAGGGTCTGCCCAGGAAGTGGGTCTGGGAGCGGTTTGGCCTGGCTGGCCGGTCCCCACTCAGTGATCCCCACCCCGTGTTCTCTAAATTCAGGAGAACTCTGCGTGGAAGCGGCTTTCTTTCCCTCTGCAGCATGTGTCTCTTCAGGAGCAAGCACAGGGGGCTCTCCCAGGCGCATCTGTGCTGTTCCCCGTTCCTAGACTTAGTGCTGTAGTCCTGGCAGGAGGCTGGAAGAGCTCAGATGTGAAAAGGGGCAGCGGGCTTGTTGCTGACGGGAGCCTGCTGGGCTGCCTGTTCGCGGCTGTGCAGAGGGCTTGCAGCTGTGACTCCGGGACATGCTGGTCTCCCTCTTATGGCCCAGAGAGAGAAAGTGGCGCCTGTCTCTCCTGCTCCTTGGGCTCCAGCCTGAATGGTTATGCACAGTTTGCTTATATAGGAAAGGCTGTCCCGGGACTTGTGTGTCTTGGGTAGAACAGAAGTGTGCAGCCATGTCCGAGACCACTGGCTCTGCTGGGTGCCTGTGATGGTGTGGGTGGCACAGCCGGGCTGCTGTGGGTGGGGTCTATCTCTGCTTCAGGTGCCAAGTCTGTGTGGCAGAAATTCTGATCCCCCAAAGGTAAAATGTCATAGGTACACATTTGTTGTTGTTCAGTCACTAAGGCATGTCCGACTCTTTGCAACCCCATGGACTGCAGCGTGCCAGGCTTCCCTGTCCTTCACCATCTCCCGAAGTTTGCTGAAACTCATGTCGATAGAATTGGTGATGCCATCAACCATCTCATCCTCTGTCACCCCTTCTCCTCCTGCCTTCCAACTTTTCCAGCTTCAGGGTCTTTTCCGATATCCCCTAAATGCATTAAGTCTACTTGAACCATACACAGAGAGGAAAAGATGCCTCCAGAGTTCAAGTGTATTAAAAACAAAATGAATTCCCTTCTCTTCCTTTTCCAGGGCCTCTGGCTTAGTCTTGAAAACCAGCTCTATTCATAATACACATTTAGGAAAAAGAAAAATAATAAGCAAAGTCCTGAGAATTAAAAAAAATATTTACATCAGTGAATCCTATTGAGAAATGGTTGCCAATGGAGCTTACAATTCTTGTTCACAAAGAATGGCCAAGTCCCTAAGTATCCACCATCCCCCGCCTGCAGGCTGGCTTCCCTTCTGGGCCACATGTCCTCATAAAGACAGGGCTCCTGGATCTCCACCATCTGGGGTCACAGCTCTGCTCGTTCTCATGGAAGATGTGACGGGGCTGATGGCCTGCTATCTCAGGCTGCTCGCTGCAGTGACAGAACACCACAGACTAGGTGGCTTGCGACCAACAGATGTTTGTTCCTCAGCCTCCAGAGTCTAGGAAGATCATGGTGCCTGAGATCCAGTGTCTGGTGAGGACTTGATTCCCCATCCGTGTGTCCTCATGGGGTGAGGGAGCCCTCTGGGGACAGAACCCCATCACGAGGGCCCCGCCCTCATGACCTCCTGAAGGCCCACCTCCCAACACTGTCATATTGTGGGTTAGGTTTCAACATGCAGATTCCTGGGGGGACATTGAGTCCACAGCACTGAACTGCCTGTGTGTTGAGTCCTTCTGTTTGTAGGGGGTGGGGGTGTAGACTTTTGGGACTGGGGTGGTGGGATTGTAAGGAGAGGGTGCGTGAATGCCGCCTAGAATAGTTCTGGGTTGCTCAGGCGCATGCTCCTCAGGGCACTGCCAGTGTTTGAGCTCCTGCTCAGACCTCCTCTGACCACAGGTCTATCCACCTTAGCGTTTTCCTTCCCGGTGATGAGGTAGCACCTAGCTTCTCCCCGCTGCCAGGCTAGGACCTTGGCGGCTTTTCCTTCCCAGGCGAGCAGACCCTATCCCTGCTATCGTGGGGAGCCCTGTCGGCCGTGCCTGGAGGGGGAACCGAGACCCAGGCCACCACTGTACTTGGAATTCTGAGCTGGGTGACCAGGGTCCTGTCCTGAGAAAGCATCCTTTCTCCTCGGGGCCATGCCCTCATGGTTAGGAAATAAGAAGGTAAGATTTGACATGCTGAGGGGGCCCACGTGCGTGTTGGGGCTCAGCATGCCCAGAGCCACCTCCCTGCTAGAGCAGCGGGTCTTCCTGGAGCCCAGGGGAGATAGGCGCTGGGCCCGAGGTCACCCTGTGCACATCCGGGCCGCGCGAGGGTGTGGAGTCGAGGAGGGAGGGAGCGACTTGTCAGAGTGTGAACAAGTCTCCAAACTGACTTTGGCCCCAGTCGAGCTGTTTATCCAGCCCTGGAGAGCGCCCAGGAGAGCTCCGGGCGGCTGGGGGGACCAGCTGTGAGCTGTCAGCAGTCTCGTTCCATACGGGGACTGGCTCAGAGTTTCGGTGCAGGCGGCTGGCCCTGGACCCCGGTGACCGGCCTCCGAGGATGCTACGGGCTTCTCTGGCCCTTCCGGAGGCCCTGCCAGTGCTCCACCGAGAAGTCAAGTTGAACATTCTGTGCATAACTCGAGTATGTCTTAACTCGAGGGATGTCTCCGAGCGTCTGGGATACTTCTGGTTCAGTTGGGAAACTCACACACAGTCTTGACCTCCAGCTCATCCAGGATGAGGGAGGACGGACAGGCCCTCTGTCCTGGCCCTCCTCCAGGTCCTCGCACACTCCATCACTTTCTTAACTCTGTTGCCATGCTCACAAATAAAGCTTGTGTTGTTACTATTTTAAATTAAAAATGAGACGTCCTGTCAGTGAAAGCCCATTAGGATGAGCCCAGTTAAGGGAGACACCTGCGTTTTCCAGGAGGGGTCAGGAAAGCCCAGAGGGACCCAGTCACAAAGGTTCCCTGGGTGTCGGGGGACGTGCCAGATGCAGCCTCCAGCCAGCTGTCTTGTGTATGGCAGCAGGAGCCTCCCTGCGCATCAGAATAAAGACGGAAAGGTACAGATTCTATGTGGTCTCACATGTGTGCCGCCACATGCACCACACACGCGCGCATACACAGCCCCACAAAGACGCTGCTGAGCAATTCTGCAAACAGGTGGGAACAATCATTGTCTTGGAGCCTGGCTGTGAGAGTTTTTGTGTCCTGGGATGGAGATACTTGTGCGCCCACCTGCACAGCCTCCCCGGTACCCTGGGAGGTGTGCCTAGGAGTGGAGGAAGCAGGTTCCACAGCTTACGTTTGCCTCTTGAAGCATTGTTGAAATGTTTCTTCTTCAGGCATTGGTTCGGGTGATTAAGGCTGCTGTTGGGTCTTTGCTGCTGTCCTGTGACTAAGCCGATCCCAAGCACCTCTGGCAAAGACCAGTCCATCTCCGAAGAGCATCTGTTAACCTCTCTTGATGGATATCAAGTCAGGGTGCGTGTGGTCACTGTGGTTGTCAGGCACATCCAGGATTTCCTTTAAATATATATATATTTCCTATCAGGGTGGCCGCAGTCCAGCCCAGACCCTCCAGAACGGCCTTTAAGTTCAGTCTGAGCTCTGTGCTCGGACACTGACGTGACGTGCTTTGGCGTTTCTGAGACTGCAGATTCCCCAGAGCAGAAGAGAAAGTTTTACAAATACCGCGACCTTGAAATAAAAAAAAATTCTCTTCCCTTTCCTCTTGCAGATTTTTACTACGTGCTGGCTGGAAGTTCAAGTAAGAAACAGCAAAGTCGTGAAACTTGAGTTTGTCCTTGCAGATCCGCAGTGAGCAACTCATACTTACCAACAAGACACGTTCCACGCTGTGCTCATTCCCAAGGGAACTGCACTGAGCTGTTAGGGAGGGTCTGAGGGTTTATAATGGTTTAAAAATGCTTACAGTTTTTTTGGGGTACACTTTAAGCACAGCCATGAACCTCAGAGCAACATGTCCAAGACTCAAGTACAGGCAATATAGCCAGCCTGCCTGTGAGGCACTGAGGGAGATGAAGAAGGTTGGAGGTCTGGAAAATGGTGGAATGCCTTGGACTGGAGGTAAGAAAGTGTTTATAAGGGACTTTCGTGGAGGAAAATATGAGAAAACTAGGTTTCATGAGGCAGACAAGATATAATTTTAGTGTAAGTCGCCAAAGTCGTGTGTCTTATAGTTGGGTGGACAGAAACGCATCAGACTGACTTCATAGTTTTATACTGCTTTAGGCTTTTGAAATTGCTTTACAGAAACTTGTACTTTTGTCATCTCTTTGACAATAATGTACCTGGTTGAGGATCATAGACATTTTGATTTAAGTGTGAAGAACTGGGATAGAATGAGTAATTACAGAGAGGCAGGCGAGCTTCACAAAAGTTCCAGCCCAAGAGCTTCTCAGCAGCTGTTATTGTTGTTCAGTTGCTCAGTTGTGTCCAACTCTTTGCAACCCCGTGGACTGCAGCACTCCATGCTTCCCTGTCCTCCTCTGTCTCCTGGAGCTTGCTCAAGTTCATGTCCATTGAGTTGGTGATGCCATACAACCATTTCATCCTCTTCTGCCTTCTCCTTTTGTCTTCAGTCTTTCCCAGTATCAGGGTCTAAATTTTACTTTTTGTAAATAATTCTCCTCTCAGTATGGTAGTAATATATATTCACTGTTGATGATTTTGAAAATGTCAAGTGCATTAAGAAATAAAATCATGTGTAATTCCACTACCTAAAAGTAGTCATTGTTTTGCTCTAAATCCTTCTAGCCATTTTTGTGTATGTAAGCACACACACACGGAAACATTTTATGAATTGGAAATCACACTGTACATCCTGTTTAATAAGCTGAGATAGTCACTTAAGATTGTGAACTTCTTCTGTGATCAAATATTTCCTGTAACATCATCTGTATGAGCTGTGTAGGATTTTGACAGACACTACAGTAGATTCCCTGGTAGCTCAACTGCTAAAGAATCCGCCTGCAATGTGGGAGACACTGGTTTGATTCCTGGGTCAGGAAGACCCACTGGAGAAGGGAAAGGCTACTCACTCCAGTATTCTTGGGCTTCCCTCGTGGCTCAGCTGGTAAAGAATCTGCAAAGTAGAAGACCCAGGTTCAATCCCTGGGTTGGGAAGATAACCCTGGAGAAGGGAAAAGCTACCCACTCCAGTATTCTGGCCTGGAGAACTCTATGGGGTTGCAAAGAGTCGGACACGACTGAGCAACTTTCACCTTCTTTCATACCGGATTTTGGTGCCTGTTTGGTTGTTTTCAAATGAATATGGTTATAGGTGGATATGCTGTTTGAAAGTTGACTTGGGGAAAAGGGAACTGTTATCTTTCCTTAAATCTTAGAATTCAAAATGCCATGTTCTCCTTTCTTCAACATAACTTTAGCAGCTTATTTGATGGCAGTGTAGTTCACATGTAGTGGCATGCACACACATGTTAGCATGTGTCAGCTGTATGGTGTGGTGGCATTATGTGCACTCTCCTTGGTCACGACACAGGAGGGCCCACATCCTTCCAGAGTTGCCCTCAACTCTGCTGCACCTACACACCTGACTTCTGTCAACACACGCACCATTGGCCTGCCTCAGGGCCTCTCAGAATCTGAACCAAGGCCCTCTTGACATCTCGGTTTCTTCTTTCAACATCATGTTTTTGAGAGGCGTCTGTGTTTCTTTCTGCAGGTGTCTGTAGTTCATTCCTTTCTGATTGCTGAGTAATATTCTATTATATGAATATGGCAAAATTTGTTTATCTGTTCTCCTGTTGATGGCTACTTGGGTGGCTTCTAATTTGGGGCTTTAATAAATAGAGCTGTTATAAGATGTCTCAATGCAGGCTTTTGTTTGTTTGCATGTTTTTGTTTTGTTTTATTTTTTTTCAAACATTATTTTTTTCCCCGGGTGAGTGTCTAAAAAGAGGGCTGTCGGTCCTGTGAAGGCCCATGTTTAACTTCAGAGGAAACTCCCAGCAGTTCTCCACACTGACGGCTCCCTTTCCTCGACAGGCCCAGCAGCAGTGGACGAGAGGGTTGGCCGTCTAGGTGATGGGAATGCTGTGTTGTCATTCCTTTTAGCCTGAGCCATTCGCAGGGACACTTGGGCATCTCATGGTGCCTTTCCTGGTGACTCGCTGAGTACTTTTTCCTTGGGAATTTTGGTCACTCATTTGTCTGCTTTGTGAAGTGTCTGATAGGCCTCCAGTCCTGTTTTTTGGTGACTTTTATTGGCGTGTGGTTAATTTACAATGTTGTGTTAGTTTCAGGTATACAGCAAAGTGAATCGGTTGTGCGTATACAGGCATTCATTCTTTTTTAGGGGGCTTTTCAGGTGGCACTAGTGGTAAAGAACCTGCCTGCTGATGCAGGAGACTAAGAGACCCAGGTTCAATCCCTGGGTCAGGAAGATACCCTGGAGGTGGAAATGGCAACCTATTCCCATATTCCTGTCTGGACAATCCCATGGACAGAAGAACCTGGTGGACTACAGTCCAGGGGGTCACAAAGAGTCAGACACGACTGAAGTGACTTAGCATGCTCTCTTTTTTAGATTATTTTCCCGTAGAAGTTGTTTCAGAGTGTTGAGTAGAGTTCCTTATGTTCTACAGTAGGTCCTTACTAGTTATCTATTTTATATATAGTAGTAATTGGGGTGTTTGTCTTTTCACTGAGCAGTCGTAGTCCTGAGCATTTTCGGTAATGGTCCTCTGGGAGATTTAACTGGGAGCAGCCCTTGCCCTATTTGGCCATCTGTGTACATGCATTGGAGAAGGAAATGGCAACCCACTCCAGTGTTCTTGCCTGGAGAATCCCAGGGACGGTGGAGCCTGGTGGGCTGCTATCTATGGGGTGGCACAGAGTCGGACACGACTGAAGTGACTTAGCAGCAGCAGCAGCAGAGGAAGCCTTAATTTTTTCCTGAAAGGTTTGGGTTGTGCTTTCTGTGTTCTGGGAGAGTTTTGCCGACTGAAGAGTGAAAACACATTTTCCTGTAAATTTTGCTGGCTTCGCTTCTGCAATTATGCTTGTACTCTGTGTGCATGCTAAAGGGGAGAGGAGGGGAGACCACGTGCTCCTCACAGAGGTATCTTTCTGTCCCAGCTCCAGACATCAGAATGACTTTCCTTTCCTTCCTGGAATGAATTGCTTCGGCACCTTTGTTAGAAGTTAATTACTGCATCAGTGTTAGTCTGTTTCTGGCTTCTGGCTTCTGTTCTGTAGATGTGGTTGTTTATCCCCATCTCGGTGCCATATTGACTCATTACTGTTGCTCTATGGTAAGTCCTGAAATTGGAGAATGTAATTCTTCAAGCTTGTTTTTTTCCCCTCAAGTATGTTCTGGACGTTCTAATTGTTTTTTGGCATGTCACATACATTTAAAAAAAGAACTTGTTAATTTCTGGAGAAAAAAAGATTGTTGGGGTTGATGGAGATTGTATCAAATTTGTAGATCAGTTTGAGGAGTCTTGGCATCTTAGAAATTTTGAGTGAGTCTTCTGTCCACAAACATGGTGTATCTATTTATGTAATATTTTAATGTAATAACTAAATAATTTGATTTAATAATTAAATTAATGTTTCTTATTTCTCTAAGATATATTTTATAGTTTTGGTGTGTAGTCTTACATCTGTTGTATTAACTAGGTCCCTAATAATTTATGCTTTTGATGTGAATTTTAATTACTGTTGTGTTTCAGCTATATTTTAAATCATTCATTGCAAATATATAGAAATACCATTGACAGTTCTTATATTGACCTTGTGTCTGGTAACATTACAGTTATTCTAGTAGTTTTTTGTTTTGTAGATTTTTTTAGGATTTTCTACATGGACAGTCATGTTGCTTGTGAATAAAGACAGTTCTGTTATTGTGATCACCTAATATTTACATGTTTTGTTTCCTTTCTTACTTTGTGCATTAAGATCTCCAGTACAATAGTGAACAGAAGAGATGACAGAGGTCACTCTTGCCTTGCTCCCGATTTCATAGGGATGGAGTCCAAGGTTTTCATATAAGGTGTGATGTTAACTGTGGTTTTTCTGTAGAGCTTTTTTTTTTTTTTTTAAATCAGATTGAAGGAAGTCTCTTCTATTCCTCGTGTACTGAGAGTTGCTGTTTTTAAGTCATGAACAGGTGTTGAATTTTATCAAATCTGTTTTCTGCATCTATTGGGATAGTCTTATGGCTTGTCTTTTGTAGTCTGTTGAATGTCATGCCTACCCAATATTCCTGGCCTAAATTCACTTGATATTAATATATTACTGTCAAGCCATGACAGACTCTAGTTTTTATGTATTTCTTAGACCTGGTGATGCTGACCTGGCCTCCCGCTCCCAACTCAGAAGGCCTGTCCTCCCCACTGTGAACCTGGCCCTTTTGCTCGTCACTGCAGGCGTGTGGGTCACCACCATGGTGCTTTGGCTTGTCTGACGTTGGCGGCCTTGGGGCTTGGTGCAGAGCCCACGTCCCAGAGCTGGCATGGCCTTGGCGGTCAGACCCTTCATCCATCAGTGAACTCTTATCTTGGTCACTCACTGCCCCCAGCAAGTGCTTCAGACACTGTCAGGGACTGGAAGGATGAAAAGCATGACTGGTGGGCAGCAGGGAGGGGTCTGAACGGACCCACACTGATCTCACAGCTTACTTAGTTTCACCTGCTCACCCCTTCTCAGAAAGGCCCTGTGGCCTGTCTGGTGGTATCTGTGAAGGGTCCCCTTGTTTTCTGGGCAAAACAGCCATTACACTGTTGTTTTTCCACATCTCTGTTTGACCCAGTGACCCTCACTCCAGCAGAAGGTAATTTAGACAGATTAGGACCTTGGCTCCTTTCCAGGAGCCCACAGAAGGCTCTGAGCGGAGACAGTCCAGAAATATACCCATGTCCACGTGACCAGTCTCCAGAACGTGCTATTTTTAAGATGCTTGAACTTGTTTTCTCCGAGGATAATTTACACCCTTGGCTGGACGGGTGGTTTATCCGGGTTGCTGTCTCTTTCACCGAGGATGAAGGAGCTGTCCCCAGCGTGGTAGGAATTTTGAGACAGGAAACGTGCTAAGTGTACGTGTTCTGAGCCAAATGAGGTCATTAGTTTGATCCAAATTTCACTTTACCAAAAGAGGAAGGATTTAAGGCCAGGTGAGCAATGTCCATCAGGCAAGTCCAAAGCAGACAAACCCAGGCAAACATGTAATGTGTCAACTGCTCCCCAAGCTCTGTAGCTGATTCATCAGTTCCATAGAGTCGCTGATTGCCACCGGGGGCCACTCCCCGTGCGGGAGCCGGGAGGTGCCGACACCCACACACCAGGAAGACCCGTGAGCAGCTCCCGTTCAGCAGAGGCCACACGAACCCTCGTCATGTGAGTGGAGGGAGACGTCCCCGGGGGATGGAACATGAGTGGGATGCGGCCCAGGAAGGGCCATGTTGTCTTGGGTTTTGTATTCTCTGCTCTGAAAACTAAGTTGTGGTTCCCGAAACGAACACCTCGGGGAGGTGGGGAAGTGCACAGAGGATGACACTCCCTTGGATTAAGGGCACTGGTGCTCACGTCCTCCCGGGAGCGACCAGGGCATCTAGGGTTAACATTGCCCTGTCCTCAAAGTGACTGGAGCCCTGTGTCAGGCCCGGAGCCCAGACCCAAGCTCGTGGGGGGAAGGGGATGGGGCAGGGTTCCACTCAAGGGGACCCGAGGCTCTAGGAAATGCACAGCTCAGACCACCCCTGGGACCCCCTCTGCTGCTAGTGTGACCAGATGTCGGCCTGGGCTTGGCCCAGTTGCGTAGTCCTCGATTTTTCTGTTTGAAATCTTCATTTCCTGTCCTGCTGTCACTAGTTTAGAAGAACCTGTCTAGAATGTTGGATGTGTGTGAGCCCCTCACACAGGGCCAGCAGGTAGGAGGCGGAGGGCCCACCTTGTCCTGAAGTGCCTCCTGGAAGGAGAGAAAGGCGGGCTGGGAGGGCAGGACCCCGGGAATAGGGCTCCGGTCGGGGGAGCAGGAAAGCCCGCCCTGAGGGCCGAGTGATCTCGTGCATCCGGGGCCTGTCCCAGCCCTGCTGTCCGTCCCATGCTGACACACTGAGGGCTTGGTCTGGGCCCCCCGGTCTGTCTCGTCTGGTGAGTTCTAGACGCCCACCCCCTGAACCTCTGCTCATGGAAGGATCCCTGCCACCAGCAGGGACGGTGGCCGGGGTTGTAGCCCTGAGGACTGAGCAGGGACAGCCCACCCCAGTGCCTCTGAGGGCCTCACAGGAAACTCCACGTCGGAGCTTATGAAGCTTGCTAAAGAGCACATGGCTGAGACCCTGGGCCAGGCCCTCCACCTTCAGCGCTCGGGCTCCGAGGGCCTCAGAGAGGTGCCAGGTACTAAGGGCTGGCAGGGCTGGAGCGCCCGGACCTCCGGCCTTGCAAGGCTGAAAGCCCAGCCTGTCGGGTGCCTGGCCTCCCTTACCACCTGGCCGCCTGGCCTCTGGGCTCTTTGTTCCCTGAGGCTGAGCCCACAGCTGCTGTGGTAACATCAGGGCCCTGTGAGCTTGAAGAAACAGCAGAGAGCCTACCAGCAATCTAATCCTGGACTTGGCCTGGACCAGCCATTTAAGGAGAAGATGGATGGTCCAGGGACGAGCAGTTGCTGGGGCAGGGTCCCTGCTGCAGTCTGCTCCCCGGAGGCACTTGCAGAACCCCTGCCCTGGGGAGGGCTCCCACTCCTGAGCCGCCCGTGTTCCTTCTCTCATGTGATTCCAGCCCTTACATGCATGATGCTGCCACCATGGCGAACCTGGTCTGTGGATGGAGTTTCCTGAAGGGTCTGTACCTGCGTGGTCCTTCCTTTCGTCTGCTCTCCTTGAATTTCCTGAATCGTCTTGCCTGGTGCTTCCTTGGCTGAGCACTTCTCGTGCTGCTGGGTCCCTGACCTCTGCTCGCCAAGGTTACAGGCCCTGCTGCCAGGCCAGCTGAAGGGAGTGCCAGGCATCCTTGGCTGGCTGGCTGGGCCCCCGCACAGGAGCCAGGAAGGCACAGCATCATCTTTCTGCAGCCAGAGCCCACCTGCCTGACCTGGGGCTCCCACTTGCCTGATCTTGGACTCCCACCTGCTTGACCTTGCCCTGGGGCTGTTGCAGTGGCCCAGTCTGGTGTGGTGTGGGCCATCAAAGGAAAACCAGGCCAGAAAATCAAAGAGAAGTAAAAGGCATCGGGAAACTAAAGGAAGTGAGACCTCCCATGTGATGAGGGAGGAAATATCAAGCAAAACGTGGTGTCCTGTGAAGCAGGAATGCTTGACCTGCTAATTGAAAGCTACAGATGAGGAACATTTGATATCTACACAGTTCACTTATCCAAATTACTGTTATTAGTGAAGAACAATGACAAGGAATTCTCCCGCATGCACACATTTGATTTTGGTGATTATATTTACACGTGATTTATTACCCCCAGTGCAAAGCACAGCTGGAAGGATCACAGAGATGACTCACCATTTCCTAAGGCCAGATTTTTGTTTTGTTTTGTTTTTGCCCAAATGATGGTTTTATCGACTCCCGGGATGAGAGTCTGCTCCTGGTGTGTCCCAAGCGCCAAATGTGCTGGAGGAAGTCAGGAACAGGGAATTATAACTTTGTTCCTAATGAGGGGTTCACTTTCCCTTTGTTCTGAAACACAGTGCTCTGAGCAGAGATCTTGAGAAGGACGTGGGTCTAGAACTCTCTTCAAGGTAGGAGGTGCAGACCACGAAGAGGACATAGCAACATCAGTTATGCTTAAGTTGCTGGAGATGATTTAATGACCGTGTTTCTGTCCTGGGGACGACGGCTCCTCCATGCCCCTGCAAACGCATGGGGCACATTCCTCAGCCTGCACACAAGGAATTTGCATAACTGTGATATTCCAGGAGCAGAGGGGCAGAGAGGGTCACATTCTTGTCCCGGTGTGTAATTCTGTGCCAGGCAAACCTGGGCCTTCGCTGGGGACCACCCTGCTGCTCGGCTGAGCTGGACGGCTGCGGACCATGTGCCTTGCAACACGTGGATTCCAGGAAAAATCCCTTTTCCAGAACACACTGGAGAAGGGTGAGCCTAGCCTGTGGCAAATAAGAAACCAGAGCACCAGCAGTGAAGTGTACTTGCCAAGCTAAGACAAGACAGAGCAGAAGCTGGTCCCCCTAAGCATTGTGTTCTCTGATTTTCTAAGATTATCTTTGACTGCAATCAGCCACCTCCTGGGTGTACTTGGGCCCTGGAAGGACATTCCCAAGATGGTTCAGTGGAGCCTTTCCTCTTGTATCTGGTGTAGAGGCCTGGGGCCAGGCAGTTGCACCCCACACTCACCCCCACCCACGATGGAGCCACAGACAGGGAAAAGGCTTCCTTACTCATCCATTGCCAGTGTCTCCACGTGTAAGCTTGTAGATTCACGAGTGACCTCGCTCTCCTTACCCCTTGTGGCAACCGCATGGACTACAGCATGCCAGGCTCCCCTGTCCTTCACCATCTCCTGGAGTTTGTGCAAACTCATGTCCATTGAGTCAGTGATGCCATCCAACCATCTCATCTTCTGCTGTCCCCTTCTCCTCCTGCCTTCAATCTTTCCCAGCATCAGGGTCTTTTCCAGTGAGTTGGCTCTTTGCATCAGGAGGCCAAAAATTTTGGAGCTCTGCTTCAGCATCAGTCCTTCCAATGAATATTCAAGGTTGATTTCCCTTAAGATTGACTAGTTTGATCTCCTGGCGGTCCAAGGTACTCTCAAGAGTCTTCTCCAACGCTACAACTCAAAAGAATCAATTCTTCTTTGCTCAGCCTTCTTTATGGTCCAACTCTCACATCGTATATGACTACTGGAAAAACTATAGCTTTTACAATTTGGACCTTTGTTGACAAAGTGCATCTCTGTTTTTTAAAACACTGTCTAGGTTTGTCATAGCTTTCCTTCCAAGGGGCAACCGCCTTTTAATTCCATGGCTGCAGTCATCATCTGCAGTGATTTGGGAGCCCACGAAAATAAAATCAGTCACTGCTTCCACTTTTTCTCCATCTGTTTTCCACAAAGTGATGGGATTGGGTGACCTTAACTTTCAAGATCTTGTGATAGGAATGTGGTAAGAGGGTTTCTTCTCTACCACAGAGAACATCCTCTGTCTCCCTCTCTGTCTGTCTGTCTGCACACACCATACACAGATGGACACACAAGCATCCACACAGCCCGGGCTATAATTCAGCAGAGGTCCGCTCCCTTTCCTTCCAGCCTTGTCCTAGCACTCGTCTCCTCTGCTCACTCTAGGAGGGTCCTTATCTAACACAGTCTTACTTTATGGACAAGTAAGACTGAAAACCTATCACAAATTGTGCTAGAGGTATAAAAAATCCATTTTCTCATGTCATATATATATGATATATAAATGTAAGCTTCATATATAA
Source organism: Aepyceros melampus (assembly GCA_006408695.1). Lineage (NCBI taxonomy): Eukaryota > Metazoa > Chordata > Mammalia > Artiodactyla > Bovidae > Aepyceros > Aepyceros melampus. The sequence continues at coordinate 663,173 of SJXQ01007494.1, forward strand.
TGTGAGAAAATAAAGTTTGTATAATTAAAAAGTTAGAGGCTCTGTACTTGTCCTTTTCAGAACAGGCCCATTTGAATGTGTGCCGACCCTCCTGAGCTGTGTCCGTGGGTAATGACTCTTGACAACCAGGGAGTAGCTTTTAGCTATGAGTTACTTTCAGATAAATGTAGTTTTTCTTTGATAAGAAAATGCCTTTTGAAAATAAAAGACTCAAGCGTGGTTTATAATTTATAATCTAAATTTAAATCTAAGTTTTTAAATCTAAATTTCTGTTCTCTAGAAGGGAAATACCTTCTGCAGACATATAAACAGAAAGTGGTGGGATAGGGGCGGGGACCATCAGTGGTGCTGGCAGAGTCCGCCCCCTTGGACAGAGCCCTGGACAGACGTGTGAAAGTCACGTCCCTGCCCTCCAGCTTCTCAGCAGTTACTAGTTCAGGGGACCTCAGGGCTTCCGCTGGTGGAAGAGGCCGCTGGGGGCACAGTTCAGGCCTCCGGACACGTCCTGGAAGCGTCTATAGCTGCTGTTCCTCAGGGGCAGGGTCGTCCTGTGAGCTGAGGTCCTGAGTCAGGGGAAGCCCTGGGTGTGGCCCCAAGCCGGGCTGACCAGACACCCACATGCAACCTCCCTGGCTGACCTCCACCCTCCCCATCATCCTTGTTGGGCTCACTCTGCTGCAGTGCAGAGCCCTCCACAGGGCAACCGTTCCCAACCCAGTGTGCTATCGGGGGGCAGCTGGTCCAAGGGGAGGGTGTATGCGCAGCACCTCTCCCCACTCAGCTCACACCCCTGCATTTTGGACTTGTTCAGGTTGCTGTTTACTTGTTCAGTCGTGTCCGACTCTGTGTGACCCTCTGTGTGACTGTAGCCAGCGAGGCTCCTCTGTCCGTGGAATTCTCCAGGCAAGAACACTGGAGCAATTTGTTATTTCCTTTTCCAGGTGATCTTCCCAATCCAGGGATCAACCCTTGTCTCCAGCACTGGCAGGCAGGTTCTTTACCACTGAGCCATCTGGGAAGCCCATGATGTGTGTGGTGAGTCTGTTTTAGCTGCAGTTGGATAAGCCACTTTATAACTCTCTGAAAATAAGAAGTTTAGTCAAGTAAAGTTCTGACTACATTTTTTTCAGAGAAATCATGCTTGAAAAATCCTCAGCGTAACAAAACAAGTCCATTCTGTATAGTTTGGGGCAGACATATCTGAAATAAACAGTTCGTTCAGGGCTGCATTTTAGTTAGCTCCTAACTAGAACCTTGGACTTTCTGACTTCCAAGTTAACTCTCCTGGGGGGCAGTGGGTAGCAGGGGAGCCACCCAAACCCAGACAGCTGGTCAGTTACCTGTGGGATTTCTTACTTGTGCTCAGAATGGTACAGTATTCAGCATAGAGAGTGAGATCTCGAAACTTTGTGATGGGACTTGGTGACCTTGAGTTGCTGGTGGGAAGGAGACTGTGGACTTGGAACACAGAGAGGATGGCTAGTGCTCTCTATTAGTATGCTGATGGCGTGAGGTATGTGAACACGTCTCTGTATGCCGATGGCATGAGGCATGTGAACAAGTGTGTGTACATTCGCAAACGTGTGTGTGTGCATGGGCATGCACACTCTGTTGTATGCAGTCATTTGGGATGTGACGGTTGGACTATAAAGAAAGTTGAGCACTGAAGAATTGATGCTTTTGGACTGTGGTGTTGGAGAAGACTCTTGAGAGTCCCCTAGACTGCAAGGAGATCCAGCCAGTCCAACCTAAAGGAAATCAGTCCTGAATGTTCATTGGAAGGACTGATGCTGAAGCTGAAACTTCAATACTTTGGCCACTTGATGGAAAGAACTGACTCATTAGAAAAGACCCTGATGCTGGGAAAGATTGAAAGCGGGAGGAGAAGGGGACGACAAAGGATGAGATGATTGGATGGTATCACTGACTCAATGGACATGAGTTTGAGTAAAATCCAGGAGTTGGTGATGGACATGGAGGCCTGGAGTGCTGCAGTCCGTGGGGTCACAAAGAGTTGGACACAACTGAATGAACTGAACTGAACAGGCAGATTGTTTGCTAGGCATACAGCTTGTGAGATAGTTAAGGTTGAATAGGTGTTGCCAAGATAGATCACAGTCTTCATAGAAATGAGTGCAGCAGGCCAGGTCCACATCATGGAGGACCAGCTAATGAGCCTCATGTGTCCGCCTCTTCCCCAAGGATGCCGTGCTGGTGTGGTGTGTCACAGCTCTGCACGTGAGACTGTCTTTGATCAGGACAGGGACATGGACACTTCACCCGAGTGAGCAGCACCTGGGGGGGACGCCCAGGGTGCTGAGAAGCCTGATTCCTCCCCTTACCCATCATACCTGCTTCTCCTCGGATGTGGCTCTTGTCTCTGCCGGGCGCTCAGCTGCTTCCTGAGCTTTGCAGCCACCGAGGTGGCCTGGACCCTGGGCAATGGTGGCTTGTGGGATTCGGAGGAGGCTGTTCTCCAGATTCTGCCAGATGGTGCTCCTGCTCTGAGCTTGGCCTCCGGCCATGGGCACCGCGTGGCTGGCGGTGTGACCTGCCTGCTGTCCAGGTGAGGGCGGAGCAGCAGCTGTCATTTGCATGTGTGTGTGCTTATATGTGTACGTGTGTGCATACACGTGTGTGTGCACATGTGTGTATGTGTGTGTGTGCTCAGTGCAGGAAGCAGGGCTGGATGAAGTGTGCTCTCCTTCTCACCTGAGATCTGTGGGGAATGTCCCTTCGGGCCTTGGGCAGTCAGCTCTCCCTCCCGAGGCCAGAATCCTATGAGCAGATGGGTGCGGCCACCCCAGGACCCAGCCTTGGCCGTTACGTGTCGAGCGCACTTGGACCTGCTCATCTCTGTAATGAAAAAAACATGTGGCTTCTCATGGGTAATAACTTCTGACTTCCTGGACGGCTCTTTTGTTGTGTTTACTTTAGCATAAAGTATTCCACCCTTTAAAAATATTACCCTCTCTTTTATCTGTTTTATAGTATTAAAATACACAAGCATGTTTACATTTTAAAATGGGAAATGTCAAAAACATTTTTACAGCATCTTTCTTTTAATCTTTGTTTAAAGTGTGGGGTGGGTGGTGGAATATCTTCTAGGTTTGTTCAATTTTTTCCATTTCTGGAAGAGCTTGATTGAGAATTCCAAACCTTTTGTACTGGACAGATGTTCAGGATAAAATAAAAAGGCATATCACGTTCCTCGGATCCTAGTAGTTTGTGGTGTATGTTAATACAAGGTTACAATCACTAGGGTTGAAATTTTTGCTAATGATATTTAAATTTTTAAACAGCATTCAACTCTTTGAAACATGCTGTGTTGTAATACACGTTTCATTTTTGATTTCTGCTATTTGGAAAGTAACTTGTGATGGTATTATGGGACCTGGGGTGATTATGGGTGGTCACAGTGATGGCTGTTGTAGGGTTGTAGGGCCCTCTCTGGAGTGCTTGAGTGAGTGGGTGAAACTCCCCATTTTCTCTGAAATAAAGTGTCTACCTGTCCTGCAGTCTGGGGACAAGGACTAGGAGTGCCCTTTGCTTTTGTAATTCCAGGCTGATATAAGCAGAGCTCACGGGAAATTTCTCAATGGTGACAGTATAAATGGACAAATTCTGAAAAATTTTAGATAAATTTTAAAAAATTCTACCTTTAAATCAAGAGTGTGTTTCTTTTCATTTGCAGATAATGAATCAAGCAAATACAGTTTGCCCAGAAATTGTGATGTTTCAGAGGTTTTTTTTTTTTGGTGGGGAAGGTATTTATGATCATTATTCTCTCTTCATTCTAAAGTTTTATTTTCTCATTAAATCAGGTAAAAACCTGTGATACTGTGCTATTAAGCCAGAGTGACTAAGAGGACATGATAGGATGTTATTAATTTATTAGAATTCCATGTTTCGAGTCATTTAATCAGCTAGAATTACAGAGATGCTCCTAAAAAACAGTCAAGTTAATAATCGTCTGCTGTTAAAGTTGCCTCATTAATGCTTTTTGCCAAGGATTTGTACATTCCTAAAAATACTGGAAGAAAACTCAGAAATTGAAATCGTCATGAACTGATGGCTCCCTTAGACTGAGCTCCTGTCCAGGGCAGAGAACAAACTTTCAGTGTTTCTGCATCCTGCCTCCTTCCAGAAGGAGAAGGGCTGACAGAGGACGAGATGGTTAGATAACATCACCTACTCAGGGGACATAAGTCTGAGCAAACGCTGGGAGATAGTGAAGGACAGGGAATCCTGGCATGCTGCAGTCCATGGGGTCACAAAGAGGCGGACACGACTGAACGACTGAATAGCAACAACAACCTCCTTGCCTGCAGCCAGGGACACAGCACACACAACAGTGTTTTTGAAGAATGTGTTTGAATTCACCTTTTTTTCTTACTCCCATCGCTTTCTCCTGTAAAGGGGAGCCACCCGGTGTCCTCGTGGTGCTGGAGGACAGATTCCCTTGTGGTGTTGGAGGATGGGTGTCCAGTGTCATGGCCTGGCACAGCCCTTCCTCTGTGATATGAGGCTTCTCTTTCCTGCAATCATAACTGTCCTGAAGAGGACCAAGAAGGACTCCGTGATGACCCTTCCAGGTGTGCCAGCTTCTGCATCTGGACCTCCTGTCTCTGAACCTGGTATCTTCAGAGCCGAGAGGCTGCAGCGGGCCCAACCTGCTTGGACCAAAGTGAAGATACTGTTTGTGCTAATCAGTCGCCACCCCCAGGCCCAGGGCATGTTAGGCCATGCTGTCAGTCTCTGTCAGCCGTCCTCAGAGCTAATTAGGGGTCGTGTTAAAGTCCAGACACAGTTGGGTTTCTCTAGCTGCACCGTTCCAGCCCCCAGCCTCCCTGCCCACTCTCAGCAGCTCTGTCCCCACCTGGGTGACTGGGGAAGGACAGGGAGGCCCAGGCATCACCGTGGCTGTGTGGTTGTGGGGTGTTACTGATGTGCCAGGCAAGACAAGACCTGCTTCAGTCTTTCTTTCTTCCCCACAGGTCAGACCAACTGGGTGTTCAACTCCAGTATGCTTGCACTTCAGTTGACTAGGGGTGTTTTTCAGCCTGCAGAGTCCTTGGAGAATTCTCACTGAGATCACCCAGGGCCTCTTACTTTGTGGCGGTGGTTGTCTATTCACTCAGTCCTGTCCAACTCTTGACCCCATGGACTACAGTCACTATACTATACTATACATTACTGAGTCACTATATATATATGATTATATTTAGAATCCCTTGGGATTCAAAAAACAGATGATTGTAAACCAGCCAGTATGTGAGCTAACACAGTTTCTTACTGATAGAATGTCAGAAATGTGGGATGTCTCAGAGCTAGTTTAAAAAGGGCCACCGTGTAAGTGAATGGCTTGCTGTGCTGAGTGAGCTCACAAACAGATGCACAGTCTTGGGACTCTGAGATCACAGGCACCCGGTGGTCCCCACAGTTCAGGTGACCAGCATACAGACATGCTCCGGGGTCCTCCCGGAGCGCACACTTGGCTGGTGGCGAGAGCCTGGTGGGCGAAGAGTGAGACATGGCCGACCTTGGCCCCAGAGGGGCCTGTTCACGTGGGACAGCAAGGGGAGGACAGTGCTAGTGGACACACAGGGTCCTTTGGTGCCCAAGGCGTGTCTGGTGTGGACGCCGGAGCTCCCTGCTTTCTCAGACAGCTGCCCTCGTTGCCACACTCCTGACCGAGGCACGTGCAGCCATCTTACCTGCTTTGATGTCAGGGCCTGTCTACCCTTCTCCGTCCTTTCCACTTGATACTGGTGTCCTGGAACAGTTGCTGTGAATGTACTACTGTTTCCCCAGACGGCTCTCTTCTTGCCCCACTGCCCTGACTTATGGCCTCAGACCCACACTTCTAATTCTGTGTCACACAAGGCCTTCTTCTCCGTTTCTCTCTCTTTCTTTCTACGAGACTCTCTCTGTACACATCATACATGTGCCAGAAAGACTGGAAGAAAAATGGGCAAAATAGTAAGAATAGTGGACCTCCCAGGTGGTTCACTGGTAAAGACTCCACCTGCCAGTGCAGGAGATGTGGGTTCAATCCCTGGGTTGGGAAGATCCCCTGGAGGAGGGCATGGCAACTCACTCCAGTATTCTTGCCTGGAAAATCCTATGGACAGAGGAGCCTGGAGGGCTACAGTCTGTAGGGTCACAAAAAGTCAGGACAGCTGAGCAACTAAAACAGCAACAACAATTAAGAATAGTACATTGGATGCTGAGATCATGGCAGTTTTTATTTTTCATATTTTAAAGAAATTCTATAAAGAGCACAATCCTTTTTTTTTAAATTAAAAAATATTATCAAAATGTTTCTAGAGAAGTAGAAATCCATAAATTATAAAATAAGATACACCTATATCTAGGTACTGATATATATTTATGTATTCTATATAGGTAAAATAAATGTATAAATGTTTGTAAATACATTTTAGTCCCTCTTAGATAGGGAATTAATTGAAAGAAATAGTTTTACCCCAAAGGACAGGGATTCTAATTTAACACTGGATTTTACTGACATTAAGTGGTCATCAAGACCATGACATAAGGGCAATATGGGATGTGACTAGGAAAGTCCCGGCCCACTAAACTGTGGCACTCCATGATCATGAGATCCATCCTAATTGTGGCAATGCTGGTACACACATTACAGAACTGATAAGATATGAGGGCCTTCCAGTTTCACACAAACTCAGAGAACAAAGGAGGTGCTGCCTGACTCGTTCCAGGAGTCCAGATGTGGGCTGTGCTGGAGGGGGTGCCCGGCCACAGTCTTAGTCGCTGCTTTTGTACGGATGTCGCCTCTGCTCTGAGGGCTCTTGTCCTCAGTCCCCCATACCTTCCTGGTGAATCCCTACTCTTCAAATCAGAGCTCACACACCCTTTCTCAGGCCCCGCCTTCTCCACGTTTCCTGGTAAAGCTGGGCTCAGATATTTCTGCACTCTTGAGTGTCCAGCTGGGCTCAGCTCTTTGCACACTCTCAGAGTTTGCTCAGTGCGTAGGACACAGATCACGTGTCTCAGGAGTGTCTCTTTTGTCCCTGTTTCCCTCGAGAACTGTGTCTGCAGCTCGGGCTTGGGACATCTCTCTGCCCTGGCGCCTTGCTCGCTTTTGTAGAAGTGTAACAGGAGACTGAACTGAGTTCAGGAATGTTAGACACTTGGTGTCAGCTGAGCTGCTTTGAGGTCTCCAGTGTTACAGTAACTGGTTAATATTCCTTGTCCTGGTCCCTTTCCGGTGGTGATCTGTCCCATGTGTGGGCACGGGAGCCCTCAGTAACTAACAAATGCCACCACTGTCTCTAAGCATTTGTGTTGTCAGGACACATCATATAATACTACATTAAGTCCTGAATTAATCACACTCCATTTTTTTCCCTTGATGAGAAATATCCTTGGATTAATGTCAAGGATATATTTTAATATATGTATATTGTAGGAAAAGTAAAGATTCAAGTGACTGCTGATGGTTTTGGATACTTTGATATGTTTATGTTGGTAAAACCATAAGTTATTATAAGAGGTAATATTTCCTTCAGGAATTTTCTTAAAAGGTGAGCTTGACATTGACTGCGCTATCCTCAGTAGAACTCCACACATCGGAGAGAAAATTTTCCACAAAGTTGAATCAGTTCTAGATGTTTGCGTGTCCCCAGGCAATTGGATGGTTGGGACAAAAACGCAACCACCTCCTGATCGTGTCTATCCTCTGTTATGACTACAGAGTCTTGGGTGCTCCTTGTGAAACAGATTCCTTATTTTGTAAAGAAACTAGGCCTGCGGTTTTCCACCTGTCTCCTCCATGGCACCTGTGCCACTCGGGTACAGGCACAACAGGTGAGTCTCCTGTGGACCAAAGGGGAGACACCACCCCTGCCTTCCATGGAGCCTGGTGTCGGCAGGGAGTGACCACACTGTCCTTACATCTCCTCTGGTTGTTTATCTGCACGGTCCACACAGGAATTCTGGGAGCATGTTTCTTGCATCATTTTTTAAGGAGTTGAGAGCAGGGGTCTGACCATCCGCCTGCTCCGTCAGCAGCATCACGGCAGGACCAGATGGCCATGTTGGCATCCACAGCATCCTGCTCACCTGCACGAAACACTTCCCATGCTTTCTTCTTGATCAGCAGCTTTGCCTTGAGAGCATTGTTACAAAGCTTAAGTGCTTTTGGTTTGTTCTAGAACTGTTGGGCCATATTTACACAGATCAGCCAAGATGTAGAACTCTGGAAATTTTGAACAAGCTGAGAGGACTTGTGGAGGTTTGAGTTCCCAGACTAGCTCTTCAGGAGCAGGTGTGAGCAAGTACGAAGAAAGGGCTGAGCCTGACCACATCTTACGTACCTGATATTTTCTTTCTTCTTGCAGAAGAAAAAGATTCTTGGAAAAGAGAGCTGGTTCTTAGTTCCTACTGGAAAAAAATACCCTGCTGGGCCCTGGATGGGAGCCACTCTTTCCAGTGGAAACACTGACTTGCAGCACCACAGTCTATTGTAAAATCTACAGAAATGTGGGTAAAAATCTTGCATCTGGTTTGAGATTTATCTCTGCTACCAGGTCAGCCTGTTTGCATTTTTGACTCTGGACAGTTGGTCATCCAGGGCAGGGAGCTGCCTGAAAGGATAGAAAAGAATTATTGGGAAAAATATCAAGAATGGATTTTCTTTTGCTGTCACAGTGTCTTATTAAAAAAATATTTTCTGAACAAGCTGGCAGAAATGAGGTAAATGTGAGTTGCTCTGAGGATGTTCAAGAAGCAGCTTTTGGGGACCATAGTGCCTTGGCCATCTCACGATGAAAATCATGAATGAGGCTTTGGTACAGCATGCATGCCTTAACTATGGTGCTTCTCCAAGACACAGCTTTGTAAAGCCCATGGCACTGCTGAGACAGTACATAAAGGGCCTGGCTCACCATCTCCCAGCATCGCTGTGTGCGCCCGAGCGAGGGAGCAACTTCAGAGCATGTGCTGGGCGAAGCTCTGCTCTCCGCCCGGAACCACCGGTCTTCTCTGGAGAAACTGTTCGACAGTCATGTCTGTACCCTCACTCGTACCCTGTTTGTCATCTCTGCAGGGGTTTATAGCCTGCCTACAGGTGGCTCACTTCCCCACCTGCTACTCTGTTCTAGTCCTGATCTTAAAAAATTTCAACAGTGATTTTATTGTCTCATGGTGTGCACGTAAGTGGCTACATCTATTCTGTGGAATGAAGGTATCTGAATGTGGCATCAAATTCAAGAAAGTTCCCTTACCTTGGCAATGAAGGCTGGGATAAGTTGTGAACTGCACATATTTCTCTGATTTAAATAATAGTGGAGTATGCCTGTTAACACCTGCTCCGTTGTGCTGCTGAGAGTCAACTTGGAATAACCCATCTGAAGGTCAAGAAAGTGCCGAGTAATGTCACACTTGAGTCTCATTGGGGAGGTAAACTTGGTGAGGGGAGGGTTCTGGCGTTGACTTAGAATTTCCAGTTTGAGAATGCTTCTTGGAAGTATCTGCTGTGGACCACGGTGCTCAGAGGCTGGTTTGGGGGCCACGGCACGACCCTGGCAGAATTGAGGACCCAGGGCCTCCAGGAGAGAGTCAAGGGGTGGTTGGGGAGATTTTGGGAGATGGTTCCTGTGGTCACCCTGCCTTGAATCTCCTCTGCTCCTCATCCACACTTTTCTTCCCCGTCTTTCTCTCTGCCCCCCACGCTCTACCCCGACTCCTCCAGCCATAGGTAACCACCCTCTACTCTCTTCTCCATGAATTTGCCCATTCTCAGGACCTCATATGGGCTTCCCAGGTGGCGCTAGTGGTAAAGAACCTGCCTGCCAGTGCAGAAGACACAAGACACGCGAGATCTGATCCCTGGGTGAGGAAGATCCCCTGGAGGAGGATATGGCAACCTACTCCAGTATTCTTGCCTGGAGAATCCCACGAACAGAGGAGCCTGGTGGGCTACAGTCCATGGGGTTGCAAAGAGTCGGACACGGCTGAAGTGACTTAGCACGCACGCAGGGACCTCATATATTGCAGGGAATCATGCAGCAGCCACCCTTTTGTGTCTGGCTTATCTCGCTGAGCATAATGATCAGGCTCGTCCCTGTTGTGTCAGAACCTCATTCTGTTTTTGGCTGAAAATATCTCTTGTGTGCATCACATCGTGTTTATCCGTGTATCTGTTGATGGACATGTGTTGTTTCCACGGTGTGCTGCTATGAACATTTGTGGACAAATATCTGTTCTGTCCATGCTCTCAACCCCTTGGGTGTTCACCTATGAGTAAAATGGATCCATCTCGTGCTAGTGGAAATTCTGACTTCCTGAAGGACCCTGACACAGTGGTCTTCAGGCCGTCCTATACGTGGTATGCTGTGCTCTCTGCCACGTGTGAAGAATGTGATCTGTTGTTGCTGCTTGTTGTCATCCCCAAAGCAGATATTCTGATATTTTATACAAGCTCATTATGGGAGGTGAGCTGAGAACTTGGGGAAATCTTTTTGCCAAAATTCTGTACATTTTGCTTTAGGTTTTGAAAAGTGAAAGTGAAAGTCGCTCAGTTGTATCTGACTCTTTGAAACCCATGGACATAGTCCATGGAATTCTCCAGGCCAGAACATTGGAATGGGTAACCTTTCCCTTCTCCAGGGGATCTTCCCAATCCAGGGATCAAACCCAGGTCTCCCACACTGCAGGCAGATTCTTGACCAGCTGAGCCACAAGGGAAGCCCAGGTTTTGAAAAGACCACAGCAATATTCTTTAAAACATCTTAACATGACTACCTGTTTTTGGAGTGTGGGGGCAGGCTATGAAAGAATACATGAATTGTCTTAGTTCTGAATCTTGATTAATTAGTGAGGTCGTTTTGAGGAAACTACATCCGTTCAGTTGCCTACAAAATCTGCAGACTTCCTTTATGCTCACAGAGTTGCATGTTTAAAGTATATGTTTAATTTCTTGTGATAATCTTTTATTAAAAAAATTATGCATACTTGGAAAGGTAATGATCATTTAAAAAGTATTATCAATAAGAGAATACAGCCTTTGAAGTGAATTTTAAAGAAGTTTCACTACTTAAGCAAAGATGTCTTTCTTCCAACTAACCTGAAACAATGCTCACTGCTTATCCTATATTATTATATCAAGTGATGTTTGTTCACGATGACGTCTCCCAACTGTGTTTCTGAATGGTGAGGCTTTTCCAGATATTCAACCAAATAGCACTCTTGAGGGAGACTTTTAAATCAATGTATCATCTTATGAGGGCCCTAAAGCCAGCAGAACCACAGGCATGACTTTCTTTTGTGGACAATTCTGTATTTCCTTCGCTCTTTGTGTTTCTTTCAACTTCTGGTCATTTTCTATCTTTCTTTGAAAGTTATTAAAGTTGTGTGTGTGTGTGTGTCTGTGTATGGATATGAGAGTGTATGTGAATGAGTGTGTGTGGGAGCACACTAAACAAGTGCTACATTGTTTCAGGGTTTTTGAATTTTTTTTTTTTTTTGCTGCTGAATTTTTTGCTGTATCATTATCCAATTGATCTTAATTATCTCCTGCTAAATTAAGTTTCTTTCAAGGGAGTTATCTCTAAGATAGTATTTCTTTCAACTAATCTTTGTATCTCTCTTAGGTTCTTTTATAAAGAAAAATATTTTCCATGCCAAAAGAGATTGGTAGAGAATGGGTTTCATTTTTTTCGCTAACTTGGGAATCATTTTGGCATAAATAAACAAAGATGAAAAATAATCAGCTAAAGATTCCAGTCATTAATTAATTCACATTTTAAGGCCAAATTTGCAGAATTCCTTCTTCTGTGTCAAATAACAACAGAGCCACCCCCACCTTAATAACAAGGTAGGGGAACTTCAGTGGCAGAACACAGCCCCGTGCCCAAGGTCTCTTCTCCTTTCTCTGCCACCGACCAGCCATGGGCTTTTCATAAAGCTCAAGCCTCAGTGTCTTATTCTGTTAAATTAAGATGATTGACCAGAAGTCTCCACCATAGACTTCAGCTCTGAAATACCACCAGTCTCCGGTTACAATAGACCTCTTGGAGATACTGGGTTTTAGCTAATCAGCCTCTTAATCAGCTCTAGGTCACTGCAAAGACACTGAATTCCTTGTTTAGAAAAATGTTTACTGTAACATGCCAAGAGAGCATGGATGAATAAGGGAATGGCTTCAACTTCTAATAAGTATTTTCACTGTTGTAGGACATCTAAGTTTAACCTTAAATTAAGAAAATATTTTACAGAATGGAGTGTTTCGTTTTAAATGTTTAAGTTTTTTTTTCTGAAGAAGTTTTAACCTGATTTTAGTAAATAGAGATGTGCAGTAGAAACAGAAATTTGTGAATAATATTTATGTGGAAAGAATAGATTAAAATGTGGAGAAAGACCCAGCTCAGTAATGTGGCATTGTTGATCTCTCACTGTTATGTGGATTCTCAGAGTGTAGTGTGTGGATATTGGAAAAATTGTGACAACGAGGGGACAGGCTGAGGCATGTATATATAGATATACCCTGCGAAGAGTGTGTGCTTATCTTAAAGGAGTTTTTCTAATTTGTGACATTTTAGTGATAGGAGTAAGTCGATAGAGTAGCAAAGAGCAGCAGTGCTGACCTGTCCTTGGAGTTTTCAGGGAGGAAGGGAAATTGCTGAGACAGCAACTACAGTAGGCAGGGGAGCCAGGTGATCTCAGGGTGACATGGTGACATCTCAGCCGGGCGTCTTCAGGGCATTTGAAGACTTGAAATTGATCAGGGTGCACATGCATCAGCAGAATTAAATGGCAGGGGAAATTGCTGCCTTAAGAGATCAGCATTTTCAAGTCCACAGTAAGGATGGGAAGTATTTGCTAGCAGTCAAAACAGTTACCCTCAACATTTACTTCCTATTTGTTGGTCAGTCGCTCAGTTATGTCCAACTCTTTTCGACCCCACTGGCTGCAGCATACCAGGCTTCCCTGTCCTTTACTATCTCCCAGAGCTTGCTCAAACTCATGTCCATTGAGTCAGTGATGCCATCCAACTATCTCATCCTCTGTCATCCCCTTCTCCTCTTGCCCTCAAACCTTCCCAGCATCAGGGTCTTTTCCAATGAGTCGGCTCTTTGCATCAGTTCAGTTCAGTTCAGTCACTCAGTCATGTCCGACTCTTTGCAACCCCACGAATCGCAGCACGCCAGGCCTCCCTGTCCATCACTAACTCCCAGAGTTCACTCAAACTCAGGTCCATCGAGTCAATGATCNGATTAGATTAGTCTACCCAGGCTACCATTAAAACAAACAAACAAAAAACTCCAGTCATTTCATAATAAATATACATATCAAATCATCATACTATATACCTTAAACTTATATATATATTCAATAATACTTCAATAAAGCTGGAGAAAATATACCCCAGATGGGGTAACTTAAATAGAAATTTATTTTTTACAGTTCTTGACACTGGGAGGTTGAAGATCAAGGTGCTGACTGATTCATTTCCTGGTGAGATTCTCTTCTAGGCTTACAGATGGCCACCTTACTGAATCCTCACACACTTTTTCCTCTTTGGTCATGCTGTGGGGGAAACAGCAAGATTTCCAGTATCTCTTCTAGTACAGACACTAATGCTATCAGATCAGGTTCTCATCCTTATGATTGCATTTAACCTTAATTACTTTCTGTGAGTCCTCATTTCTAAACACAGCCATACTGAGGGGTCAGAGTTTCAACATATGAATTTGAGCACAGAGACGGTATAAACATTTGGTCCATGGCATCACCTAATACATAAGAATCTTTCCATATATCTGGTTTATTTTCTGTCTCTTACCCCTGGAACGATTTTTGTTTGTCTTGCTCACTGCTAACTGTTCAGGACCTAGAAAGTGGGCAATACATATTTGTTGAATGAATTTAACAAATGAATAAAAAAGGAAGGTTCAAAAAAAATGGAAGATCAGAGAAGGTAGTAAAGGAGGAGGAAAAAAAAAAAACTCCCTATAAAGTCAGGTGCCAAAGTCCTTGATAAGAGTATTCATGTGATTATAACATATCAATAAAGATGAAGCAGAAAGGATGACATGATTAAAAGACATGAACCGAGAGACTGGAGTTTTCTGTTGGTGAGTTTCTCTTTTTCCATTCCTTTCTTTTTTCCCTTCCTTTCAAGAAAAGATGGAGAGGTTATGGTTTAGAAAGAGCAATGGAAAATAGGATACCAATCCTGAGGCACTACAGAGATAAAAGCAATCACAACGTGAAAGGACTGACAAGAAAATGACATGTCCTCTGTGTATATCCAGATTCTAGTTCAGGTAAGGAGGTACCGGGAACACTGTAAGAAAGGGATCAAGGGATTTGGTGACTATGAGACAATATTTCCACAGAACACAATGTGTTTATTGTAAACCTCTTCCATGAAGATTCTTTTTTTTTTTTTAAGTACTTTAAAAGCCAGGATTCTTTTCAGGATAATACAGGGGCTATATGCAAATCTAGAGTGTAGCTCTATAGCAAAAAAATATACTGATTACTTGGAGAAAATGGTCTGTGGCAAATTTTTGGTTTTAAGTTAAAAAAAAAATAGGTCTATAGTTTTTCCATTCTCATTACAGGTGACACTCAAATAGCCATCCATACATCTTAATTACTTGCCCCTTGCCAGAAAATTCATACAAAACTATATACCCACTACCCTCAACTTTTAAAATTTTCTTAAGTATCCCAACAAAACACCTAAAAATCAAGAAACCTGGAGTAAACTGCACTGACACAGAATCATCTCTCAGGTTTTGACATACATATGTAAAAAATATGAAGAATCTATTACAAACTAGTTTACTTAGCTCATAAAGAGCAAATGCTATTCACATACAGAGTCTAGTCTATGTACAGTGATACAGATGATTTAATCTTCTCATCGACATTCACATCACTTAGATTTGATAAGTTCAGAAAAACTATTTTTGTGTAGGACCTCACAAATTAAAAGACATTTTGGAATGTTTATGCCTTATCTGGATATTGTCATTTTATTTTTTCAAACTTTTTAAAACCAGTATCTCATAGGGAGGCAGTAAGTTAGAATGCAACCTAGTGGGGAAATCCTGCATTTGCTCAATGTCTATAGCTTTTACACAGTTCCAGATGTTCAGTACATTAATAATGCACTAACTCAAAGCCTCTTTTTGAAACTTTAGAAAGTGTAAATTGCATTAAGACCTCCTTGCCCTCATTAATGGTATTGTTACAATCCTGGTCCTCTGGAAAATGTTTTTTGGCATGTGTTTAACTTTATAATATTGCCATTTACTCACTTTAATAGCCAGTACTCAAGTCTTAATGCTTTTAATAGGCCTGCCTAAACAGACTACCATCTTTTGTAATCTTTTCCACATAATTTATTTCTTAGGTAAAAGCTGTCATATCTTTCCATCTGAAGATGATCTGTCACATTCATTTCACGGGGTACTAATATTTAAGAAATACCTACTTTCTTTGGTTCAGTTGATATGTACTGATAGTTGGTATATGTTAGGAATAATACACACTTCCTTGAAAATAGAAATAAAAATGAGAAATTAGTAGTAGTATATTTTTATAACATTTTAAATTAAAGGGAAAAAGGGCATATCCTAAATTCTTGCTGCATCCAAATATAAAATATGAGAAAGCCAAAACTATTCATTTCTATTGAAACAACTTCTTATATACTAGCTATTTAGTGTTATCTCAAGAGGATGGGTTATAGTTCAGCATCAAACTATCAATGAATATGCATGCAGTCAGTAATTCAGTTCAGTTCAGTTCAGTTGCTCAGTCGTGCCCAACTCTTTGCAACCTCATGAATCGCAGCACGCCAGGCCTCCTTGTCCATCACCAACTCCCGGAGTTCACTCAGACTCACGTCCATCAAGTCGGTTATGTCATCCAGCCATCTCATCCTCTGTGGTCCCCTTCTCCTCCTGCCCCCAATCCCTCCCAGCATCAGAGTCTTTTCCTGAGTCAGTTCTTCCCATGAGGTGGCCAAAGTACTGGAGTTCCGTTTTAGCATCATTCCTTCCAAAGAAAACCCAGGGCTGATCTCCTTTAGAATGGACTGATTGGATCTCCTTGCAGTCCAAGGGACCCTCAAGAGTCTTCTCCAACACCACAGTTCAAAAGCATCAGTTCTGCGGTGCTCAGCTTTCTTCACATTAGGAAGAATAATAGGGAGGAATACTGAAGTGAAAGGAACATCACTTGTAGTTGTTGGCTATCTATATGGAAATGAAAGGTCCTATAGTCTCAGACAAATTTATGAGTAGTCTTTCTCATAAATTTATTAAAAGAATGAAGACTTTGAAAATGTCAGAACTGCAGTAATTACTGAAACTGATATACTTATTTACAGTCATTTATTGATATATTTTAATAAAAATCCACAATACTTACAGTGAAACATTTTTAAAAGAAAACAATTTGAGAAATAACATACATTTCTTCACCTACTTTGCTGAAATCTCTTGAAAAGAAAATAATAAGAACTCAATTGATATTTAAGCACAAAACAAATTCTTAACTCTTTAAAATACGAATTCCAAATTTCTGTTGACTGATCAACATAATTAGTTCATTAATGTCTGAAGTAACCATTTGGTTAAAAAGTATGTATTTAACCAATTTTGCTACTTTAAAGTCAAGAAGTATTGGCTTAGTAAATGCTGCCTGAAACCAGAATGAATAAATTCACTTATACATTTCATTTCTTACCTGAGTAGACTAATTATAGTTTTAAAAAAGCGGGGAGGGGCTCATTTTCTATCCCTCTGTTAAGACAAACAATTAAAGTAAACTGAACAAGGTCAATGCATCTGCACTATTAGAATTTAAGGTATAATCTAGACTGAGAAAAGAAAATTAATAAGATGCAACCCCTGCAATGTTTCCTAAAAGCTTCACTTTCAGGTATTGCCAACCTGAATCTACTATAAAGTTGTTACTATAAAACTTGAAGGTGAAATGCTTTGGGAAAAAAACCACTTCACAGTCTAGTGGAGAAGACCTAAATTAAAAATGCATAAAATACAATGTGGTAAGTGCTATTATAGATGTATATGGTTAGCCAGAGGAAAGAGTGACTAACTTTGCCTCAGGGTTAAGGATGGTTTAATAGAGTAAACCTTTGAGCTGGATGGAGAGTATAAAGTTTCTGGATAATAGAAGAGTCAGAGAGTGGATTTCAAGCAGACACAACACCATGCACACTACTGCTGCATAACAAATTATCTGCAAATCCAGTGACTTAAAATAAGACTCACTTTTTCAAATAATTTTTTAAATTGTGGTAAAATACACGTAACTTAAAATTTACCATCTTAATCATTTTTAAGTGTATAGGTCATAGTGTGAAGTATATTCACATTATTGTACAACCAATCTCCAAAACTCTATTGATCTTGCAAAACTGAAACTATATCCATTAAAGAGCTCACTCCCTTCTTCCCCGAGCCCCTGACAACTTCCCTTCTACTTTCTGTCTCTATGAATGTGACTAGATCTCTTACACAAATGGAATCATACATTGCTTGTCTTTTCTGATTGGATCATTTCACTTAGCATAATAACCTCCAGGTTCATCCAGGCTGCAGCATAAAAACAATACCCATTTTATTACCTCAGTTTCTTGAGTTCTGAAGTCCAGGTATAACAAAACAGACTGGATTCTCTGTTCAGGGTCTAAAGTGGGTAAGTTGTTTCCCAGAGCTGCAGCTGTCATCTGGGACTTCGGGTTCTCTTCCAAGGTCACTAGTTATTGACAAAACTTACTTCCTCCTGGCTGTAGGACAACTGCTCCAATTTTTGTGCTAGTCATTAGTCAGGACTGCTCTTAGTTCAGAGGCCACCTGCAATTCCTTGCTATGCCCCACCCTCCCACCAGTCAGTTTAACACGGATGGGCTTTCCTCCAGTCCAGCCAGATTCACATACCTCTGACTTTCTCTTCTGCAACCAGCTTCAGAAAAGTCTCTACTTTTAAAGGGTTCAAGTGACTATGTAAAGCTGAGTGCCAAAGAATTGATACTTTTGAACTATGGTGTTGGAGAAGACTCTTGAGAGTCCCTTGGACTGCAAGATCAACCCTGAAGGAAATCAGTCCTGAATATTCATTGGAAGAACTGATGTTAAAGCTGAAACTCCAATACTTTGGCCACCTGATGTGAAGAACTGACTCATTAGAAAAGACCTGATGCTGGGAAGATTGAAGGTGGGAAGAGAAGGGGATGACAGAGGACGAGATGGTAGGATGGCGTCACTAACTCGATGGACATGAGTTCGAGTAAGCTCCAGAAGTTGGTGATGGACAGGGAAGCCTCGTGTGCTGCAGTCCATGGGGTTGCAAAGAGTCGGACATGACTGAGCAACTGAACTGACTGACTGATTTTAAAGTCAATTCGTTGGAAAAGACTCTAATGCTGGAAGGGATTGGGGGCAGGAGGAAACGGGGACGACAGAGGATGAGATGGCTGGATGGCATCACCAACTCGATGGACGTGAGTTTGAGTGAACTCAGGGAGTTGATGATGCACAAGGAAGCCTGGCGTGCTGCAGTCCATGGGGTCGCAAAGAGTCACACATAACTAAGTAACTGAACTGAACAGATAAATGACTCTGTACATGCATATGAGACAAAACAAAGCAACAAAAATTGTTATTTAAATAACTACGTTCTGCTGCTGCTGCTGCTAAGTCGCTTCAGTCGTGTCCGACTCTGTGCAACCCCATAGACGGCAGCCCACCAGACTCCCCTGTCCCTGGGATTCTCTAGGCAAGAATACTGGAGTGGGTTGCCATTCTAATTACTTTATTTTTCAGAATACTGGATCACTTATTCATTAAAGCAGTTTTTCAACCTACTCCTCTTATAGTATCTCCCTAACAATAATAGTTTAGCTCATAAGCAGAGCCAAATGTGCAAAGTAAATATAAATACTGAAATATACCATATGTAGGTATTTGAATACATGTGTATAATGCCCTAAATAAAAACTTGATCAAATTAATACTTACAAGATCAACTATATTTCAAATATCAAACTCAAGAAATACTATTATGAAGACAGCATTAGACTAGAAAATCAAGAGTTCTCAGGCCAGTCCCTTCACTAAACATATGACCTTGTCCAAGTTATGTAAATTTTCTACCCAGAATGCAATATGTGCCCAATAAATGTTTGTTAAATGAACACAATAATGAATGAATGAATAAAAAAGAACAGAAGTTAAGTACTACTCCTCAGTTCTCAGCGATGTACAACCTCCCTGCTGGTGCTACTGCTAAGTCACGTCAGTCTTTTCCAACTCTGTGCGACCCCATAGACGGCAGCCCACCAGGTTTCCCCGTCCCTGGGATTCTCCAGGCAAGAACACTGGAGTGGGTTGCCATTTCCTTCTCCAGTGCATGAAAGTGAAAAGTGAAAGTGAAGTCGCTCAGTCGTGTCCAAATGACATTCCTTAAAAAGGATCAGTTGATCACTCACAATAAGGCAAATCCATAATCTACTGAAATTTCAAGGGTCTAAATAAGAAAATAGAAAAATGTTTTACATGGAACAATCTGATATCTCCTTTAAATTAAATGTAGTACAACTTAAAATCAGAAACATCAAACTAGTAGCATTACAAACTTCTCAACATACACATTTACTACTAAACAATATTGACAAAAACTGTAACTAGAGACTGAAACATTTTGCATTTTATTCCTTATCTGACATTCAGTGGTGAATGCAAAATGTTCTCTCAGGGAAAATGATTTTTACTCATAAAAACGTAAAAGAAAATCAGACTCTGCAATGTACAAATATAAAGGTCCAAGCTGCTACTTTGGCACCAGAGAGTCACTTTTCAAAATTAATGGAAACTTTTCTATCCATAAAAAGAGTTTAAAAACTCTTCTACCCATAAAAATGATCTCTCAGAGAATTCTAAGGCAGTGCTGCCACCAGTTAAATGACAACAGAGAGCTAAATCAAGTTGATCTTAGTGGAGGAATGGTACTCTTCATGAATCTATTACAATATTTAGTTACTTCAGAAGGCTCTGAAAGAAGTGGGGGTGGATCCAGAATGACGACTTTTCCACTTTTATCCTTACACAAATATTGTAGTTTGTAATAAAAGGAAATTCTTTTTTTTTTTCAGTGAAAGAATAAAGTTTTAAATAAATCATGGATTGCAATTATCTAGACATATAGGAAAAAATTATTTACCACTACAATGTGACTTGAAAACTTAAATTTGTATGTCCCAAATTTCCCCTCAAAATAAATTCAAATGTCAGCTCTCATGTCTTCTGCAAGTCCAATGTCAAACCCCTTCAAAATGCAAAAGAGGACATTCAATGACTTTAGCCACTGTAATGTGTAACAGTTGACAAAGATGCAAAGACCATTACAATTTGTTGGGTTTGTCTTTTAGGTAAATTATATCTCCATTCTGAAATTCAGTTGAAAATACATTTTCAAAGATAAAATTAGGACTTCTACTTTCAGCTCCAATGTAAAGAACTCACAAGTCATCACACCCATCTTACACTAAGAAAAAAAGGTGAACAAACTGAAAATCAACAACTTGGACATGTCAGAGAACTAAGGTCATAAGACAAATTGCTATCCTAAAAGCTGGAGAGGCAGTAAATACTGAGAATCATAGACTGAGAACTGCACTGCAAGAGGAAGACACTAAAACCATAAATTGGTAGGAATGCTTAAAAGATAATTTCGACAAATTGCTGAAGGCATAGTGTATACCAGTGTAATAGCAAGAAACTCTTAGAGGCCACATCCTTAGGGAGTCCCCAAATTTTTGTAGATATTATCTCCAGAAACAATCCCCTACCAAGGTTTTCACAGTAAAGAGTAAAGAAAAACTCTCTTCTTTCTGACAGAGAGAGGGGAAAAACAGCCATTTCGAATACACTCAAAGCATTCTCCATAACTCAGGCCAGTCTCCCAGTAAAGGGAAAGGACTGCCAGAGCCTTATCCAACTGGGGGAAAGGAAATTTACCCAAACTTCAGCTCCCGCTAGACTTCCTATCTTATCTAAGGAAGTGAATAAAGAGCTGAGAAACATATGGGAAGGATACAGTCCAGGGACACAGGCCCACTAAAAGACTGAGACTTAACTGAAAAATTAGACAATACTTCCCCATTCCCAACACCTTACCATCACATCAACAGGGCCCCAGGATAATGACAATGGACTACAACTGAGAGAGCTGCAGGGGAGACTACTTAAGAATGAGTGTTTAGATGACTTTCTCGGTAGTGCAGTGGATAAGAATCCACCTGTCAATGCAGGGGACACAGGTTCGACCCCTGGTCCAGGAAGATTCCACGTGCTGCAGAGCAATGAAGCCCACACACCACAACTACTGAACCTCCATGCTGTGACTACTGAAGCCTGGGTGCCCTGAAGCCTGTGCTCTCCAAGAGAAGCCACCGCAATGAGAAGCCCACACACAACAACGATAGAGTAGCCCCAGTTCTCTGCAACTAGAGAAAAGTCCATGTGAAGAAATGAACACCCAGGGCAAGCAAAAATTAATTAAATAATAAAAGAACGAGTGTTTAGGGACACCAGACAGTAACTAAAATCTACACAAAGAATTAAAGAGTACTGGTGAAGACAGTAACATAGGTAAACATAAAAAGGCAGTATAAATATAGTTTGTAAATTTTTGTCTCTTGTCTCATTTAAAAGACAAATGTATAAAGCAATAATTATAAATCTGTTTTGATAGGCAACAATGTATAAACACATAATCTTATGACAATAATAGCACAAAGAAAGTAGCACTTAATATAACTATAAAAGATCAAAGTTTTTACACGCTATTGAAATTATATTAGTACCAATTCAAACTACATTTTATAAACTGTTTGTTTTCATTCCCAGGACAACCATTAAGATAACTCAAAAATATACAGTAAAAGAAATGCTAGGGAATTAAAGTGTTAGTCACTCAGTCATGTCCAACTCTTTGTGACCCCATGAACAGTAGTCAACAAGCTCCTCTGTCCATATAATTCTCCAGGCAATAATACTGGAGTGGGTAGCCATTCGCTTCTCCAGGGGGTCTTCCTGACCCAGCACTCAAACCCAGGTCTCTTGCATGGCAGGCAGATTCTTTACCATCTGAACCACCATTAAAATGTTAATCAGTTAACCCTGATGGCTCAGATGGTAAAGAATCTGCCTGCCATGCAGGAGACCTGGGTTCGATCCCTGGGTTGGCAGTGTCTACCCACTCTGGTATTCTTGCCTGGGAAATCCCTAGGACAGAGGAGCCTGGTGGGCTACAGTCCATGAGGTTGCAAAAAGTCAGACACAAATGAGCAATTAACACACTAAGGGAATTAAAAGGTCATACTAGAAAAATTTAAATGGCACATTAGAAAATATATATTTAACAGAAAAGGTAGTAATGGAGAAATGAGTGCATGCCAAGTTGCTTCAGTCACGTCCAACTCTTTGCAACCCCATGGACTGTACCTTGCCAGGCGCCTCTCTGTACATGGAACTCTCCAGAGGAATCTTCCCAACCCAGAGACTGAATCCATGTCTCCTGCAGCTCCTGTGTTGCAGGAGGATTCTTTACCAATGAGTCACAGGGGCAGTCCCAATGGAGGAATAGGAGGAGGGAAACGTAACATACAGAAAACAAACAGTAAAGTGACAAATGTAAAAACGATCTTATCAATGTGTGTGTGTTAGTAGCTTAGTTGTGTTTGACTCTTTGAGATCCCATGGATTGTAGCCCACCAGGCTCCTCTGTCCATGAAATTCTCCAGGCAAGAATACTAGAGTGGGTTGCCATTTCCTTTTCCAGGGGATCTTCCTGACCCACGGATCAGACCCAGGTCTCCTGCACTGCAGGCAGATTCTTTACCAAATCTTTACCCAGGGAAGCCCCATAATTACCTTAAATTTAAATGGAGCAAACACTCATTCAAAGGCAGAGATCAGCAGAATGATCCAACTACATGCTAAAATATTATGCTAAGTCACATAAAAGCCACATACTGTATATTTCATTTACATGAAACATCTGGAAAAGGAAAATCAATAGAAACAGAAAGTAGATTAGTGGTTACAAGTTATAGGGAGGTAGGAATGGGAAGTAGCTGCTACTGGATAAGAGGTTTCTTTTAGGAGTAGAGAAATTGTTCTGAAATTAGACAGTGGTGATGGTTGTATAACTTTGTAAATGTACTAAAACCCACAGAATTGTACCCTTGTAAAAGGATATGGGAATTATATCTCAAACAAAAGGTTTCTATATAAAAATGGAAAGGAAGCTCCATTTGAGACTAAGAAAAAATTTTAATAAATGAAAAACAATGCAAAGGCTTCTGAATTTTCAAAAATTTAAGATTTAATAAAATGTAACAGGACTCAAAATGAGTAATTAGATAGGAGGAACTATCTAAATATTATAAATTAACAAAACTTTTCTCCTCTGTGCCAGAATATTGATTCTTCACTGGATTTGTTTTAAATGTATTTTTTATTTATAAAGAAGTAAGAGCCCCTTGGACAGCAAGGAGATCAAACCAGTCCATCCTCAAGGAAATCAGTCCTGAATATTCATTGAAAGGACTGATGCTGAAGCTGAAACTCTGATACTTTGGCCACCTGATGTGAAGAACTGACTCATTGGAAAAGATTCTGATGCTGGGAAAGATTGAAGACAGGAAGAGAAGAGGATGACAGAGGATGAGATGGTTGGATGGCATCACCAACTCGATGGACATGAGGTTGAGCAAGCTCCAGGAGCTGGTGAGGGACATGGAAGCAAAGCAAGCTGCAGTAGATGGAGTCGCAAAGAGTCGGATATGACAGAGCAAATGAACTGAACTGAATTACTCTCAGTAAGACATTAAACTTTCAAAATTTTTTGTCTTTAGTCTCATACCTCATGATAAATACATTTTCAGTATGTTAATCACACAGAAAAAACAACCCATAGACTGTGGATCTTTTTACAACCATATGGTATAATTATATGGTATTAAAATTCTATCAAAGTAACATAGGGTATTAACATTCTTCAAAGTAACAAAGTAACATTAATTATGCAATGTTTATTACAATAAAGCCAACACTTAAAAAATTTTACTTAAATTTTCATTTATTTAGAAAATGTACTTTTACTAGGAAGCCACGTTACAATTCTCATTTTTAAGATTTTTTTTTAATTGTCATAAGACAAGGTAAATATACACTAAATAATGGTAAATATACACTAAACAATGTATCTCAGAAAAATCAATAGCATGTGTGTGTGCTCAGTCATGTCCTGCTCTTTGCAACCCCATGGACTATACCATGTCCATGGAATTCTCCAGGCAAGAATACTGGAGTAGGTTCCCATTTCCACCTCCAAGGGACCTTCCCGACCCAGGAACCAAACCTGCATCTCCTGCATTGCCCGCAAATTTACTGCTGAGTCACTGGGGAAGCCCTGGCCCTAGCAGCTTATCAAAGATAAAGTATCAAAAAAATAAAAAGGGCTAATGCCTATAAACTTCAGTTGATTTATCTTCATAGCCATTGATGTTTTCATAGAAGTTGTTTACAATGTCATTATATTTAGATATGTTTTAAAATTGAGTTATACATCTATAAAACAAAACAGTATTTTATCAATTATGTCCAGTATGCCGTAATATTAGATGTTAATAGCATTCTGATCTTAATGCTGTATATACAGATGTATTATTCATTAATTAAAGAGGTCCATGAATCAAGGCAAATTGGAAGTGGTCAAACAGGAGATGGCAAGAGTGAACATAGACATTTTAGGAATCAGTGAACTAAAACGGACTGGAATGGGTGAACTTAACTCAGATGACCATTATATCTACTACTGTGGGCAGGAACCCCTTGGAAGAAATGGAGTAGCCATCATGGTCAACAGAAGAGTCTGAAATGCAGTATTTGGATGCAATCTCAAAAACGGCAGAATGATCTCTGTTCATCTCCAAGGCAAACCATTCAATATCACAGTAATCCAAGTCCATGCCCCGACTAGCAATGCTGAAGAAGCTGAAGTTGAACTGTTCTATGAAGACCTACAAGACTTTTTAGAGCTAACACCCAAAAAAGACATCCTTTTCATTACAGGGGACTGGAATGCAAAAGTAGGAAGTCAAGAAACACCTGGAGTAACAGGCAAATTTGGCCTTGGAATACAGAATGAAGCAGGGCAAAGACTAATAGAGTTTTGCCAAGAGAACACACTGGTCATAACAAACATCCCCTTCCAACAACACAAGAGAAGACTCTACACATGGACATCACCAGACGGTCAATACCGAAATCAGATTATCTTCTTTGCAGCCAAAGATGGAGAAGCTCTATACAGTCAGCAAAAACAAGACCAGGAGCTGACTGTGGCTCAGATCATGAACTCCTTATTGCCAAATTCAGACTTAAACTGAAGAAAGTAGGGAAAACCGCTAGACCATTCAGGGACGACCTAAATCAAATCCCTTATGATTATACAGCGGAAGTGAGAAATAGATTTAAGGGACTAGATCTGATAGACAGAGTGCCTGATGAACTATGGACGGAGGTTCGTGACACAATCCCCTTCCAACAACACAGAGAAGACTCTACACATGGACATCACCAGACGGTCAATACCGAAATCAGATTATCTTCTTTGCAGCCAAAGATGGAGAAGCTCTATACAGTCAGCAAAAACAAGACCAGGAGCTGACTGTGGCTCAGATCATGAACTCCTTATTGCCAAATTCAGACTTAAACTGAAGAAAGTAGGGAAAACCGCTAGACCATTCAGGGACGACCTAAATCAAATCCCTTATGATTATACAGCGGAAGTGAGAAATAGATTTAAGGGACTAGATCTGATAGACAGAGTGCCTGATGAACTATGGACGGAGGTTCGTGACACTGTAGAGCAGACAGGGATCAAGACCATCCCCATGGAAAAGAAATGCAAAAAAGCAAAATGGCTGTCTGAGGAGGCCTTACAAATAGCTATGAAAAAAAGAGAAGCAAAAAGCAAAGGAGAAAAAGAAAGATATAAGCATCTGAATGCAGATTTCCACAGAATAGCAAGATAAGAAAGCCTTCCTCAGTGATCAGTGCAAAGAAATAGAGGAAAACAACAGAATGGGAAAGACTAGAGATCTCTTCAAGAAAGTTAGAGATACCAACGGAACATTTCATGCAAAGATGGGCTCAACAAAGGAAAGAAATGATATGGACCTAACAGAAGCAGAAGATATTAAGAGGTGGCAAGAATACACAGAACAACTGTACAAAAAAGATCTTCATGACCAAGATAATCTCGATGGTGTGATCACTCACCTAGAGCCAGACATCCTGGAATGTGAAGTGAAGTGGGCCTTAGGAAGCATCACTACGAACAAAGCTAGTGGAGGTGATAGAATTCCAGTGGAGCTATTTCAAATCCTAAAAGATAATGCTGTGAAAGTGCTGCACTCAATATACCAGCAAATTTGGAAAACTCAGCAGTGGCCACAGGACTGGAAAAGGTCAGTTTTCATTCCAATCCCAAAGAAAGGCAATGCCAAAGAATGCTCAAACTACCGCACAACTGCACTCATCTCACATGCTAGTAAAGTAATGCTCAAAATTTCCAAGCCAGGCTTCAGCAATACGTAAACCGTGAACTTCCTGATGTTCAAGCTGGTTTTAGAAAAGGCAGAAGAACCAGAGACCAAATTGCCAACATCTGCTGGATGATGGAAAAAGCAAGAGAGTTCCAGAAAAACATCTATTTCTGCTTTATTGACTATCTCAAAGCCTTTCGCTGTGTGGATCACAATAAACTGTGGAAAATTCTAAAAGAGCTGGGAATACCAGACCACCTGACCTGCCTCTTGAGAAACCTATATGCAGGTCAGGAAGCAACAGTTAGAACTCGACATGGACCAACAGACTGGTTCCAAATAGAAAAAGGACTATGTCAAGGCTGTATATTGTCACCCTGCTTATTTAAATTATATGCAGAGTACACCATGAGAAACGCTGGACTGGAAGAAGCACAAGCTGGAATCAAGATTGCTGGGAAAAATATTCATAAGCTCAGATATGCAGATGGCACCACCCTCATGGCAGAAAGTGAAGAGGAGCTAAAAAGCCTCTTGATGAAAGTGAAAAAAGGAGAGTGAAAAAGTTGGCTTAAAGCTCAATATTCAGAAAATGAAGATCATGGCATCTGGTCCCATCACTTCATGGGAAATAGATGGGGAAACAGTGGAAACAGTGTCAGACTTTATTTTTCTAGGCTCCAAAATCACTGCAGATGGTGATTGCAGCCATGAAATTAAAAGACGCATACTCCTTGGAAGGAAAGTTATGACCAACCTAGACAGCATATTGAAAAGCAGAGACATTACTTTGCCAACAAAGGTCCGTCTAGTCAAGGCTATGGTTTTTTCAGTGGTCACGTATGGATGCGAGAGTTGGACTGTGAAGAAAACTGACTGCTGAAGAATGGATGCTTTTTCCTGTGGTGTCAGAGAAGACTCTTGAGAGTCCCTTGGACTGCAAGGAGATCCAACCAGTCCATTCTAAAGGAGATCAACCCTTGGTGTTCTTTGGAAGGAATGATGCTAAAGCTGCAACTCCAATACTTTAGCCACTTCATGCAAAGATTGACTCATTGGAAAAGACTCTGATGCTGGGAGGGATTGGGGGCAGGAGGAAAAGGGGACGACAGAGGATTAGATGGCTGGATGGCATCACCGACTCGATGGACTTGAGTTTGACTGAACTCCAGGAGATGGTGATGGACAAGGAGGCGTGGCATGCTGCAATTCATGGGGTCACAAAGAGTCGGACATGACTGAGCGGCTGAACTGAACTCAACTCCTCTGCCTTTTTTAAATCTAGCTTGAACATCTGGAAGTTCACGGTTCACATATTGCTGAAGCCTGGCTTGGAGAATTTTGAGCATTATTTTACTAGCAAGTGAGATGAGTGCAGTTGTGCAGTAGTTTGAGCATTCTTTGGCATTGCCTTTCTTTGGGATTGGAATGAAAACTGACCTTTTCCAGTCCTGTGGCCACTGCTGAGTTTTCCAAATTTGCTGGTATATTGAGTGCAGCACTTTCACAGCATCATCTTTTAGGATTTGAAATAACTCAACTGGAATTCTATCACCTCCACTAGCTTTGTTCGTAGTGATGCTTCCTAAGGCCCACTCCACTTCACATTCCAGGATGTCTGGCTCTAGGTGAGTGATCACACCATTGTGATTATCTAAGTCATGAAGATCTTTTTTGTATAGTTCTTTTGTGTATTCTTGCCACCTCTTCTTAATATCTTCTGCTTCTGTTAGGTCCATACCATTTCTGTCCTTTATTGTGCCTATCTTTGCATGAAAAGTTCTCTTAGTATCTCCAATTTTCTTGAAAACATCTCTAGTCTTTCCTCTTCTATTGTTTTCCTCTATTTCTTTGCATTGATCACTGAGGAAGCCTTTCTTATCTCTCCTTGCTATTCTGTGGAACTCTGCATTCAATGGGTATATCTTTTCTTTTGTCCTTGCCTTTCAGTTTCTCTTCATAGCTATTTGTAAGGCCTCCTCCAAGAACCATTTTGTTTTTGCGTTTCTTTTTCATGAGGATGGTCTTGATCACTGCCTCCTGTACAACACGAACTTCTGTTCATAGATTTCAGGCACTCTATCAGATCTAATCCCTTGAATCTATTTGTTACTTCCACTGTATAATTGTGAGGGATTTGATTTAGGTCATACATGAATGTCTAGTGGTTTTCCCTAGTTTCTTCAATTTAAGTCTGAATTGGCAATAAGGAGTTCATGATCTGAGCCACAGTCAGCTCCACGGTCAGATAAAAAAGTATTTTCTTATCATTTATTAATTTAAAAGTAAGTGAATTAAACTCTCCAATCAAAAAGCAGACATAGCAGAATGGATTATAAAAATAGATGATCCAACTATATGCTGATAACAATTGGTTGAATTTATTGACAAGTTCACATCACTATAAAAAATGGATAAGCAACAAGAATTTACTGCATAGAACTAGGAATTATCCCAACATCTTGTAATAACTTATAATGGAATATAATTTGGAAAAAAACCCACTGTGCTATATACCTGAAACTAACATAATACTATAAACTTATATCTCAAAACAGAAAGAGATTCACTTCAGATTTAAAGATGTGGAGGTCAAAAATGAAAGGATGGGAAAAGAGATTCCATACAAATAATAACCAAAAGAAAGTTAGGATGCCATTACTAGTTTGAGACAAATATATCAAAAGTTGTTATGAGACAAAAGATATTACATATCGATAACAAGGTCAATTCATGAAGAACATATAACAATTGTAAACAAAAACCAAACCCAGAACTCTCAAGACGTATGTAGCAAACAATGACAGAGTTGAAGGGAGAAACTGCTAATTCTACAGTAACAGAGATTTCAGTCTTTCACTTCCAATAATGAATATGAACTCAACAGAGATAAATAATGAAATAGAGAATCTGAACACTGTAAACCAACTGGACCTAACAGACATATATAGAACACCACCCAACAACAGAATACATGTTTTCTCCAAACGCACATGGTATATTTTCCAGGAGAGGCCACAAAACAAGTAATAATAAAATTTAAAAGACTGAAATCATATAAAATGTTTTTTCTAATCACAATGGACTAAAATAGTAATAAGTAATAAAAAGAAAGGTAGAAAATTCACAAATATAAGGAACCCAAACAACGCAATTCTTAAACAATCAATAGGTCAAAGAAGAACTCACAAGAGAAACTAGAAAATATCTTACAAATATGAAAATGAATACACAAAATTTATGGGACACAAAGAAAGCACTGCTAAGAGGAAAATTTATAGCTATAATCACACACTTGAAAAAAACAAAGATTTTAAACCAGTAAACCTACTATTACACCTGAAGGAGTAAGAAAAACAAAAGCAAACAACCTAAAACTAACATAAGGTAAGAAACTGGATAACCTTGATACAATCGGTGAATTCCAAGAAACAAACAATATACAAACTGAATCATAAAGAAACAGAAAATCTGAAGATATTAAAAGCTATTAAAATTGAATCAGTAATTAAAAATTTTGTTGAAGACTAAAAAAAGTGAAATTGTTCATTTACTTAACTGGGCATTTCCAGGCTCACTTTTTGTGATTGTGACTAGAAAATATAAAAAGGTTTTATTTCTTTAAAATTTTATTAAAGTATAGTTGATTTACATTGTTGTGTTAATTTAAAAGGTTTCTTAATGTGCTTGCTTCTCCTTAGTTCCAGGCTTAATTAACAGTTTTCCTTCACATAACTTCTGGGATAGATGTTCACACTCTGTAATAAATATTACTTTGTAATAAGAATTTTCAACATGTTTATGTCCATTTCATTTTTAGATATTCTTGGGGAAAAAAAAGAAACCTATCTGATTCAATTTCTCCTGAGAGTAATTCCTTCAGTTTATCTATAGTATTTACTGCACCTTTGGATAACAAAGTATGTGTCTTAGTCCCATTTCAGCTACTATAACAAAATATCAGGAATCGAGTGGCTTATAAACAACAGAAATTTATCACAGTTCTGACTGCTGTAAAGTATAAAATCAAGGCACCAACACAGTTATGTTTGGTGAAGGCCCTCTTCCTGGTTCACGGTGGCACCTTCTCACTGTGACCTCACATGGTGGAAAGACTAGAAATCTCGCTGGAGCTTCTAAGTCATTAATTCTATTCATGAGCACTATATCACCATGCCTTAAGCATCTCTCAAAGACTCCACTTCCAAATGTCATTATCTTTGGAGGCTAGGATTTCAACATATGAAATTTGGGGGGACACATCAGACTGTAGCAGTATGTATACAGAGGGAAAGACAACAGAAGAGCCAAAGGTATCAATACTGTCATTCAAATATATTACACTACTGTCCTTATATATATAATAACTTCCTATGAAAAAAGAAAAGGGAATACCACCTCTACACTGAAATTTAGCTTAGATTTTCCTAAAGTATGATAATACTCTCAGGAAGTATATGTGGTTTTAATGCTTTGAGTACTAGGAGGACTGCTGCTGCTGCTAAGTTGCTTCAGTCGTATCCAACTCTGTGTGACCCCAAAGACGGCAGCCTACCAGGCTCCACCGTCCCTGGGATTCTCCAGGCAAAAACACTGGAGTGGGTTGCCATTTCCTTCTCCAATTAGGAGGACTAAAATATACTATATAACTCAATTTAACTCCTGAAAATATTAAAACTCAGAACGACTCTAAAACCAAGAAAAACAGTTTTTTTTCCTAGCCAAATACATCTTTTTAGATGGGCATTAAAGAAAATCATATTTTAAATTCATACTTTGAAAATTTCAAATAGTCTAGTTTATCAAAGTGAAAAATAATGATCCTTTTTCCTTTAATCAGAAAATATCAAGTTGCCCCAAGGAATAAAAATCACATATACAAAAACAGCCCACTAAAATGCTTGAACACCTTCAGTCTTTTGGACATCCAAGTAAAACAGTGACAGAATAAGCAGGCCAATAAAAAGCAATAAAACCAATAAAAAGCAAAATAATATATGATGCTTAAAAAACTGTAATTACTCTGTTGCATCTGATCCTAGGAAGCTTATCATGGTAATGCCATATGATTATTCAAAGGCAAAAGTAAACAAAAATATTCCCTTACCTTGTAAGACGGCAGGAAACACAAAATTCTTGGCTAACAGTCTGGCACACAGATAACAAAAGAGCTCCCACTTCATCCTGGAATTCAAATGTTTCCGTGTGCTGGAAGGTAGCACAGAGATTGCGACCCTTGGGCCCTGACCCAATGGTACCAACCCAAACCTAGAATATAAGTATGTCAGTATTAGAGTTATACCAAAATAAGGCAGGCAAATTAGCATTTAGTTGGTAGCCTTAATTGTGTATGTCAAAAAAAGATCAAGCAACGACTTTAGAGAAAATTTATTTTTAAATTGTTGGGCTTTTTCCTATTATCTTTAATTAGTTATGTATACAAGGGTGCTCGGTCACTCAGTCGTGTCCAATTCTTCTCGACCCTATGAACTGTAGACTGCCAGGCTTCTCTGTCCATGGAATTTTCTAGGCAAGAACACTGGAGTGGGTTGCCATTTTCTCCTCTAGGAGATCTTCCCAACCTACAGATCATATTTGAGTCTCCTGCATTGGCAGATAGATTCTTTACCACTGCACCACCTGGGAAGCCCTGATTTAATTCATAGACGTTTTACTTTAGAACTAAAGTCTACCTAAAGTTCTTCAGGCAGGCTGAATTCTCTTAGAATGAGAGAAATTAGGTTTTACTTATTTCCTCAATACCTTTACAAAATTAACCATGTAACAGAATTTTGTTGGATCATGGGAACAAAGGAAATGAGTAAGTTAGAAATGAATCCAAAATAAGACATGAGGGTTGGTACCCTCTGCTACGGGCTTCCCAGGTGGCTCAGAGGTAGAGAATCAGTTTGCCAATGCAGAAGATGCAGGAAATGCAGATTCAATCCCTGAATCAGGAAGATCCCCTGGAGGAGGAAACAGCAACCCACTCCAGTATTCTTGCCTGAAGAATACCATGGACAGAGGAGGCTGGTGGGCTCCCATCCATAGAATCACAAACCGTCCAGCATGATTAAGCGACTGAGCATGCACACACCATATTCTATAGGTAAGTCTCTAAGATTCACTTATGATAGGAACTACTGTTTCACAAACTCCTGATGCTCAAAGATCTATAGTCATAGAAAATCAGACCCATCAAATTTTAGTTATATACAATTTCTCTACATTTATACAGATCTAGTCTTAGTATTTGATTATGAGAAACTACAAATTTTATTAGTATTCTAAAGAGAAAAGGTCAAAGTCATTCAGTCGGTCGGACACCGTGCGACCCCCTGGACTGTAGCCTACCATGCTCCTCTGTCCATGGAATTTTCCAGGCCACAATACTGGAGCTGGTAGCCATTCCCTTCTTCAGGGAATTTTCCCTACCCAGGAATCGAACCGGGGTCTCCTACATTGAAGGCGGATTCTTTGCCAGCTAAGCTACTGGGGAAGCCCATTTGAAAGGTACTATGAACACTTTAGACTGTTGAAAAGTGTAATAGTCCTATATTTTAAACAATACACAAGATTGAGATATATTTTGCAAGATGACATCTGGTAGACAGCAGTTTAATCAATATTAAACTAAATGATCAACAAATAATAAGACAAACTGATAGCATATGTTTCTTGATATGATACAATGGGAAGTAACAATATCATTTGCAAAACATTCTTATCAAACACTTTAACTTGACTCTTATCATGAGGAAACCATCAGAAAAATCCAGATTATAAAATATTCCTAAGGACAACTGGTGACTTGAATTCTTTTAAAATGTCATGAAATACAGAAAAAAGGGGTAAAAAAGCTATTTCAAAGACTAAAAAGGCATGAATTTGTGCAGCCAATATGGAAAACAGTATGAATGTTCTGCAAAGAACTAAGAACAGAACTACCATGTGCTCCAGCAATTCCACTTCTGGGAATATATCCGAAGAAAACAAAAGTATTAATTTGAAAAGATGTTTGTGTGCACTCACTCCCAATGTGCATAGCTCCATTATTTACAATAGCTAAAGATATGGAAGCAATCTAAGTGTCCATCAACAGATAGATGAATAAAGAACATGTATACACACACACACACACACACAAACACACACACACACTGGAATACTACTCAGCCAAAAAAAGAATGACATCTGGCCAACTGCAACAACACAGATGGACCTACAAGGTATCAGGCTAAGTGAAATAAGTCAGACAGAGAAAGACAAATACTGTATGTTACTACCTACATGTGGAAACTAAAAAATAAAACAAATGAATCAATATAACAAAACAGAGAGGCTCACAGAGAGGCTCAAAGAGTTACTCCAGGAGGGAGAAATCTAAGATAGGGGTCAGAGATTAAGAGGTATAAACTACTGTGTATAAAAATAAATAAGCTATAAGGATATACTGTCCAGCACAGGGATAACAGCTAATATTTCATAATAACACTAAATGGAGTATCTAAAAAATTTTTGAATCACACCAGAAACTAATACAGTAAATCAATTATAATTCAATCTAAAATAAGAAAGGAAAAAAAAAAAAGAAAAACAAAACTAAAGAAACATGAAAACCACACACAATATATAATACTTAACTGGATCCTGGATCAAGAATAAAAAAAACTAAACAGGTACACTATAAAAGTCACACTGGAAATAACTGAAAGAATGTAGATTCTATTTGTAGTAATATTAAATTGCTTGGATATGATCATGATATTTTGATTACACAAGATTATGTACCTGTTCTCGGGATAAACATTCTAAACTAATTAAGGGCAAAGTATCACAATGTCTACAAATTACTTTCTAATAATCCAGTTAATGCAATCTAATCCAGCTAATGTAATCATCAATATCTTGCAGTATTACTCTTCTCTCCTTTTCTCTCATGTGTATATATACAAAGATGCAAAGTTATACAACTGATGTATTAAGGATATAAAGATATTCACTATGTTAATACTATTTTTTCCA
The DNA here is from genome assembly GCA_006408695.1 of Aepyceros melampus. Taxonomy (NCBI): domain Eukaryota; kingdom Metazoa; phylum Chordata; class Mammalia; order Artiodactyla; family Bovidae; genus Aepyceros; species Aepyceros melampus. The sequence continues at coordinate 697,839 of SJXQ01007494.1, forward strand.
CTTTTTTCAAGCTATACTTTTTTAAATAAAGAGTTGGGGAAATCAACAAATGAATGGACAAACAAAATGTGATACACACACACACACACAATTCAAATATTCAGCCTTAATAAGGAAGAAATTCTGATTCATGTAACAACAAAGATGAACTTTGAAGACATCATTCTAAGCAAAATAACTAATCACAAAATTTTGTAATTCCATTTAGATGATGTATTTAGAATAGCGGGCTTCCCTGGTGGCTCAGAGGTTAAAGTATCTGCCTGGAATTCGGGAGACCTGGGTTTGATACCTGGTCTTAGAGATCCCTTGATTTAGAAAAGCCAAATTCATAAAAACAAAAAGTAGAATGGTGGTCACCAGGGGTTGGGAAGAGAGGGGAACTGAGAATTGTTATTTTATAATAGAATTTCAGTGTTGTTAGATGAAAAAGCTCTAGATATTGGTTATACAACAGTATGAATATCCTTATAAAACCAAACTATACACTTAAAAACAGTTAACATGGTAAACTTTACGATGTGTTTTCTACCACAATTAAAATTAAAGTTTTTAAAAGTTGGGGGAAATATTAGAACAGAATCCAGCTGAACTAGCATTATTCTTACTAATTATCATTATCTAGTAACATTAAAAGCTAAATGGGCTTTTGTGCACAAGACTGAGAACACAGACCCTATAATAACATTCTTTTGGGGAAATTTGTTCAATTTATTAATAACTTCCCATATTTATGTGAGCCTCCAAAGAAAACAACTTGAAAATGTGGATCATATATTTTTCTTTTGCTACTGCTAACAGCAATGTTTCTAAACAAGAACATTCTAGCATTTTGAAGCCACAGTTCGTTGTTACATAGGGGTCCAGCACTCAAGACCCTCACCTACTAAATGTCAGTAATTCCCACAAACAATCCTTGGTTGAAAACTATAACTCTTTATAAAGAACTAGAATTGAATTAGGTGCTCAAGTACTATTAAACATGTTGTTGCTGCTGCTATTCAGTTGCTCAGTTGTGTCTGATTCTTTGCGACCCCATGTCCTTCAACCATATCCCAGAGTTTACTCAAACTCATGTCCATTGAGTCGGTGATGACATCCAACCATCTCATCTTCTGTCATTCCCTTTTCCTTCTGCCTTCAATCCTTCCCAGCATCAGGGTCTTTTCTAATGAGTCAGCTCTTCACATCAGATCACAAAGTATTGGAGCTTCAATATCAGTCTTCCCAATGAATATTCAGGACTGATTTCCTTTAGGATGGACTGGTCTATCTCCTTGCAGTTCAAGGAATCTCCAGAGTCTTCTCTAACATCACAGTTCAAAAGCATAAATTCTTTGGCCCTCAGCGTTCTTTATAGCCCAACTCTCATATCCATACATGACTACTGGAAAAATCATAGCTGTGACTATACGGACCTTTGTCGGCAAAGTAATGTTTCTGTTTTTTAATATGCTGTCTAGGTTTGTCATTGTTTTTCTTCTAAGAAGCAGGCGTCTTTAAATTTCATGGCAGCAGTCACCATCTGCAGTGATTTTGGAGCCCAAGAAAACAAAGGCTCTCATTGTTTCCTCATCTGTTTGCCATGAAGTAATGAAGGAGATCAGCCCTGGGATTTCTTTGGAAGGAATGATGCTAAAGCTGAAGCTCCAGTACTTTGGCCTCCTGATGCCAAGAGTTGACTCACTGGAAAAGACTCTGATGCTGGGAGGGATTGGGGGCAGGAGGAGAAGGGGACGACAGAGGATGAGAATGGCTGGATGGCATCACTGACTCGATGGACATGAGTCTGAGTGAACTCCGGGAGTTGGTGATGGACAGGGAGGCCTGGCGTGCTGCAATTCATAGGGTCGCAAAGAGTCGGACACAACTGAGCGACTGAACTGAACTGAACTGAATGGGGCTGGATGTCATGATCTTAATTTTCTGAATGTTGAGTTTTAAGCCATCTTTTTCACTCTCCTCTTTCACCTTTATCGAGAGACTCTTTAATTCCTCTTTGCTTTCTGCCATAAGGGTAGTGTCATCTGCGTATCTGAGGCTACTGATACTTCTCCCAGCAATCTTGATTTCAGCTTGTGATTCATCCAGCCTGGGATTTCTCATGATTTATCTTGCATATAAGTTAAATAAGCATGGTGACAATACATAGTCTTGACATTCTCTCTTTCCCAATTCTGAACCAATCCGTTGTTCCATGTCCTATTCTAAGTGTTGCTTTTGACCTGCATACAGATTTCTCAGGAGGCAGGTAAAGTGGCCTGGTATTCCCATCTCTTTCAGAATTTTCCAGTTTGTTGTGATCCAAACAAAGGCTTCAATGTAGTCAATAAAGATGTTTCCCGGAATTCTCTTGCCTTTTCTTTGATCCAGTGGATGTTAGCAATTTGAACTCTGGTTCCTTTGCCTTTTCTAAATCAAGCTTGAACATCTGGAAGCTCTCGGTTCATGTACTGGTGAAGCCTAGCTTGAAAGATTTGAGCATTACCTTGCTAGCATGTGAGATGAGTGCAATTGTGCAGTAGTTTGAACATTCTTTGGCATTGCCCTTCCTTGGGATTGGAATGAAAACTGACCTTTTCCAGTCCTGTGGCCACTGCTGAGTTTTCCAAATTTTCTGGCATTTTAAGGGCAGCACTATTTTTAATAGCATCATCTTTTAGGATCTGAAATAGCTCAGCTGTAATTCCATCACCTCCACTAGCTTTGTTCACAGTGATGCTTTCTAAGGCCCACTTGACTTCGCACTCCAGGATGTCTGGCTTTTGGTGAGTGTTCACACCATAGTGGTTATCCAGGTCATTAGGATCTTTTTTGTATCGTTCTTCTGTGTATTCGTGCCACCTCTTCTCTTAATATCTTCTGTTTCTTTATGGCCATACCATTATGCATGTAGCTAACTACTTTCAATTACTTAATAAAAAGCAATAGAGGGCAGATTGACAAATGAAACACTGAAACATCTTTAGGAAAATTTAAGTAACATTTATAGGGTATTGTTATAAAAAATTAAAATTTACATCACAGGGCTCACAAGAATACTTTTAATTCATTTCAGATATTCAAGCATGTGCTGAAAATGTATTAACTAATACCAGCTATTAATCTAGGTGCAATGGAAAGATAAAGACATAAAAATTAAAATATAGATACATCATAGTCTAATGGAAAAAAGAATCACAAATAATTAGACAATTAGAAATTACAGTAAAAAAAAGTTGAATGTTTCCTTTTTAATTTTTTTAAAAAAATTTAAACTTAAATAAGGAAACTGCAATACAGTCTTTGTAAGCAAAGTACATATTTTTACTCACTGGGTTGAAGGAATACTATTTATCAGTAGTTCCTTTTGCTGACACTACCAAGTAGCTGACAAATTTTCTTTTACTGAAATTGAAATGTTGACTTTCCTATCAGGATTTGTTTGCTAGTCCTTCAGTTACCTTTTAATTTGTTTATAGACACTTATACTGAGGTAAAAAGACTAAGAGAGACTTCAAAAAAAAAAAAAAGAAACTAACCTGTGAGTTATTAATGACATGATTAGCCTCTAGTTGAATAGTAAATGTAACACCAAGTTCTGATGAAAAGGATTTCATTGGTGATAATGTCCCAGATGTCAAAACAATTGTCCAAACCTTGCCATTAATATCTGAAAAGGCCTACAAGGAAACAACATTAAATACATAAAATCATTTTTTAAAAAGTCAAACAAATTTACTTAATTGTTGGTATTGAGCAAGAATTCTTATTTACAGCATGATAAGCTTACCACAGCTGGATTTAAGCACCAAAAATTTAGCACATGAACTGCTGCTTTCTGCCGTGAACGTTTCTTATTTTTTGATAGAATCAATAACCCATTTTTATCTGTAGTATCAGTCTGATTTATCCAAGAGTAAGTCTGTTGAATAGCGACTTTATAATCATCTGCAAATCTAAATGAAAATAAAATGGCATTTAAATGGCAAAACTTTAGATAACACTGTCCCCCAACAACAACTAATACCACTAAACTCAGTAATTCTGACAGAAAGTAAGTCATTAAACCTTAGGGTCAATCCACCTTTACAGAATTTATGCATCATCTAACCATCTACCCTTTATCACTTCTCATCCCTATGTTCAGAGATTACGTAAATCACAGCAAAGCCAGGATTAAAACCCAAACCTCCTAACTCCTACTTTAGAGCTCTCTACATTTCTGTTACATCATTAGTTATAAAATAGTTAAAACAGTATTATTGTTTAAAAAAAAAAAACACAACTAAAGAGTGGGTTAAACTTTTTTATTGCATTAGAAAACAGAAAGACAATTTCTACTGAAAATTTAGGAAACTGAGTTTCAAGTGCCTTTAAAATGTAATCTCAGTCTTCATCTACTTTTTAAAATTTATTTATTTTTAATTGAAAAATAATTGCTTTACAATATTGTGGTTTCTACCAAACATCAACATGAATCAGCCATAGGTTTACCTATTTCCCCTCCCATCTGAACATCCCTTTCATCTATTCTTAATGAAAGTACTAAACTATATGACCTCTGTAATCTGATAACAGTTTATAAATTCTCTCCATAAGAGGCTATAAACCTAAGCTTAAACAGAATGAAATTTGGTATTCTCTACCATGTCCTCACAGTAATATTGACTGTTAATTTTACCCTCAGAGAGAAAGTCCAAGTCAGGAACCTTGTACTAGGTGGAGAGAATTTTATAAAAATACTGGGGGTGGGGGCAGGGTACTTCCCAGGTGGTCCAGGAATTAAGACCCTGAGCTTCCAATGCAGAGGACATGAGTTTGTTCCCTGGTTGGGGAACACGAATCCCACAGGCCATGGGGGGCGTGGTCAAAAAAAAGTTCCTGGGAACTAAAAATTACAAAACTCTCTTAGAAGAAAACATAGCAGAAATCTTCATGACATCATATTTGGCCATTATAACTCGTTACAAAAAGCATAAGCAACAAAAGAAAAAAAAATCAATAAATTGGATTTCATTAATATTTAAAGACTTTTGTGCATCAAAGAATACTATCAAGAGAGTGAAAAGAGTACACACAGAATAGGAAAAAATATTTGTAAAGTATATATCTGAAACAGAATATGGAGAATAACTCTTACAACTCAACAAACAGCAAAATGCCCATTCAAAAATGGACAAAGGACTTGAGCAGACACTTCTCCAATGAAGATGTAGAAATGGACAATAAGCTCATGAAAAGATGATCAATATCTCCAGTCATTAGTAAAGTGTAAATCAAAACCCTTTATACTCATTAAGATGGTATTATAAAATAAAAAATAAAAAAACAAACAGAAAATAACAAATACTGGCAAGGATGTGGAGAAATTAACTCCTGTGCATTATTATGTGAATGTAGAATGTGCAGCTGCTATGAAAAATAGTACGGTGGCTCTTAAAAAAGTTATATCAGAATTACCATAAATCCTGCAATTCTATTGCTAGGTATGTACCCTTAATGAAAACAGGGACTCAAAACAGATACTAGTACATCAATGTTCACTGCAGCATGGTTCACAATAGATAAAAAGTAGAAACAACACAAATGTCCATCAATATAAAAATGGATAAGCAAAATATGGCATATACACACAATAGAATATCATTCAGCCATAAAAAGGAATGATGTATGTTATAACATGCATTAACCTTAAAAACATTATACTACATGATTCCATGTACAGGAGACACCAAAAAGGGCAAATCCATAGAGGTGAAAGTAGGACAGAGGTTACCAAAGGCTGCGGTGCTAAAGAAATGGAAGATGTTGTTTCATGGGTATAGAGTTCCTGTTTGGGATGATGAACAAGTTCTGGAAATTGACAGTGCACAACCATGTGACCATAGTTAGTGCTATTAAAATGTAAACTTAAAAACATTTCAACTGTTCAGTTTCACATTATGTATATGTGCATGCACACTAAGTTGCTTCAGTCGTGTCTGACCCCATGGACTATAGCCTTCCAGGCTCCTCTGTCCACGGGATTCTTCAGGCAAGAATACTGGAGTAGGAGTGCCATGCACTCCTCCAGGGGATCTTCCCGACCCAGGGAATGAACTCATGTTTTATATCTCCTACATTGGCAGGCGGGCTCTTTACCACTAGCGCCACCTGGGAAGCCCTATTTTACATGTGTGTGTTAGTCGCTCAGTTGTGTCTGACTCTGCGACCCCATGAATAGTCCACTAGGCTACAGTGGACTCTGTCCATGGAATTCTCCAGGCAAGAATAGGAGAGTGGGTTGCCATTTCCTTCTCCAGGGGATCTTCCTGACCAAGAGACAGACCCAGGTCTCCCACACTGAAGGCAGACTCTTTACCATCTGAGCCACCAGGATATTTTACCATTAAAAAAAAACAATAAAACACTTAAAAAAACACTGGAGCCAAGTAGTACTGTAACTTAAGGAGTAGTGTATGAGAAGTTGACTGCTTTCACATTTTATTAAACGGAGCATTTATGTAATAAGACAGACTTTCTGACATTGGAAGAAACATATATAAATAATACTTAAATGAAGACAAATTTAGTCTCAGAGGATTATAAATTTAATGCTAAATTAATTACATGTATTTATTTACTGGTTTCAATACTTATTTTCATTAACAAAAACTAACATCAGTTGACTGAGTCTGTGCCAGTTAAGAGCAATATTTATACCACTTGTTTATCATTATCTCATGTACTCACATAAAATTAGTAGCTAGCACCCAGTAAGACTAATATTTTTAAGAGGAAGAATACAGACTAGATATCTTTACTTACCTGCTATTTTGCCTAAAAAGATAGTCAAGCACCATAAAAAGTCCTTTGAGCATTATTTGAGTTGAAGCACTAATAATAGGTATTTCTCTTGCCTCCTCTTTACCATGAATTGATGGGACTTTTTCTTCTTTTTGAAGGACAGCAGAAAAATGTCCCTGTAAGAAATTACCATGTTAAGTGTACTGGTTAGGGGTGGGGGAGGGAAAAGAGAGGAAAAGGAAAATTCTTAAAACTGTTAATAAAACCCAAATGAAATATAATTGAAGTTTTAATCAAACATTAATATGCAAGTGCTAACAATGTATTCTGAATTCCCATATATTCTCAAATCCTCTTCAAAGACATTTAAATAAGAAGTTACACATTTAGAAGGTTCATTATTTCTTCGGGCAATTAGAGTTTTATTCAGTGCCCTTCAAAAGCAATGGGCTAAATAAAAATGTACAAAATGGTTTCTAAAAAGCTTAAAAATCTGATATGCCACCTAAATCCCTGAATTACCTCCGGGGAGTATGCCTATGCTAAGAATCATGACTATGTGAAAGCAAAATTAAAAAAAAAACAAAAGCAAAGAAAGAATACATGCTAGATACAAAATGTATGCTAACTGGCTCATTAGTGATTATATGGCTTATAAGTTTAAATACAGACTGAAGTGTGGACATTAAGATAAATTTCCCACACTGTGAAAGAGAAAACTCTGAATATTGAAATGATAAAAGATACTGGTGACAACTCTGATGTTTGACAATAAAACCTGTGCTCACTGAAAATAAAATGGGGAAATAGGATAAATAAGACATCCCAGGTAGCCCAGCAGTAAAGACCCGCCTGCTAATACAGGAGATGTAAGAGACTCAAGTTTGATCCCTGAGTCAGGAAGATTTCTTGGAGTAGGAAATGGCACTCCACTGAAGTGTTCTTGCCTGGAAAATTCCATGTGTAGCCTGGTGGGCTACAATCCATGGGGTTGCAAAGAGTTGGACATGCCTGAGCAGTTGAGCAATGCAATACAATCAGTGAAAATAAAATGGGGAAATGGGATAAATAAGACAAAATTTCAATATCCAGATATATTGTGAAATAATACACATTTATAAAAGTAAAATTAGTCTCCACTGAACAAAACATTAAAGGATACGAAAAATTTTTTTTACTTTTATTTTTCCAGACTTTAAACTTTTTATTTTGTACTGAGGTGTAGCTGATTAAACACTGTGGCAGTTTCAGGTGACCAGCGAAGGGACTCAGCCATACATATACGTGTCTCCATTCTCCCCTAAAAGCCCCCTCCCATCCAGGCTGGCACATAAAATTGAGCAGAGTTCCATGTGCTATATATAGTTCCTTGCAAAAATATTTTTCAAAAATAAAGAACAAAAAAATAACATGAGCTTGAATAATTCAACAGTACAAATTATTAACAAAAGACAAGTACTAATTTGTTCTTCAAAAAAAAAAAAATCAAGTTCTCTGAGAAACACCTCACATGAAAGCTACTATTCCCCTCCAACACTGGCAGACAACTGGCAATTTACTTCGTAAAGCTACATAATTTCTGAATCCTGACAATAAGGCACTGTAGTGAAAAATAAAAGGACTAAATGAAATTCTATCTACTGAACCATGAGACAACTCCAAGGCTACCTCTGGCTTGGTTACCTAAACAATGACAGCTAGGTTTATAGATAAATGGAAAACTAAGCAAATGGGGAAACACATACACTTACAGGTAATTATTACTTCATAGTAAAACTAGAATTGTATTAAAATTTAATCAAGCAAGTTACATGATATTATTATCATGAACTATGATAACATATAATATGATGACATGCACAGTGAATATTAATATAATTATGCTGAGAAAATGGAGAGAGACGACAGGGGAAGAAGATGGGAGGAAAACAAAACAGAGAGGGAAAGACAGAGAGGAAAAGAGAGGAGGGAGGGTGTGTGTGTGTGTGTGTGTGTGTGAAAATGGAGAGAGACGAAAGGGGAAGAAGATGGGAGGAAAACAAAACAGAGAGGGAAGGACAGAGAGGAAAAGAGAGGAGGGAGGGAGGGTGTGTGTGTGTGTGTGTGTGTGTGTGTGTGTTTCTGAGAGAGAGAAAGTATGTGTGTAAAGGAGCTGAATCCTCACCATACTTAACGGGAATTCAATAGAGAATATCAAAAATTGAAAACTGAAAAGTAGCTGAATCTACATGTTACTTAGAAAATTGGGGCTAATTATCAGAGAAAGCCACTACAAGAATTAAAAGAGTCACCGAGAAGTAAAAATTGGGAGTGGGGCAGATGAATGCTTTTCTTCATAGTACTAATTGACTTTTTAAAAAATTTATTTATTTCATTTAATTGGAGGACAATCATTCCACAACACTGACTTTTAAATTATGTTCACACATTACTGTGGTAAAAATTAACTTCTAAACAATTGAATAATCACAATGATGAATTTCTTAGGATCAAAGGAAATTTCTCTAACCTAATTTTAAAAAAAGTAAAAATACTACTACATCTATGAAATGAGAAAAAATTTTTGCAAATCATATATCCAATACATTGTTCATATCCAGAATACAAAAGGGCTTAAACAATCAACAATAAAGGACAACTCAATTTCAGAATGCACAAAGGATTTGAATACAGATTTCTCCAAAGATATATTAATGGACAATAAGCAGCTGAAAAACTGTTTGCCATTACGAGTCATTAGGGAAAAGAAAAGAAAATCATCTTGAGATATCACTGCATTCTTCCTATGAAGATTATAATAAAAGAGATATGAAAACAAGTATTGGTGAGAATGTGGAAAAAATCAGAATCCTTGTACATGGCTGATGGGATTGTAAAATGGTACAGCCCCTATGGAAAAGTTTGGCACTTTCTTAAAAAGTTAAACACAGAGTTACTTTGTGGACCAGGAATTTTACTCCTAAGTATATACCAAACAGAACTGAAAATATATGTCTGCACAAAAATCTGTGCACGAATGGTCACAGTTGCATTGTTTACAACAGCCAAAAAGTAGAAACAACTGATAATGGATAAACAAAATACAGTACATTCATAAAATGTAAAATTATTTGGAAATAAAAAGGAAGGAAGTATTGATATATGCTACAACATAGATGAACCTTGAGAACATCATGCAAAGTGAAAGAAGACAGTCACAAGAACAGGTAGATTCACAGAAACAGAAAGAGGATTACAGGTTTTCACGATCTGGGATAAGAACAAATGGGAATGACTGATAACAGGTATAGGATTTTGTTCTGAGGTGACAAAAATATTCTGAAATGAGACAGCAATGATACTTTCATAATTCTGTGACTACAGGAAAAACCACTGAACTGTATATTCTAAAGGGTAAATTTATGGCATGTGAATTATATCTCAAATCAATTACCATTGTTATATACTGATAAGAATCATAAAAAGCAATTTTTGAATTATACCATTTGAAAAAGAAATAGAAACTTTATAGCTTCTCAGGAATAAATCTAACCAAAAGCAAATAAGACTTTTAAAAATTACAAAATTCTATTGAAACATATATAGAGGTAATAAATAATTAAAACTATATCTTGTTCATGAATGAAAACCTCATATTGTAATATGTCAATTCTTTCTAAATTGATATATAAATTTAATGCAATTATAGTCAAACTTCCAATTGATTTGTTCATAGACATTTATAAGCTCATTCTAAAATTCAAATGGCAGAGTAAGGCAATGTACAGCCAGGATCATTCCAAAGGAAAATAAAATGAGGAGATATGCCTTATTACCATGCATCAGCATTTTTCTAATGCTACAGTAATTAAGAAATCATATAACTTAGACAAACAGGATCAAAGAACACAAGGGTCCAGAAATAAGCTTACACATATACAAAATCAGATATGGGGCAGAAGTGGCATTACAAATCAGAGTGAAATAGATGGATTATTTAGTAAATGATGATGAGAAAATTCATACAGGAAATAAAATGGATTCTGTACCACACAACATAAACAAATATGACTCCCAGGTGGTTAAAAACGTTTATTGAAAAAGAAAATTTTAACACTCTTAGAAGAAAAATGTCACAAAGGATAAGAACTAAAACTCAAGTATTATAATTCATAAAAGAAAAAACATGGATACATTTGAATGCACTAAAATTTTAAAACTTAAAAAGACACTACAAACAAACCATAGACACAAGAACAATACATGCAACACAATAAGCAAAAAAGAATTAATATTTAGAATATATAAAAGAAACAGTCAAAAATATATACAAAGATGTATTTTCAAGGATGTTCATATTAGAACCTTTTCTTATTGGAATGAAACTGGCAACAACTTATATATAAAATGCCAGATTAGTCAAATAATTTATAATATGTGCACTCACAAAAATGCTACAGTGCAACTAAAATTCATGTGAAGGAAATTTTATTAAAATAGGAAAGTACTCATAACATACTACTAAATGATGAGGTAAAAAAATTCATTTCAAAAATTAACTTAGATTAAGCAAATACATGCATAGAAGACAAGGTACACATAGACCTAAACACTACTAATAATCATTTTTATGTTTATAAGTCTTTATTTTTCTTTGTACCTTTCTGTATTTTCAAGTTCTTTTCTTTGACATACATTTTATTTCTATTTTTTATAGAATACACTAATCATAAGTGTACCAGTCATTGAACACAAGCACACACACACACACACACACATATGCACACTTGTATAACTAAAACTAAATCAGGATTCAAAACATTCCTCAAAAAAAAAAAAAAAAATTCCTCAAATTCCAGAAAGTTCCCCTGTGTCCCTTCTCAGTCCAAACTACTCCTTATCCTTGCACAGTGGTAACCAGTATTCTGATTTCCACTAGCATAATTATGTTTGTCCTTAAATTTCATAAAAATGCAATCATACAGTTTGTACACTTTTGTGCTGGTTTCTCTTGTACAACATAATGTCTGTAGGATTAATTTACGCAGTTGTGGAGGCAGTGGATCAAATTTTTTTTTTCTTTATTTTACTTTACAATACTGTATTGGTTTTGCCATACTTTGACATGAATCCGCCATGGGTGTACATGAGTTCCCAATCCTGAACCCCCCTCCCACCTCCTATCCCATATCATCTCTCTGGATCATCCCCGTGCACCAGCTCCAAGCATCCTGTATCTTGTATCAAACATAGACTGGCAATTCATTTCTTACATGATGGTATACATGTTTCAGTGCCATTCTGCCAAATCATCCCATCGTCTCCCTCTCCCTCTCCCTCAGAGTCCAAAAGTCCGTTCTATGCATCTGTGTCTCTTTTGCTGTCTTGCATAAGGGTTATCATTACCATCTTTCTAAATTCCATATGTATGTGTTAGTATACTGTATTGGTGTTTTTCTATCTGGCTTACTTCACTCTGTATAATCGGCTCCAGCTTCACCCACCTCATTAGAAGTGATTCAAATGTATTCTTTTTAATGGCTGAGTAATACACCATTATGTATATGTACCACGGCTTTCTTATCCATTCATCTCCTGATGGACATCTAGGTTCTTTCCATGTCCTGGCTATTATAAACAGTGCTGCAATGAACATTGGGGTACACATGTCTCTTTCAATTCTGGTTTCCTTGGTGGGTATGCCCAGCAGTGGGTTTGCTGGGTCATATGGCAGTTCTGTTTCCAGTTTTTTAAGGAATCTCCACACTGTTCTCCATAGTGGCTGTACTAGTCNACAAGAAGAGATAAGAAAGCCTTCCTCAGCGATCAATTCAAAGAAATAGAGGAAAACAACAGAATGGGAAAGACTATGGATCTCTTCAAGAAAAGTAAAGATACTTTAGTAAATAATACTAAGTAATAGTAATAGTCAAAAACTGTATCTTGTTGGTATCTTCCACCAAACTTTGTCTGAAGTGTTTTACTACGTTTCCTATAGGCTTTCATCCTGTATTATAATTCCTACAATATTATTTAGAGGAATTATTGTCAACAGAGTTGAGGGCCCCGTGCACCCCTCCCTGACCCCATCTCTCCTTCTGTCTCCCCAGAGGAAGCAGAGTCTGAGTCTACCATTTGATGTTCTCTGGTGGGGTTTTAGGCTTTTACCCTCTGTGAATGTAGTTTTACACTTTAGTCTGACATATTTGTAAATATATAAAAATGATGTGATGTTCTCTGTGTACTTTTGCAGCTTGACTCTCTTGGTGTTGGGATGTTGACGCAGTCTACGCTGGCTGATGTTGCTGGTTCCCTCTGATTGTGAAGGGGCATCCCTTCTGTGAACAGACCTGCACAGCATTGGTCAGTGCCTCTGCGGATGGGCATTTAGTATAGTTGCCATTGCAAACAGTGTGGCAGTTGACTTTCCTGTACGAGCTCTGTTTGCACGTGTGGAAGGGCTGGCTCAAAAGGGGAGGTGTGTCTTCAGTTCTCTTAGTGCTGTTTTATAAAAACCATATCTGATACTTTTTGTTTCTTAACTAGCAAATTAAACCTATTTCTATGATTGTGTGTATGCTCAGTTGTGTCCAACTCTTGCGACCTGCCAGGCTCCTCTGTCCATGGAATTCTCCAGACAAGAACGCTGCAGTGGGTTGCCATTTCATACTTAAAGGAATCTTCCAACCCAGGGTTTGAACCCGTGTCTCTGGCAGCTCCTGAACTGTCAGGCAGGTTCTTTACCATTAGTGCCACCTAGTAAGTCCCTTGGATTTTCCTAGACCCAGAAAAAAGATGCCAAAAATATCTTGATGTGTTTAGAGAACTAGGGATTAAATAATGGAAGAGCACTTTCATCAACAGTCTGTGTTTTTTCGGTCTGTTTGAAAACTGAATGTGGCTGGGTGAACCCCTTGGGATGTCTGTCGGGGCCTCCACGGGGAGGAGGTGTCCCGAGTGGTGTCGTCCAGCTGGGGCTGCCTCTCACCTACTTCTGGCAGGACCTCTTGGGACTCTCTGGGGTAGGTCCGTGTCACAGGCCTTCGCTTGTGGGGCCTCCATGTCTGTTCAGGCTTTACTGACTTCAGAGCACCTTCGTGAACAGCGTGGGCAAGGCCATGTTGGTGGTGGTGGGCTGTGTGCTGGGCCTGGGGAGCCATGACCCTTGGTCCACAGGGAAGCCTGGCTGTCTCTCTCTTTGAGAAGGAGAACCTTGGGAGATGTGTCTGCAGGCTTCAGGGGCTCAATGGGCAGCTGGAGGGAGTAGGCCTGGTCGGTGCTCCTTCAGGAGAGCAGAGCCCCATTTGTGCATCAGGAGTTGGCCCAGGTGCTGGAAGCCCCTCCTGAGAAGAGGTCCAAGCGCCTCAGAGGGGACGGACAGCACTGATGTCGAAGCATCTTCAGCTGCAGGCATGACCTGTACCCAGACGCTCAAGTCTAACTCTGGCTGCGCCACTCAGTCCTTATGATCTGGGAGATCGGCCGTCTCTCACTCACCTACTTCTGTGAGCGTGAAGCTGGTTCAAGTCAGGTGCCTGAAGTGGTTTCTGGGGCTCAGGGGTCGTCAATGAGTGTGGGCTATGATGGCTGAGGCCCCTTCCGACTCCACTGGTCAGTGACATGTGGGGATGGCGCACTGTCTCGGCCAGTGTTGGGTGGTCCTTGTGGAGCATTTAGGAGATGTCATGATGAAAATCTAAAACCTAAAGCACCATGTGTGGTGAGCAACAGCACACTCTGGAAAGAGTAGGAGTTGCAGACAAGCACAGGACATGTCTCCTGCCTTCAGGGCCCACATTCTGGCCAGAAGATGTGGTGCATGAAATGGTAACTAGCTGCTGAATGTGGTGTGTGACCCAGTGCCTCATGGGTGGCCTGGGAAATCGGACAGTGTGGGAACCACTTCCAGGCGGACAAGGCTCCTCTCGGGGGCAGGATGAGTCTGTTGACGGGCTCTGGCAAGTCACGGTCGATAGTAGACAACTTGATATCTCAGGGGTTAAACTCCAGGTGGGGCCCATGGGTGGGTTACCGCTCAGCTGGTCACAACCTCCAGGATCAGGACCCATTCGAGCAGGTCTCCTTTTAGCACCCAGTCTGCGGAAATGGCCCTCCAGAGGTGGGCAGAAGGACTGGACCAGTAGGTAATGATGCCTGAGGCCATGGCTCAGAGCTGGACCTGCCTCCTTTCTCTGCTGGCCAGTGATAAGCCACATGGCCAAGCTTGCTGTGGGATAGAGAAGCTTGCTCTGTCCACGGCAAGTCTGGGTGAGCGTGGGAAAGAAGTAACAGTTGTGAGCAAGCAGTACAGGCCACATGATTGCTTTCAAGGGTGAACATCAGCCATTTGGTGTTTGATTCGCTGCCAGGTGTCTTGAGAGAGTCCCAGAGGTCACCCTACACATGACGGGGGTGTTGGCGGGTGTGGGTGATTCTCTCACAACCCCCAGGTTGAAATCGGGACCTCATCAGATTCACTGTGGCCCACACAGCGCTCACCTGATCTACCTGGAGATGGGCTGAGATGCTAGGAGAACAGTCCTGCCTCCTAGCAGCTCCTGGGCTGGGAAGGGCTATGATGGGGCCAGAACCGAGGTCTCCTTCCCTCTGCTTGGCTGCGGGAAGTAGACTGCTCCCAAACTGGCTCTGGAGACCTGTGGTCTGTTGAGCATCATGAATAACCCTGTGGTTCCCCAAGGCCAGGGTGCTGGCCGTGGTCGGCTTCGTGACAAGACCCCCAGGAGGGGTCAGGGGGTCCTCAGGTGTGATGCCCTCCCTGGAGGCTCTTTCAGCACCCTGGTCACAGACAGTGTTATTCTCATGCCTCTGCAATGAAAGATACTAGGAGGTCACATCCTGCCTTCAGTCTTCGGGCAGGTGACACCTCCAGACAGCAGCACCCAGGTGCCACGAACTTGAGTCAAGGTCAGGAGAGATCCCCCGCTCCCTGGCCTCACCTCCAGCTGGTTCCCCAGGGGGTAGGATGTATAACAGTGTATACTAGTGTTCGTTATTCACTTAGTGCCTCCGCAGCTACAGTCTCATGGCCTTTACTCCTAGGAATATCCTGTGGGAGAGGGATTGTGGTTCCCTTAAGGAGATTTGCAGAGGGGAAACGTCTCAGTCAGTTCACCTCCAGAGGTAGGGCTCCTGACCACCACTTTTTCTTCCTTTTATTTAAATCAGTGGTTTTGGAGCAGGGCTAGACCTTTCTGAGAATCAGACATCAGCTTCAGACCTGTCTTGAACAACGTGTAAACACATAAGCACAATTTGCAGAAGATGTCAAGGGATTCACTGATCTTTTAATAAACAAAATTAACTTATAAACCATGTATAGATTTTTGGAAGAAAAGATGAGATCCTATGAGAGCGAAGTTGCCTTGCTCTTTGAGACCAAATGTGTGGGCAGTATAATTCACACACGTGCACACACACCCATGTACATGCATGCATACATGTGCACATGGACACACACACACACACACACACAGCCCTACTCTTGGACTGGCTGATGTTCAGAGTGAGTGTAGAGAAGATCTCCCTCACCTTGACCCCTTGAGATGCTCAGCCTGACTCCATTCCCTTATTTTACTCAAGACGACGAACCCCAAGGCCAGGCTGATAGAAACTATTACGAGGACATCGTACTTGAGAAGATGCAGTTCTTCCCCATTGAAGCTGAGTCATATGTGTCAAGAAAATCCCCTCTCAGGGCATTTTGGCCAAATTCAAATAGGTCAGAGTCCCAGAAAGATTAATTAACTGCAGGCACTGTTTCTTGGCTGAGACAAGCATGGAACCCATTATTCCCTTAATAAGGCAGTTTCCTCGGTGAACCATGGGAGCTTGGACAAGCTCAGGGGAGAAACAAAAGGGCATTTTTAATTGAAATGTCCTATGATCTTTCCTAATGTCTTCCCTACCCCCAAAATCATAACATCATCCAGAAAGGGACTGGCTTAAACCTTTATGTGTCATCTGTAGAAAATGAATGTTGCTTGTCTTCGATCTTGACAGTCTGGGTGAAACACATTTTATTTCCCTTTACTGGTCATGTTTAATGTGGCAACCTACTGTTATAATCAGTGAACATGTTGGGATGATAAAAACGGATAATTCTCGTACCTGGTGACAATTCGATAAAAACAAGTGAGACAAATCCAGCTCCGTCAGAGAACCCCATGCATCCTGGAAGGGGCCTTCAGGTGTTCATTTCAAAGAGGGAAATGGAAGCACCACTAGAGAGTGGCCCAGGGGTGTCAGCAAGGTGGCCTGGTCCCCAGAGTCGGTCACCGATGTTCAGGGAATCTTCCCGCGTCCACAGCCCTCCTGTCCTATGCCAGGCTCTGTCCTGGGTCCTAGTGACACAGCCGTAGGTGAGACGAACAGGATGCTCTCCATCGTTCGTGGAGTCACATGGAGCTTGCCTTGCTGGACCAAAATGGGCCCATGAGATGCCACTGAACACGGACCAGTTTGGGTGAACACATTTTACTTCCTCAAGAAATAGCTCCTAGAGGAAACCACCTGTATTCTAGTGGCCAGAGAAGACTTGAAATTCTCAGGG
Organism: Aepyceros melampus; assembly: GCA_006408695.1. Lineage (NCBI taxonomy): Eukaryota > Metazoa > Chordata > Mammalia > Artiodactyla > Bovidae > Aepyceros > Aepyceros melampus. The sequence goes on from SJXQ01007494.1 coordinate 715,156, forward strand.
AGGAAGAGAAGAGGGAGGGAGGATTTCTGGGCAGATGGGACCACCTCGACAGAGGCCCTGAGATTGCAAACACACAAAACAAGGTGTGTGTGTGGTAAGTGCAGTAGGACAGACCGCTGCCTCCCTGAGAAGGAAACAGACGAGGCTGGGAGCAGGGGAGGGGCCGCGGTATGGAAACCTGGAAAGGACATGCCAGGTGAGGCGTTACCACTGAGTCCCTGAGCCTCCAGAAGCTGGGTTGCGATGTCTGTTGAGCACAGTGGTCTGGATAACAAGGAGGCCATCTGTGTATGGCCTCACGCTTAGTTCTGGGATTTTGTTCTGGGCTACAAGTTGGGAGTGTCAGCATTCGGGTGGAATTGAAGACATGAGACCGGGTGAAGTCTCAGGAGAGAAGGTCAGGGGTGAGCTCTGGGGCTCTGGAGTTCTCCGAGCTGGGGAGGTGGCTGGGAGCAGGCAGAGGGGACAAGGAAGAGCCTGAAAGGGGACAGGCTGGCCTGAGTCCTGGGAGTCAAGTGAAGGGCCGGGGGTGGCCAACATGGGGTGTGCAGGAGCCCGCCTGGCCCTGGGTCCTTACATACGTTTGTGTCACTGTCACGCTGCTCGAGGAGGTCTACTCTGCAGAAGGAACATGAGGCCCCAGAAGAAGACACTGACCTGATCAGTGGCTCTTGTGTTCTGAGCTGGAATTGCCCCCAGGCCTAGGGGTTTCAGCACTGCTGACCTTTAACTCTCTGTCCTGCCCTGACTGAGGGCAGCCCCATGGGTCCAGTGTGTGGCTGGAGGCTCTTGGGGAGTCCACCAGGTGGCTGCAAGTGAGCTGAGGGAGAGACAGGGGGCCTGAGGTGCCCGATGGAAAGGGGGGCGGTGGACACAGGACCTGCGCCCAAGCAGCTTGGTGGAGGGACCTGGGAGCGGCCGTATGGCCCCAGGGTGGTGAGAAGGTGTCTCCAATGGGAGAAATACGGTCTGTCTGCAGGCTGGCGGGATGGAGGGGACAGGCGGTATCCTAGATGAAGGGGTCAAGCCCACCTTCAGGGCTGAATAACTGCGCTACAGCTTACTTTCTGTTTTCTCTGCTGGAGCCCTGACCGTGGGGTCACCCGTGTGTGTGTCTATGTGTATATGTATGTCTGTGTGTGTGTGTGTGTATGTGTGTCTATATGTATATGTGTGTCCGTGTGTGTGTCTATGTATGTGTGTCTGTGTGTATATGTGTGTGTATCTGTGTCTGTGTGTATATGTGTGTGAACACCTCAGGGCCTGTGGGCAGTGGGGCTGCCCTCAGGGGTCGTGGGGTCGTCCTGGTGCCCCTCGGCCCTCAGCTTCCTGGACAGAGTGGGCTGGCTCCAGGAGGCCTCTGCCCACACCCTCCCCTGAAGACCCTCCTGCCCTGGGTGCCGAGGGGGTGCAGAGGGAGAACGTGGGACAGGGAACTGCTTTGAAGCCTCACATGCCTCCAGCATAGCTGCCCTGCAGGTCTGTATGAAGGGCACTCAGGGTCTTCACTGAGAGGACACTGCCTCTTGGGCTGGGCCAGGGGCTCTGGGAGAGGCAGCCCCTCCATTCTGCATAGGTGGTCTGTCTGCAGGCTGGCGGGATGGAGGGGACAGGCGGTATCCTAGATGAAGGGGTCAAGCCCACCTTCAGGGCTGAATAACTGCGCTACAGCTTACTTTCTGTTTTCTCTGCTGGAGCCCTGACCGTGGGGTCACCCGTGTGTGTGTCTATGTGTAATGTATGTCTGTGTGTGTGTGTGTGTATGTGTGTCTATATGTATATGTGTGTCCGTGTGTGTGTCTATGTATGTGTGTCTGTGTGTATATGTGTGTGTATCTGTGTCTGTGTGTATATGTGTGTGAACACCTCAGGGCCTGTGGGCAGTGGGGCTGCCCTCAGGGGTCGTGGGGTCGTCCTGGTGCCCCTCGGCCCTCAGCTTCCTGGACAGAGTGGGCTGGCTCCAGGAGGCCTCTGCCCACACCCTCCCCTGAAGACCCTCCTGCCCTGGGTGCCGAGGGGGTGCAGAGGGAGAACGTGGGACAGGGAACTGCTTTGAAGCCTCACATGCCTCCAGCATAGCTGCCCTGCAGGTCTGTATGAAGGGCACTCAGGGTCTTCACTGAGAGGACACTGCCTCTTGGGCTGGGCCAGGGGCTCTGGGAGAGGCAGCCCCTCCATTCTGCATAGGCCGGGGGCATTTCTGAAGCTACAGAGTGGGGAGGCCAAAGCTACTCCCCTGCAAGCCTGGGGCTCCCCTACCAGCCAGCATGGACTTCAGGGCCTCTGTGTAAGGGTGGGGAGCAGTCCTCAACCACAGGTTTGGGGGCAGAGCTTGTGCTTGTTTATAAAAAATACCTCCCATGTTTCTCGAAGCATCACACATGCACTTGCTCACACCACCCACCCACCCTGGGGGCAGGCTCCTCTCTCTGTGTCTCTCTCTTTCTCACATACACACACCCAAACACATACAGACACACACACACACATATACATATAGACACACACAGAGAGACATACATATACACATAGACACATGGACACACATACACACATACATATAGACACGCAGACACACACATATACACACAGACACACACAGATATATATATATACACAGACACACATACATATAGACACACAGACACACACATATACACACATACACATATGCACACAGACACACATATACACATTCAGACACATGGACACACAGATATATACACAGACACATACTCATAGACACATGCATATACACTATACACACATATATACACACAGATACACATATGTAGACACACACAGACATACACATACACATAGACACACATACATATGGACATACACACAAACACACATACACATAGACACACGTATTCACAGACACATACACACATAAACACACATATACACACTCAGACACATGGAGACACAGATATACACATAGACACACTCATAGACACACACATACAGAGACACATACACACACATATACACACAAACATACATAGACACACACATGGACACACATATACATATAGACACACATATACACACACAGACATACATATACACATAGACACATACATATAGACACACACACATAGACACATATACACAGACACACATACACACACACACACATACACACACAGACACACAGACACACAAAAACACAGATATACACAGACATATACACACATACACACATATACATGCAAACACATACATACACATACAGACACATATATATACACACACACATATACACACAGACATACACAGACACACACATATAGACACACAGACACACACACACACATACACATAGACACAGACACACATGCACACCCCTCGCCCCATGACCAGAAGCACAGAGCCAGTGGTGCGCAGTGCCCAGCTGGGCCTGCCCTTCCCACGCCGTTTGCCTGAAATACTTGGCGTGTGTCTCCAGCCTGGGATGGAAATACACTGCTGGAGCAAGTGTGGGGGCTCCGGGATGCTTGCTGTTTCCTCTCGTCTGTAAAGCTGTGGAGCTAAATTACAGGGCTGGGCCAGCGGGAGCCCAGCTGTGCCAGGCTCGGCCATGAGAGGTGAGAAGTGTGGGCACCAACAGGTCATTAGCTGTGTGGCTGACCCAGCCTGAGGGCTGTGGCAGGTCCACGGGGAGGAACGGGGCCCCGGGGGGTGCAGGTCCAGCCGGGTTGGAGCCCGGGCTTGGCTGAGCCGGGGCTGATGCGCGGGGCTGACTCACAGCCTCCGGGTCTGGGTGCTTCATTAATCGGTTGGGACAAGTCTTATTTTTGTTGAAATCTTTCTTAAAATTGACGGGGTTTTTGCTGTCTCCGTTTTGGTTTTGTTTTCAACGTTTCCCCACAGTTTCCGGCTGTGTGGCCTCTCTGGCTGAGTTCAGCTCTGCTGTTGATTGTCATCACCGAGAGGCTGGTGATGAGAGCTGACAAATCTCTAAGCTGACGTTCAAGGTGCCCTCGATAAGCCCAGAGGTGGACCACCGCACATGGGGCTGGAGGCACCCTGTGTCAGGTCTCGATTTAACGACTCACGATGGCTTGGATTGGGTTTGTATGGATAACTGCCAGGCGGTCTCTGGGGCCTATAAACACCACTCGTAAATAGTGGTGGAGTGTGAGGTTGGGTAGACGTGATGTCAGTGATCTGTGAAGAACTGGACAGCCGGGACCCAAGCTGCTCTGAAATAAGACCTTCCTTCTGTGAAGGAGGCAGGCAGAGAAGAACCGGGCTCCAGGAAGCGGCCGCTCACCCTGGACTGTGGGGCCATCTGCCCGTGCCCACAGACAGCTGACAGCAGCTCCCCGAGCCTCAGTCTCCCGCTCGTCCTCTCCAAACAGACACAGATCCTACCTGATGCTGCTCCGAGCACTCAGGACTCATTTCACGTGGGGAGAAGGACCGGCAGCGTGCTTCCTCTCTGCTGTCACATGAAGGTGGTGTCTCGACCTCAAATCGTCGGTAGCCCTCCAGTTCAAGTTCAGCATCTTTGTGCAAATGGGCCTCTCGGTCCCTGGGGTGGGGAAAAACATGCCATTTCTCGAGGCCTCGGCAGTCTGTGCGGATCAGTGTGGCCCACACGCTGACCACAGGACCCGCTTGTCCCTGTGGGGACCGGGGGGGCTCGGCCACAGCAGAGATCAAGGAGGAGATGTTGGCACAGAATGATGCGTGAAAGATTTCAAGTCTTAATTTAAACTTATGTAGAAGCAAGTGTGTTGACCACAGGGCTTTGTGTTTTCCTTGGAATCATCTTCTTTTGGTACCTTCTAAATGTTAAATAGAGAACATTATGGGGGTGCTCCTGGAGACGAGGTAGGGGATCTTGCTGACTGCCATGACAGTAATATCATTTCTCAAGATCCCTTGTGCCTGGATTCTGAGTAACACAGTTCACACGCAGTATCTTATCTGCTCCTTGTCACACGTCTTTATCGAGTACCTTAATCATCACCATTTTATATTCAAGAAAAGCAGCATTTTAAGGAGGTAAACTTAATTGTCCAAAGTCACACACCTGACCATGCGACCACCATTTTATGTATTTATTTTAATATAGCTTTATTTTGTTTCGGCCATACTGTGAGGCACATGGGATCTTAGTTCCCCGACAGAAGATTGAACCTGCGCTCCCTGAAATGGAAGAACAGGGTCTTAACCACTGGACACCAGAGAAGTCCTGTGACCAGTGTTTAACTGTGTCATGGAGCTGAAAGGAGCCCTCCCTTGGGGACGGCTGGGTCTTGCCTTGGGTACCAGTTTGGTACTTCTGCTGGTGACATTCTCATACCCTTGTCCTGCCTGGCTTGTGTTCTCAGCATTAGAGATACTAAGGGAACATTTCATGCAAAGATGGGCACAATAAAAGACAGAATGATATGGACCTAACAGAAGCAGAAGATATTAAGAAGAGGTGGCAAGAAAACGCAGAACTATACAGAAAAGATCTTAATGACCCAAAGAACCGTGATGGTGTGATCACTCACCTAGAACCTGACATCTTGGAAAGTGAAGTCAAGTGGGCCTTAGGAAGCATCACTACAAACAAAACTAGTGGAGGTGATGGAATTCCAGTTGACCTATTTCAAATCCTAAAAGATGATGCTGTGAAAGTGCTGCACTCAATATGCCAGCAAATTTGGAAAACTCAGCATTGGCCAGTTGAAATGAAAAAGTCAGTTTTCATTCCAACCCCAAAGAAAGGCAGTGCTAAAGAATGTTCAAACTATTGCATAATTGCACTCATCTCACACAAAGTAATGCTCGAAATTCTCCACGCTGTGTTTCAACAGTAGTGAAATGAGAACTTCCAGATGTTTACTCTGAATTTAGAAGAAGGCAGAGGAACCAGAGATCAAATGACAACATCCGTTGGATCATTGAAAAAGCAAGAGAATTCCAGAAAAACATCTATTTCTGCTTTATTGACTACATCAAAGCCTTTGACTGTGTAGATCACAACAAACTGGAAAATTCTTCAAGAAATGGGAGTACCAAACCACCTGACCTGCCTCTTGAGAAATCTGTGTGCAAGTCAAGAAGTAACACTTAGAACTGGACATGGAACAATGGACTGGTTCCAAATTGGGAAAGGAGTCAAGGCTGTATATTGTCACCCTTCTTATTTAACTTATATGCAAAGTACGTCATGTGAAATGCCAAACTGGGTAAAGCACCAGCTGGAATCAAGATTGCCAGGAGAAATATAACCTCAGACATGCAGATGACACCACCCTTGTGGCAGAAAGCAAAGAAGAACTAAAGAGCCTCTTGATGAAAGTGAAGGAAGAGAGTGAAAAAGCTGGCTTAAAACTAAACATTCAAAAGACTAAGATCATGGCATCCGGTCCCATCTCTTCATGGCAAATAGATGGGCAAACAATGGAAACAGTGGCATACTTTAATTTTCCTGGGTTCCAAAATCACTGCAGATGGTCACTGAAGCGATGAAATTAAAAGAAGCTTGCTCCTTGGAAGAAAAACTATGACCAACACCAACCTAGACAGCATATTAAAAAGCAGAGACATTACTTTGCTAATAAAGGTCTGTCTAATCAAAGCTATGGTTTTATTAGTAGTCATGTATGGATGTGAGAATTGGACTATTAAGAAAGCTGAGCACTGAAGAATTAGTGCTTTTGAACTGTGGTGTTGGAGAAGACTCTTGAGAGTGCCTTGGACTGCAAGTACATCAAACCATTCAATCCTAAAAGAAATCAGTCATGTATATTCATTGGAAGGACTGATGCTGAAGCTGAAACTCCCAATATTTTGGCCACCCGATGCGAAAAGCTGAGTCCTTAGAAAAGATCCTGAGCTGGGAAAGATTGAAGGCAGGAGGAGAAGGGGAGGACAGAGGATGAGATGGTTAGATGGTATCACCGACTCAATGGACATGAGTTTGAGCAAGCTCTGGGAGTAGGTGATGCACAGGGAGGCCTGGCGTGCTGCAGTCCATGGGGTCACAAAGATTCGGACATGACTGAGTAATTGAACTGAACATGGCCTAGCAGTGACCTGCTCACCCAGAATCCGGGCTCCACGTCCAGACACACTGGGTCAGCTGTGTGGCCTCCACGGGCTAACTGATGTGGAATGCACCTGCTTTTATCACCTGCATTTCCTGGATCGTGGATGTGAAATATTCCATGGGGAGCTGGGATGCAGAGTAAATGTGAGACTTGTGAGTCAGTCACAGGACGCTGACATGGAGACACCCCAGACTTTTGTTGTTGTTTTTAATCACTAAGTCGTGTCTGAATCTTTTTGACTCCATTGATTGTAGCCTGCCAGGTCCCTCTGTCCATGGAATTCTCCTGGCAAGAATATTGGAGTGGGTTGCCATGCCCTCCTCCAGGGGATCTTCCTGACCCAGGGATTGAACTTGCATCTCCTGCTTGGCAGGCAGATTCTTTACTGCTGAGCCACTTGGGAAGCCCATCCCAGAATGGTATATTTAATGGGTATATTTAAACAGATTGAGGTGCCAGAACTTCCAAGGAATCACCAGGCGCCCAGATGGCACCCACAGGGCACATGCTTCTTGAGAACAGAAGCCATTTGTCACAGTAACACTAGAGACCCTGAGTAGCTGTTCCTGCAGTTTAAAATACTGATATGCATATGTGTGTTTAAATATAAATCCATGTATTATCCATAGCAGCACTAAAACCAAATGCATTTATTATATATGTTTTGGGTACATTGCTCTAACAGGTGGAATTCACATGTGAAGTGTCTAACGTGTAGGATTTATACTCCACCTGCTGTTTTTACGCCCTCTCCTCCCCAGCCAGCCGATGACTTGAGGACTAGCATCACTAGGCTCTTGTGGTTTTTCATTAGAAACAAGGAGTCAGATCCTTGGGGGACTCCAGAGAGAACCTGGGCTCCTGGCTTGGGGTTGGGGGTGAGCTCAGTGACACCTCCGCACCTCTCCTGTGTCAGCCAGCCTGTTGGTCAGAGAAGGCTCAGGACCTGACCTCCAAGGAGCACAGGAAACAATACTCATTTGTTCATTGAGAAACTAGGCGGTGGGGCTGGGCAGCCACGGGTCCCTGGGGGAGCAGCCGGTGGGAGTGGGTAAGGGATGTGTATGGAGTTGGGGGTGGCGGTGCTGAGGCCCTACCAGGAAACGGCTCAGGGCTCACACCTCCCAGCCTCAGGCGCTTTGGCAAGCCTCCTTCCTTGCCTTTTGTTCTGGAGGGCAGATTACATGGGCCGCAGGCACCAAACATTATTTAAAGGGAAATTAAAGGGAAATTGCACCAGCTGCCCTTTCTATGTCAGTGAGATGGAATCTGGGGGCCTCCCCTGTCCCCCCTCCCCCAGGCTCTGGAGCAGACGGAGATAACAGCCCGCTGGGATTCCATGCACCGTGGAGGCGTCACCATTAAGTCCCAGGAATGTGCCCCCTTCTCCTCCTCTCCCCGCTGCTGGCCTTTGTTTTCTCAAATGAGCAGGATCCTGGGTGGGCAAGAGACCTTGGAGTGGGGGTGTGGGGGGGAAATCTCCCATCAGCCCGTCCTCCAAGCCCTGGGTTACTTCCTTCTTATCCGTGGTGCCCAGCACTGACAGTGCGTGTAAAGTAAAGCTTTTAGACGGAGGCTGAAAGAGAACACCAGCAAGGTCGTTTGGGAGCAGTGAAATACCGCTTTTCCCACTGCCGGTTTCACAAGCAGAATTCAGGGTTGTGCGGCCCATTAGAAGCAAAATGCAGACCGTGATCGCCCTTAACCACTGTTCATTCTGCATGTGCAAGTCCCCCTTAAAGGGAGGTTTTGGGAGAGACCGGAAGAGAAGAGGCACGAAGCTCCGGCCGGAGCTAGGTTTGATTTTCCTCCTTTGAAGACATGGACAGGTGGAGTCAGTGTGCTTTCCTGGGGTGGTGGGTGACGGGTCTTTGGGGCCTGACTTCCTCCATGGAACTGCTGGTCCCTCTGCGTCCACAGTCCCCTTCCGAGGAGGAGAAATGTTTCTGTTGGGCTTTTGGCTCAGAAGTTGAGAAGATGATCATGCCTACATGTGTGCTTTCACTTAACTTTCCATAAAAAAAACAACCAGCTCTGCTTAAATTACAGTGAAATTACGTGTATGCCTAAGGGGTTACAGGTTGGGAGTGGCAGCTGGTGGGGGGAGGAGAAGGGCCAATTTAATGTGTTGTAGACCCAGGAAAAGTATTCTGGTAATTTACGGTTCTCCTCCTCTGTCCCTCTAAGATCACTAGTAGTCCTTGGTGACCTGACTCATGTTAACCTTTTTTAAAAATGTGAGACATCAGTATACGGGATCTGGATTTTTAATGAAACAAATTTCTTATTTTCTAGATAGTAAAAAGTAACAGCACATGACCCCAGTCTACACAGATGAGATCGTGACATGTTTATGTTCTGATAGGCCCGGATTCCATGATTCCAATTGAGAATGATGTGGATAACGTAGGACACATGGGCTTGTCTCTAGTGTAATACAGTAAGTGCCTCACATGGAGTCTGATATACTATAATTTGCACTGGCACTGCCTTAGGCAAACATTTTGCAATAGAGTGTGTGTGCTCAATCACTCAGTCATGTCCAACTCTTTGCAACCCCATGGACTGTAACCTTCCAGGCTCTTCTGTCCATGGGATTCTCCAGGGAAGAATACTGGAGTGGACAGACATTTCCTTCTCCAGGGGATCTTCCTGACTCAGGGATTGAACCCACGTCTTCTGCATCTCCTGCACTGGCAGGCAGAGTCTTTACCATTGAGCCACCTGGGAAGCTCTTTGCGATGGAGGGACTGACCATAATCCATCAAAGTCTTGTTTCTGTCCACGAATTAGGTTGAGATTATCGGGTTGATCAGGTGGATAAGACTCCAGAAATTCTCCTCCGAATCTCCTCTCTTCACCTCTCATCCATTTCTCATGTCCTACATTTTTCCCAAGTGAAACTCACTTATTCTCACTGTGTTTCTTTTAACCACAGTCTCACTTTTAGACCGTCGTCTTTGAACATATAGGCTTCCCAGGTGGCTCAGATGGTAAAGAATCTGGCTGCAGTGTAGGAGACCCAGGTTAGATCCCTGGATCAGAAAGATCCTTTGGAGAAGAAAGTGGCAACCCACTCCAGTATTCCTGCCTGGAGAACCCCATGGACAGAGGAACCTAGAAGGCTACAGTCCATGGGGTCAAAAGAGTCGGACACAACTGAGTAATAGCTAGATTCCCTTTCTCTCATAGGTTTAAAGCAATTTTCCCTCATTCTTATAAAAACCAGACTGGACCTTAATGTATGGTCTCACAGTAAGTGAGATTTTGAATGAATGGTGTTTCCAGGAGCATTTTTCCCCTTGGACTCAGAAATCACGGACAAAAAGGAGAAGTGGATACTCCAGCCATTTCTGGTGATTGAGGAAGAATAAAATAGTTTTCTGATCACTTGGTTTAGGACCAGTCATCTTGCGCCCATTTCCACGGACCCTTGTGTCTGTCTGATTTGAAGTCTTGGCTTCTTCTTGGCTGGCTTTCTTCTCTTTGATGGGCGAGTACTGGGCAACGACTCTGCTTCTGGATTCTCCACCACCCTGTGGTCCTGCTCTTTGCCCCTTGCCCGGTGGTAACGGATAGGCCAGAGGGAATCTAACTTCTGTGCTTATGTCACTTTGATCAATTTAACTTTAAAGGGTGATTTCTTCAAAAGATGTTGAAAGCTGCTTTAAGGCAAGTGACCTCATTACAAGTACTAAGCTGCTGCTTCTCATCAAATCTCCTCTTCAAGGAGCATTTGTAACCCTTCAAAACATATTCAGATTGTCACACTGAACTGGAAGATCACCTGTTAGAAAAACATCCCATCACAATGCCCGTCTCTTTTATAAAGTCAAAACTTGTGTCCAGATTGTGACTTGGTGAGAAACGATCTTCTTTGTGTCACAGTCTGTGACTTAAACCTTTGCATTGGTCCTTTATGAACTTTGGGCAGGAAGGGAATGAGAACTCCTTAAACTCCACTGAGAGTAGCTTAACACTTCCATAGTTTTCTTAGTTGTGGGATAGGCTAGTTTCTTCTTGGTTGATTTCTGCAAAATAATGGAAATATTTGCAAAATATGCCATAATGAAAAAGAAAAGCTTTGTTTTGTCATGAATATTGAATATATAGAAAATGAGTTTAGGTAGAGCTAACATAAGATAAAATAATATGAAAATGGGGGCAAATGTTGATCTGAACTCTAAGGGAAAAGACTTTCTAAAGTGTCAATAATAAGCAATGAGAGGAATCACAAAGGGAAAGACTGGCAAATTTGCTTGTATGAGACTTTTAAAATCTTTATATATCTTGATGCATTAAAAGCTGCACTGACAAAGTTTTTAAAAAACTATCTACAATATGTCTAATGATGAAAAACTACTCTCCTTAATATATAAAGAACTCATCCAAATCAATAATTGGAACCTATAGTCAATCAGACTACCTATTGATATATAAACAAGAAAAGAGGAAATTAAAATGTCTGATAAACAATAATAACCATGTTGGTAATCAAAATAGTGCAAAATTTGAAAATGAAACTAGTATCAAAGAATGAAAAAAAATATCAATTACTGGTAGGTAGGCATTTGTATGTATCGCTGGTAGAGCTGTGACTGATATGGCCATTTTGAAAGAAAAGTTAGCCTCACGCAACAGGAACTTTCTAACTGGTTCTACTTTATTTCATTGTGGTCTTTTCATGCTTGCAGAAAATTAGAAATAAGCAAATATATTATTATGGGTAATAAGATATATCATGATACAGTCATTAGATGATGCTCATGGACAATTAAAAGTAAACTATTTATTTTTGGCTGCACTGAGTCTTCATTGCTGTTCACGGGCTTGTCTGTAGTTGTGGTGAGCAGGGGCTACTCTTTGCCGTGGTGGGCGGGCTTCTCCTTGCAGTGCCTCGTTGCGGAGCAGAGGCTCCGGGCACACGGGCTCAGTAGTCGTTGTGCTCAGCCTTAGTTGCCCTGCAGCATGTGGGATCTTCCCAGACCAGGGCTTGAAACCGCACCCCCTGCATTGGGAGGTGGTTTCCTATTCACTGCACCCCCAGGGAAGTCCTCATGGACAACTTTAAAGGAAAACACTGGTGTTAATTGTAAGAAAGAAGAATACAAAATGATACATTCATTAGGCCCAAATTGAAAAATTCTGTCCAGGTTCAAAAGTTGTGTAAAGGTACATCAAAACCTGGGTGGATTGTTTCTAGATCTTATTCTTTGTATTTTTTTTGTATCTCCACTCTTGTAAGTATTTAAAGTACTATTTCTAGTAGCTAAACAGAGATCCTAAGTTACTTTTTTACCTGTCAGTTCAAAGCTTAGTCATTTGCTAGTGGCTCAGTTGGAGAAGGCAATGGCACCCCACTCCAGTACTCTTGCCTGGAGAATCCCATGAATGGAGGAGCCTGGTGGGCTGCAGTCCATGGGGTTGAGAAGAGTCGGACACGACTGAAGCGACTTCACTTTCATTTCTTACTTTCATGCATTGGAGAAGGAAATGGCAACCCACTCCAGTGTTCTTGCCTGGAGAATCCCAGGGACAGGGGAGCCTGGTGGGCTACCGTCTATGGGGTCGCACAGAGTCGGACATGACTGAAGCAACTTAGCAGCAGCAGCAGCAGCAGATGGTAAAGCATCTGTTTGCAATGCAGGAGACCCGGGTTCAATCCCTGGGTTGGGAAGATCCCCTGGAGAAGGAAATGGCAGCCCACTCCAGTATTCTTGCCTGGAAAATCCCATGGATCACGGAGCCTGGTAGGCTACCATCCATGGGGCCACAAAGAGTCGGACACGACTGAGTGACTTCACTTTTCAAAGCTTTATAGTTGAGTTTCAATTACCCCATTTTCACCACGGAAATTATTATATATAAAAATATATAAATAATTACTCTATATTAATAGTACATATCATATATTTATATAGTATATATATGTTATAACTTGTGAACACATTAGTATATTAATGTTACTCTATTAATACTGATTTGCATATTATTTTAGTAATTATATATCATAGGTTGATACCATGTCATACAAACATATACATCTAGGTATGTATTTTAGTTTATGTAAAATAAATGAGTTCTGCCTACAACACAGACTGATTCTGGTTGATCTTGAACCTGAGTTGTCTCTGTGGGTCCCACTTTCTCCCCTTATAGTAATAGGCCACGAGCACAGTTTCCTTACCCTGGTGTTCAGGCCCAGGGTTTCTGAGACCACTTAGGGGTCCCTGTATTTTAAGTAGCCAAGTGCATCTCCAGTGCAAGGGGGTCTTTTGGAGCATATCCTGGCGTCCTCTGTGACATGGTACCACTTTTATAAGGTGTTAACATTGCTGTGTGAACAGACATTGTCACTTGTAACTTCAGGGCTCAGATTAGCTAAACATGTTGCCTTTGTTAAAGAAAGAAAAAAAAAGAGTTGATCTCCCAGAAAGGACAAACACATGGGAGAATCAAAGGGTCCTTTCAGATGTGTAAACCTAATATCAGAGAATTTAGAGTCTCACCCAGCTCACAGGTGTCCTCGCTTTGATCACTAATTAAAATGTGACTTCTATCCGCAGTGTCACTGTCAGAGGACTTGACAAAACAAAGTGCGTCAGGTACCTGACAATTTCTGATAATGCCCTGAAAGACAGGTGTTCATTCCTGCAGAAGCTTTGAAGCTAAAAATAAAATAAGACGAAATTTAAATTAAAGGATGTTCCCAAGCACATAGTAATCACCCTAAGACACACACTTGAGGGTCTCTTTTGCTCCCAGATGATGGTGGAGGTGGTGGGGAGGGGATGGAAAGGAATGCAGAAAATGGGGTAAAGTAAAGCCTTGTAAGTCATTCGAGATCAATCGTCAGAGACCGTGTCTCAACGGTGTCATTATCAGATTAATATTTGAGTTCCAATTCAAGCTGGAATTATTTGGATAACAGAAATCAAAGGAACGTTTTTACAAACGATTTTGCCTCAGAGCAAAAGAATGGTATCAGGGATAGGATTTTTGTGATTTTTCACCACACCTCCCAAATTCCTGGGAGCTTCAAGAATCACAGACCCCCTCACCTTCACAGCTCTGCTTTATCTTCAGCTGAGGCTGGGAAAAACCAAATTCCTCCTGATTTCACATGAGTTTTCAGTGGACTATAAGCTTTTTGGCAAAATAATCTACAGTGTATTTCTAATCATTGTGAAAGCCTGATTTATTTGACAGGTCATTCCTCATTGAAAATGAAGAGCTGCCTCCCTGGGGATAAAAGCAAACTTTTAACTGATTGCTTCTTTTTATTTCCATGTCAGCATTTACCAGAGCCAGGGATCTCTACTGTAAGCTGGTTAATAAAGGGTCTGAACTTCTGATGGCCAACACAGTAGAATAATTGGCAGAAAGTAGCAAATGAAAACGTTCAGTGAACCTTTGGTTCCGTAGGTACTGCTGCAAGTGGCATTATTTCATCCTTTTTTATGGCTAAGTCATATTCCATTATATATATATATAATAAATAAATATATATATATATTTCAGGGAAGCTGAGAATGCCTTGGAGAGTTTCAGGCAACAGAGCTTTGACTTATGTATGGTTGCAGCTCTATTCTTTGCTAGGTTCTGTGCTCTCCTGTTGATCTTTCTTAATAAAGTCAACCATTCTGAATATCAATAATCAATTGTGGTGATACTATTGTTTGTTGTTGCTGTTTAGTTGCTAAATTGTGTCTGATTCTTCTGCAATACCATGGACTGTAGCCTGCCAGTCTCCTCTATCTATAAGATTTTCTAGGCAAGAATACTGGAGTGGGTTGCCATTTCCTTCTCTCAGGGATCTTCCTGATCTAGGGATCGAACCAGGGTCTCTTGCAAGGACAGGTAGATTCTTTACCATCTGAGCCACTTGGGAAGCCCAGTACTCTAAAGGTGGTGAGGGGAAAGTCACTGGTGAAACGTGGGAACTGAGTTCACCAGTGGGTCAGCTTCCAGGAAATTCAGTCCAACGTTGTTGGTTTCAGGATTCCAGTTTCTGGCAGCAGCTGTGTTGGAAAGTTTAGGATCATGAAGTCTTGATGAAGCATCAGGAATTGTGGAGATCAACCTCACAGGATGGACCTTCTCATCACACAGGGGAAGGAACCTGGTTCTGTGCAGCAGGAGACCCACACGGCCATGTGACTAGATGATTCTGCAGTCAGTGTGATTTGTTCAGTGTTTTCTCTTTGCTTCTTTTCCTTTGGTCTGCTCTATTTTCCTGTTTTGTTTCTTGTAGGAAAGGCAACTCAGCCTACTGGCATCTTCCACCTGGCAGCTTCTGTCTCTCTGCCTGAGGTCTTCCTTGTGGCAGGATGCACTGCTGTTCCCACTAACACCAGGAGCTTGAGATTTGAATGGCTGGAGAGGCGGTGATGGGATGCTTAGGTAGCATCACCAACTCAGTGGACGTGCATTTGAGCAAACTCTGGGAGATGGTGAAGGACAGGGAAGCCTGGAGTGCTGCAGTCTGAAGGGTAGCAAAGAGTTGGACATGACTGAGCAACTGAACAACAACCAGCTTGAATGCCTCTGGACCGATCATCGAAAATGATCCTGAAATCTATTTCAATTTGAGGATAAAAATATACAAAGATACACTTATTTTATGGCGGCTTCCCAAATTCAAATTAGATTTTTTTTTTATAAGTTTGGATTCAGTTTTTTTTTTAAAGAAAGACTTCAATTGTGATCACGGAAAATACAGCAAACCTTGTCAATGTATAGCAAAACGAATACAGTATTGTAAAGCAAAACAAACTAAAGAATAAAATTTAATTAAAAAAAAAAAAAAGAAAAAAAAAAAAAGAAAATACAGCAAACCCATAGCAATGATCGAACTCTTTATGTTATAACTGATTTGTTTTGGGGAGGTGCTCTTGAAGAAAAGAGATGGGTAAGGCTGAAGCATGTTTGCTCTTTGAGAAATCATTTTATATCATGGGCATTTTGTTTAAAACCACAGAGATTTTTAAAGGACAAAACAGCTTTTTACTTGATTATCTGTCTCCATGCCATGTTATAAATTAGAAATATTAGGTTGGCCAAAAAGCTTGTTCCCGTTATCCTATAAGATGTTATGGAAAACCCAAACAACTTTTTGGCCAACACAATAAATGCCCTTGTTACTCATTCAATAAATATTTATGAAGCACTATGTGTTGGAGGTTCTCTGGGAAGTGCTGACACGACAGGACAGAGTCCCCACTCGGGTAGAAGACTGCCAGGCCGCAATGGTCAGCCGGCCTCTATTTTCGGGGCAAGGCTCCAGAGTCTCTCAGAGCAGAGGAGTCATCACTAAACCCACGTCCAGGGCTGCTGGGCAGTGGGCAGGGCCAGGACACGGCCCTACAGGCTTGGTAATAGGGAACTCTGCCTTGTCTGGGGGTCGAGAAAGAATCATTTGAGCTGATTTTGGAAGCGAGAGTCATAGTCAGAGGGAGGGAGTTCCAGACAGAGGGAAGGCTTGTGCCAAGCTGTGGGGGAGTGGGAGGGGACCCAGGAAACACGAGACTGGTCTGCCAGGCCAAGCGAGGGGGGAGTTGCTGGGTGACCTTGGAGCCAGTGTAAAGCCCCCAGGAGCACCTGCAGCCTCAACGTCAGCTGGTTCAGCGAGCACCTCTGAGGCAGACACTCCCCTAGTCCCAAATGCAAGTCCAAACCTGTGACTGCTGGGGACCTGGAGTCAGACCCCCATGCTGTAAGGTCTCCGCCTACCTACCCAAGTCACAGCTGTGCTAAGCCAGCTGTGCTGGCTCTGGGATTTCAGGCTCTTTAAGATGGTCTACATTTCAGTCATTCTCTGACCCCGCTTCAGTTCTTTCAGCACCAGGCGTTTTTAAATTGGTTAGGCTTTTACATTCGGGATGGGAGAGAGTCCAGGAAAGAGGCCCATCTCCTTTCAGGAAGTAGAAAAAATAATAGACCAATCTGGACACTGGTGTGTGACAGCAGACTTGTGAAAAAACTGAAAACACAGCTCAGAGCATCGGCTTGTTCTGGGGACGCTTTTGCATAGTTGAGCAATAGGTCCCACAGCGGAGCTGAGTTTAGTAACCATCTGCATTGGGCCAGTTGTTTGAAATGAAAGCTTGAGTTTATTTACAGAGATGATAACAATTTGGGGAAAAAATCAGTGTGACAAGGTTGTTCAGATGGAAACAGCACAGCAGACCTCAGCATCTCGGACAGATAGCATCTTGCTTTACCGGCCTCCCGTCCCGAGAAGAACAAATAAACAGCACACATTCTCTGGGTCTTTGGGATTACATGCCGGGTATAATTAATATGTCTGTTGGATTTCCTGTGTGGGTGGCACCGTATTAGAGTTCAGAAAATGTTTCTTCCCACACTTTCAGTATCATCAGTCTTTGGATCCAAGGCTCTTGCACGCATCAGCCTTTGGTCCATGGTCTTGTTTTTTCAGTTTTAGAAAAACTGTTTGAAGCCTTGCTGAACACATTTGGGATGAAATGGTCCACAGGTGTCTTTCTCAATTTTTCTAATCCACACATACCAGTGAGATTTGTAGTGTTTTGATGTTTATGACACATCATGGTCTCTTCCTCCATTTCTTTGTTTTTATTAGATTTCACTTACAAGATTATGTTAGTTTCAGGTGTATACCACAGTCATTCAGTTATGAAAATATATACATGAATATATATGAATGAGTTATGAATAGAAATATCCATTTTCATATTATTTTCCCTTATAGGTCATTAAAAAATATTGAGTATAGTAAATTTTGTCCTTTCATGGAAATTTCTTTGATTCAAATGAAAGTACCCTTCAACCTTAGCTGAGGTCTGGTAGCACATTTATTCTGCTTGCCTTTCTTTGTAAACGTTGGTTCGGTTCAGTTCAGTTCATTTCAGTCGCTCAGTCGTGTCCGACTCTTTGCGACCCCATGAATCCCAGCACGCCAGGCCTCCCTGTCCATCACCAACTCCCGGAGTTCACTCAGACTCACGTCCATTGAGTCCGTGATGCCATCCAGCCATCTCATCCTCGGTCGTCCCTTTCTCCTCCTGCCCCCAATCCCTCCCAGCATCAGAGTCTTTTCCAATGAGTCAACTCTTTGCATGAGGTGGCCAAAGTACTGGAGTCTCAGCTTCAGCATCATTCCCTCCAAAGAAATCCCAGGGCTGATCTCCTTCAGAATGGACTGGTTGGATCTCCTTGCAGTCCAAGGGACTCTCAAGAGTCTTCTCCAACACCACAGTTCAAAAGCATCAATTCTTCGGCGCTCAGCCTTCTTCACAGTCCAACTCTCACATCCATACATGACCACAGGAAAAACCATAGCCTTGACTAGACGGACCTTAGTCAGCAAAGTAATGTCTCTGCTTTTGAATATACTATCTAGGTTGGTCATAACTTTTCTTCCAAGGAGTAAGCGCCTTTTAATTTCATGGCTGCAGTCACCATCTGCAGTGATTTTGGAGCCCNCTTGAGAGTCCCTTGGACTACAAGGAGATCCAACCAGTCCATTCTGAAGGAGATCAGCCCTGGGATTTCTTTGGAAGGAATGATGCTAAAGCTGAAACTCCAGTACTTTGGCCACCTCATGCAAAGAGTTGACTCATTGGAAAAGACTCTGATGCTGGGAGGGATGGGGGCAGGAGGAATGGCATCACCTACTCGATGGACATGAGTTTGAATGAACTCTGGGAGATGGTGATGGACAGGGAGGCCTGGCATGCTGTGATTCATGGGGTTGTAAAGAGTCAGATACGACTGAGTGATTGAACTGAACTGAACTGAACTAAACAGATAGGAATCAGGTAAGTCATTTGCATATTTATTGCTAATCCTCACAATTATTGTATGCTCAGTCTCTTAGTCACGTCTGATGTTTTGCGACCCCATGGACAGTAGCCTGTCAGGTTCCTCTGTCCATGGAATTCTCTAGGCAAGGGAGTGGAATTGGAGTGGGTTGCCATGTCCTTCTTCAGGGGATCTTCCTGACCCAGAGATCGAACTCATGTCTGCTGTGTCTCCTGCCCTGACAGGCGGGTTCTTTACCTGCACCACCTGGGAAGCCCTTGGGGCCCAGACTGGACTTCACATTAAATGAGAGTTGGGGCTGGAGAGCTACTACACTGAAAGCAGGCAAACTGTGGGCCCAGTAGATAAACCCCACAGGAGGAGGTGCTTTGGATGGACTCTCGCCCGCCCCCCCAGAGTGGTGAGCGTGGGAGGAGGGCAGGATGTGCGTGGGATGGGTCAGTGCTAGGTCATGCCACTTCTGGAGTCACACATGGCGAGGTGGGGCATTGAATGACTGTGGACATTCTAGAGAGGTGGCCCGTGGTGGGCAAGCAACGTGGGACCCAGGACCCCACTCCCACCCCCACTTTCGAGATGAACCCATCTCCTCTCCCCACTATGTGTGTGGAGTCCCTCCTCACCTCTTGGGGCTAGGGATCAGATCAATTAAGACTGTAGAATCACCTCGAGATCTTTGAGTTTTAAACCAGTGAAGTCACTTCTTTCCTATAGGGAGGGAATTAAATAAGTGGACAGTTTTCATCTTCCTGGAATCATTCAAAATATAGGCTTGAGGCTTGACACCCCTTCTATGGTGTCTCACACTCCAATCAGTTGAGTGCATGACTGCTGGCCACATTTGTCATGCCTGTCAGTCTGGATCAATTGTCAATCGAGCCCTATAATTTGAGTCCCTGTGAACTTTAGCAGGGTCAGTGTTTTACATGTCCCTGACTTCTAAATGTGTCAGAGGTTTAGGTCATTAGAACTCACTTTGGCATGTTTCCCTCTTTCCCTCCAGATATGTACAAGACCATCTTCCATCTGCTCACACATCTGGTCGTCACTGAGCGTGTGGATGGGGCTCACCCACCAGGGCAGGCGTCTCAACAAGGGGAGGTTGAAGGCTCTGTTTTCATACATGATGGTGATTGTCTTCACTCCAGGAGCAGGCTCTGTAGCCGGAACCTGCCACCTCCCCCACCATCCCATGCAGCTGTCCTGTTTGTAGGTGAATCCTCTGCCAAGGTCAGGAGGAAGAGGGTCCCTTGAACTCAGTTATTCTTTCAGCATATAGGCATTGAGCCCTATTAATTTACTGTTCGAGGTCTCTTTCCTTGTTTGGTTTAGAGATGAAGTCATCAATGTCGGTATCATTTTCACATGTAAAAACCCACATATTATTTTTATTTTTACCTTGATTATTATTCATGAGACATAGCTTTGTTTCTAGCTTCTCATCACCCTGAGAGGGTCACTGTAAAGAGGAAGATTTGGGGGCTGTTATGGAAATTGAATAGTGAGACGTCGTGGAGCTCATTGTAATGGTTGCTCAAACTTTCTCTTATTTAAGAAACTCTGCTGTAGCTTCCCAGGTGGCTCAGTGGTGAACAATCTGCCTGCCAGTGCAGGAGATGTGGGTTCGACTCCTGCGTCAGGACGATCCTCTGGAGAAGGGAATGGCAACCCCAGTATTCTTGCCTGGAGAATCCCATGGAAGAGGAGCCTGGTGGCTACAGTCCGTGGGGTGAAAAGAGTCGGACATGACTGAAGCGACCTAGCACACATGCTATAGCTGGGTGCTATTTTATTTTCATCATCTTGGCCCTGGTTGGCTGTGTTGAAACGACGCCAGACCGACCATCGATACCAGGTGTGCGTCCTCCCAGAATTCAATATCACACCTGCAGGCAGAGTGTAAGATTACATCATGTGTCGTCCTGAGCCCCACAAATGACTCTAGACTTCATCTCAAATAACATTATAATTTACACTATGGAGACTTCAGGCTACGGAGCCCTGGCCAAATGAAAGTTTTTGCAGCCAAACACATCAAACCCAGTGTATTTTACTGTGCCGATGGGATTGTTTTTTCTAGAGAGTGGAACATAATTCAATCTATCAATGGCCTTTCCAATCAGAAGTGCCTGTCCCTGAAAGGTGGGCATATAAACATGTGGCTGTCAATTAAGAAGATGCCACAAAGGTTTGTGCTAGAAACCAAAGAAAAATGAAAGGACCCCAGTGCACTGTGTGGATTTAATTAGAGCTCACAGAGGAAAGGAGGAACAATGAGAGGGTTTGTTTCTTCCAGAATGTCATAGCAATGAACCTGTGGACTTCAAGTTGGAGAATCCCTTCAGGCAGAAATGAAAAGCCCCCTGATGCAGATGTATTCCCAGCCCTAGGGCACAACCTGCAGTCTTGTCCTCTTAGCTTTTGGGAATGTTGTGTGGCTGTTTCAACACCTAGTCACCTCCCATACTCTCTCGTCTCCCCCTTTGCACTTGGGTGCCTGCTGAGCTCTTCCTGGGGAGTGGATGTCGTCACTTGCTCACGCTTTGATCCACTGGCCGGAAAGCAGCTGCTCCGCCTGGTCCAGATACTATCGCAGATGGTTATATGAACAGAGGGAGGGACGTCTTCGTTCCCCGTCTCCCCCACCGATGCCTTCAAAGGCTGGGAGGAGCGTTCCACCTGGCTATTGGGTTTCTGTGACTCTTGGATTCATGCTACGATCCTATTATTTTCTGTGGAATTGCCCCAGCATTTTGAATCTTTCAGAGAGGCTGATTTTATGCTTAAAACTGGAGTGGGTTGCCATTTCCTTCCCCAGGAGATCTTCCGACCCAGGGATTGAACCCAGGTCTCTCGCATTGTAGGCAGATGCTTTACCGTCTGAGCCACCAGGGAAGTCCATGCTTAAAACTAGTGGGCCATAATTTGCAGTCTGGGTATGAGGGTAGGAGTGTCCGAGAGAACTTTACCTCTCCCCTCCCGCCAGACAACTCCCTCTTCACTTGTCCTGATTTACCAGCGTTTCCACAATTCTTTAAGAACTCAGAGTCCTTGAAGTCCTGAAGTTTCCTGTGCATGTCACGTGTGTCCTAAGGATGTTGTGGGTGGGGAAGGAAGGGAGCTGTTTTTGGAGTCTATAGAGTTTTGTGAAGAGGATCCGGGACAACTGGTGTGTCCTGGATTCTCTGGGAGAAGGTTGTAGAAGAAGGTCGGAAAACAGCTGTGGGAGATGTGAGGAACCACTAGATGAACTTGATTCACATAATAAATCTTTGTCCCAGGACCACAAGCCACTGGTTTCGTCATTCAGCGACCTATAAATCAGATGGATCTGGAAATAGAGAGGAGGAGGGCTTTCCATTTCCAGCTGAGGAAAGAGTGTCACCTGCCTTGAGGATGCATCTTCTCATCTGGTCCTCCTTGTCAGTCAGTTTTGATTTGAACGATGTTCTGTGACATGGTTTTTATGGACCCCACACTGGGGAAGCATATGTAGCAGGCAGCCTTGCTGTGGTCACAAATAGTCTCTAAGCCTCCATGTATGTGGTGATGGTTTAGTTGCTAAACCATCTTTGCTTTAGCAACTCTTTGTGACCCCATGGACTGTAGTCTGCCAGCTCCTCTGTCCATGGGATTTCCCAGGCACAAATACTGAAGTGGGTTACCATTTCCTTCTCCAGGGGATCTTCCTGACCCAGGAATCAAGCCCAGGTCCATTGCAGACAATCTCTTTTGCATTGCAGGTGGATTCCTTACTGACAGCCACCAGGTAAGCCCCCTGGTCTCCAGTAATGTTGATTTCTTCTCAACATCTGCTGGTGACCACAGTTGGCTATGACTGCCATGGTTAACTTGGGTCAGCTTGGCCTTGCATCAGATGTCTGGTTCTTGGACTTAGGCTGAAGGAACAGTATCCACCAGGACAAGCCATCCTTGTAGAGAAGGAAAGCCACATGGAGGCTGGTGGAAAGCCTACACCTCTGCACCCAATCACATTTGCACCCACGTTCTGAGTCCCATAAAGCCACAAGGCCGAGCTGTCCCATGGGGTAGGGAGAGGTGTCTTGTCTCCTTGGAGGCAACACAAGCCGCAGAACAACGGCATGAAGGCCATCTTTCAGGCAAGGGGATGAACATGTGGGAACAGTCACATGGTCATCCCAGTGTGTCTGTGCTCACGAGACTTCTTGCTCAGTTTTATAGAAATCCCGGGTAAATTGAGCTTTAGCGGTTCAGAAGGGTTGGTGCATGGAAAGCCAATGCTCTGGTTTTTTATCCGCACCCATTTCTCATCTGCACAGAGTGCTCTTCAGTGTTTTCCAGTGCATCACTTTTCTTTCAGACTGATGTTTTCAAAGGTGAGTTTAACTGAGAGATAAGCCGGACTGAAACAAAAATGTTTTTCTTATGTTTGGGTGTTCTCCTCTTGAGTTTAAATTTTGCTTCATTATTAAATACATGATGATAAAATGTTCATATTTTCCTCCAAGAGGACTCCATACACACAGCTAGTGAATTAAATATCAACGTTATTCACATGTATTGACAATAATATACATGGATTTTTTATCCCAAAGGCAAGTCTAGGGGACTTTAGCCTCCCTGTTCATCAGTCCCCTAACATCCTCTGTGGTTAGGTCATTAAAGAGTTCTTGGCACTTTACCTAAAGGCTTTGGGGTGTTAATCCTAGTTTCCTGGTCAGGTTCCAATGAGGGTCACAGCATTCTGACTTCTTAAATCACTCCTGTAATCTTGGTCCCACGGGGTGCTCTCTGCACTTTCGGTCCCACGTGCTTTCTCTCAGCGGCTTGCTGGCAGAGAGACATGCCATCTTCTTTTGGGAACGAGATGCCGATCATTTACGAGCACTCTAGGAACCTCTGAGCTGCAGTGGTGCTGGTGAGCTCTCATGAGTCCTCAGAAGTCTGGGTGAGGGCTCGCCCTGACGTGGACCCCAGACGGGACTCAGGCAGGGCACAGTCCTTCCCCCCCATGCTCTGCCTGGTGCTTTGTCGCTGGGGGAGCTCACCCCACGGAGGAGCCCACCCCACGGAGGAGCCCCAGCGAGAATCTCCCACTCAGACCCTCCTCTGAAGAGGGGATGGGCCGGCTCTCAGGAGCCTTCCTGGGGTCCTTGCCACAGGCTGCTCGGAGAAAACTCAGTCTCTCTTGGAAAAAGATCTTGGAGAAGCAATTTTGGAGAACATTTGTTTCTTAAGGATGTATTTGATTATTTATATATTAATATATGTCTCACTAATATAGCCTATTTAGAAAGATGTATTTATGTGCATATATCCTTAATGGTACAAACTTGAATCCTATTTTTATTCTTTTTAATAAAATGTGAAAGGACTTGCACAAGAATTTAAGCTTCTAACAGCCAAATGGATACTTCATGCCCGTGTGCACATTTGATCCCCTAGGAGTCATACTAGTTTTCACCAATAAAACCCTTATTAATTAGTTTTTGCCCTATTGAGTCCAGATTTGAAAGATTTTTGCCTCCTAAATGGAGTGTTGTCATTGTTGTTCAGTTACTCAGTTGTGTCCAACTCTTTGAGACCCTCTGGACGTCAGCATGCCAAGCTCCCTTGTCCTTCACTACGTCCCAGAGTTTGCTCAAACTCAATATCCATTGAGTCAGTGATGCCATGCAACCATCTCATCTTCTGTTGTCCCCTTCTCCTCCTGCCTTCAGTCTTTCCCGGCATCAAGGTCTTTTCCAGTGAGTTGGCTGTTTACATCAGGTGGCCAAAGTATTGGAGCTTCAGCTTCAGCATCAGTCCTTCCAATGAATATTCAGGGTTGTTTTCCTTTCAGATTGACTGGTTTGATCTCCTTAATGCTTTTGAATTGTGGTGCTAGAGAAGACTCTGGAGAGTCCCTTGGTTGCAAGGAGATCAAACCCTTGGACAGCAAGGAATGTATTAGGTAATAATTAATTCACTCTCCTATTTTCTGTTTTTATCAGACACACATGTAGCCAATAATCACAATTATTATTATGGATTATCCAGAACTCACTACTGGACAGTGACCCCTTCAGCCCAGGAGCTCTGCAGAGGAAGGGAAGGCATCTTAGGTGGCTTCTCTGAGCTGGAGCAGCGGACCCAGCTGTTGACCCATCTGTGACCCTAGAATCCGAGGTTCCAGCTGGACACCTGGCTTCCCAGTTAAAAGCCACACCTTCCACCTCCCTTCCGTCCTTCTGGCCCAGCTCTGGATCCCAGAAGGCGAGCATGAGCAGGAGGGGTGCAGGCAGCTCCCAGATGGAAGGAGCATGGCTTCTCCTCCTTTCTTTGCTCTTCCCGGGGTGGGAGGCTGACAGAGAGCCCCTGTTGTGGAGGACACAGTGAGTGACTCGATAGGGACAGTCTGGGTCCCGGGGCTCCTATGCAACAATCTCGTGAGGAAAAGCAGATGCAGACATGAGTTCGGGCGGGAGCGATGACCCCGAGACCCAAGCTTCCTCCCACCAGCCTTGGTGCTGCTGGCCTGGGCCGGTTCCCTGAGGGCTCCTGCTGTCCAGGGTAAGCCCTTCACTTTGGGGTCACTGTCACCTCAGCCAGTCTGGACCTCACAGCATCTGAGGGCTTGGGTATTAGTGAGCATGACCACTAAGCATTTGTATCATATGCATGTGTCTGAGTGAAAGTGATCAGCTGACTTCGTGGCAGAAGGACAAAGCCTCTAAACCCCATGGCTTCAGCCCCTTTCTCCCACGACTTGCCTTCCCTCCAGGAGGTGGGTCACAGGATTTGGGTCTGTCCTTGGCCCTCATAGTCCAGGCATCTCTATGTATCAGTACATCCTCTCATTTCCTCCTGGGCAGCTCAGACCAGGTTGTAGCATTTGACAGACTTTGCTAAGCTTGCAGAGCATTAGAAAGAATGATTTCTCAGTGAATAATGACACCTGTCTCTCTGGTGGTTCTCTTCCTGCCCTTGGACGTCCCCTGCTCTCCCCAGTTCCCTGCGGGCAGAATCCCAGGCTCGCTTCTCCTTTTCCGAGGCCAGTGCATGCCCTCCCCCACTGTAGCACCCCAGGCCACGTCGAGGCTGAGAGGCCCCAGGGGAGTTTGGGGTGTCATCCCGTCTAAAGCTGCGGGGAAGAGCCCAGTTGTATGTTCATCATCCTCTCTTTTCAGGCAGATGGGCAGGTAGGGGCTGACTCCCTCATAGAGAGAAGTGGCGCTGTCCTTCCAGACCCACCCGGGGACAGGGAGGGGGACTGGACCATCTGCTCACCATTCTTGGATTTAACTTTTCCAGTTTCCCTGGTGGCTCAGACAGTAAAGAATCCGCCTGCAGTGTAGGAGATCCAGATTCAATCCCTGGGTTGGGAAGATTCCCTGGAGATGGGAATGGCAACCCACTCCAGTGTTCTTGCCTGGAGAATCCCGTGGATAGAGGAGCCTGGAGGGCTACAGTCCATGAGGTCACAAAGAGTCAGACATGACTAAGCAACTCACATTTCACAGATGAGTAAAAGAGGAGCCAGAATGTTTAAACAACTTATCCAAAATCACATGGCTTTCAGGTTTCAGAACCAGAATTTGAACCCATGAAGGGTCTCCAAATGCCGATCCAGACCTGCCCCAAACCAGCTGTCAGAACCTTCTGGCAGTTTGTTAAAACAGAGGTCAGTTCCTGATCCCACAAGGGGGCTTTAGGAAGTTTGGGGGTTAGTTTGCATTTTAGTTTTCATCATCTCCCCAGGAAGTTCCAGAGCATGGCCACATTTGGGAACTGTTTGGTGCCTCCTGGGCCACGTCAGTCTAGAACTTTTTTACAGTCTTTTCCCTTTTGCCCACTTCCTCCCTGCCCACCACCCCCAACCTTCCCAACCCCCTTGAGAAGCGAATGATTCCAAATGAGAGCGCTGTGTCACAGAGAAAAGTGACACTCAACACCTGTCCAGGCAGGGCTAGGAGTTAGTTAGATGAGATTGCTTAGTTAGAAGAGATCACTACTTACTGAGTGATACTCTGTGACCAGGCCTTACAGCTAGGGACTGTCACAGAGCATAGTAACGTACACCCCAGTTTGCCCGAGATGTCCATTTGGGGAGGCCACATCACACATGGGATATGATTCAAGGGTAACAAAACATGAGGATAGATTCTAAGTTACAGCGACTGATGCTCCAGGAACTAGAACCAGTGAGAAGTGCAAGTTTACAGGGAACAGAAGAAGCAGGGGAGGTCTCCTGAAGGAGACAATGCTTGGATTAAGTCAGGAAGAAGAGTGGGTTTAGCAAAGGCAGACGTCGATCTGAAACCTCTATGCGGTGGGAAGAGATGAGCAAAGGCGCTTGTGTGCTGAACCATGAGGGTGACGAGGATGCTGTTTGTAATCAGCACTTGTAGTGGTGCTTTACTCGCTCAGTTGTGTCCGACTCTTTGCCCCCATGGACTGTAGCCCCTCAGCTTCCTCTAGCCATCTGATTTCCCAGGCAAGAACACTGGAGTGTGTTGCCATTTTCTTCTCCAGGGGATCTTCCCAACCCAGGTATCGAACCTGGGTCTCCTGCATGGGCAGGTGAATTCTTTGTCATTGAGCCACCAAGGAAACCCACATTTGGTACTTATTTCCTGAATTTGAGCAAACTCTGGCAGATAGTGGAAGACAGTTAAGCCTGGAGTGCTGCAGTCCAGTGGTCACAAAGAGTCAGACACGACTTAGCGACTGAGCTTGTTTCCTGAATTATCAAGGGTGTCAGTTGGAACATCTCATAGATAATGATCTGAAAGTGTGTCTGAGAGGGAGACGGGAGCAAGTTGAGGCTAGAGAGGGGTGAGGAGCCTCTCGGTGGGATGCGGGCCTGGGGGATGGGTGTTGGCCGCTGGGACGCGCTGGGGAGAGGGTGGGATGGGCAAATTGGGGGACGGTCTCTCCTGGGGCACCCCGGCCACACGAGGACCAGTGGCCATGACCTGCCCTTCCTACACTCAGACCTGAGGTCACATCCCCCTCCTGCCCCATGGGTCAGGCTGGTTTGGGAAGTGAAACATTTATTCTCCCTTGAAAACAAACTTTACATCATTGATCTGCCGCTAAAAAATGTTTGTGCTGAATTCCTGCTTCTGAGCCAGTATGACTCAGATGGTGCACATTTCAAAATTCTCTCAACATCATTTCACATAAAAAAGAAACATCTTACGTCGGGCCAACTCTGTTAAAAAGCAACAACCTCGTATCACTAATACATCGCTGGATTGATTCATGGTGTTCATCTTCAAAGACCTGGATAATCAACTCTGTTTGCAAATCCTTATTAACGCAGAGATAAATGTTATCATAAATTGAACTTTCCTATGATGAGCTAAATTTTTTGGTCTTTAGAGTTCATTTCCAGAATATTCGATAGCATGACTGCGAGGGCTGCATGGCACTTTCCCAACTGGATGCACTCAGAGAGGTTTTTTTTTTTTTTTTTGCCTCCTTTTCCTTTAAGCGAGATGATAAACACTTAATAAGAAGATGGAACTCGTGGAAAGTGGCCAGAAGAGAATAGCATTCTGCCGACGGAATTCCACTTCAGATGCCGGGCTGGAGAGAAACCCTCCTCTCCTCTCCTTCGCCTTCAGAGGATGGCTTTAAAAACTGTGAAAACAGAGAAAGCCCAGTGTGTGGTCTTTGGCAATTTCGTAACAGTCTGTGCAGGAGACGGAGGGGGGAGGTTTGCTGGAAAAAATGATTAGCTTTTTCTTTACGATGACAGAAAACAGTTGCAATTCAAAGATGCCAAGGGTTCTGCAGCCCTCCCCTTTGGCAAATTGTTAGGTAATCACTGCTCCCAGGTGGTGCTTTCAATAAAGGTTCTGGAAAGTCACACCCCAGAGATGCCCTGGGGCAGAGCCCCTGTCAGCCAGCCGGGGGAGACTGCGGAGGTAGTCAGAGCAGGGCGAGAGGGAGAGATGCTGGGCTTTCCTTCAGGGCAAGCTGCTCCCAGCTTCCTGGAGAGCCTCCACCAGCTCTGTCCTGGACTAACAAGCCTGAAGACTGCTCCAGGATGCCTCTCAGATCCCAGGGTGATTGTCCTCGTTGTTTGACTTAAAACATCCCAGGAAGCACCAGGCCCATGTTCCCTGGGCTCCCTCTCCATACGCAGCCTCTCAGAACAAACAGGGCCTAATTAACTCACTGTGGTTCAGTCGCTCAGTCGTGTCTGACTCTGTGCAACCCCATGGACTGTAGCCCACCAGGCTCCTCTGTCCATCAGATTCTCCAAGAATCCTGGAGAGGGCTGCCATGCCCTCCTCCAGGGGATCTTTCCATCCCAGGGATCAAACCCAGGACTTGAAAGGGCAGATTTAAACAGTTGCTGATCAAGGAAGAAGAAGGGAGCAGGATCCCCCTCAAGGGACACATAAGACAATGTCTTTAAGCTCTTCTGCAGAACTGAAACACCCACTGATTATAAGATGTCAATGTTCTTCATTCTAGAGAAGGTCATGGTGTGATAATTGAGAAGCTCATCAGGGACCACCTGAGGCCAAATTAAAGGTCTGCAGGTCCTAGTCTTATCAGCACCTGGGTTCTTGTGCCTTGCTATAAAATCCTTCACCAAATCCTCTGGGGTTGCGACACATAGTTTTTCGAGGCAGGAGTCCACTGTGCCCACCTTTGCCAGGCAAATGTTGTTGTTGAGTCACTCAGTATTGTGAGACTCTGCAACCCCATGGACCCTAGCATGCCAGGCTTCCCTGTCCTTCATCATCTCCCAGAGCTTGCGCAAACTCTTTTCTGTTGAGTCAGTGATACCATCCAACCATCTCATCCTCTGTCGTCCCCTTCTCCCACTTTCAATCTTTCCCAGCATCAGGGTCTTTTCCAGTGAGTCAGTTCTTTGCATCAGGTGGCCAAAGTATTGGAGCTTTAGCTTCAGCATCCTTTCCTACCTCACCTGGAGCTCTGTCTCTGAGATTTGCTTTGGTGCCAGTGCACAGAGGCTGAGCATTCAGGATCACCAGCAAGGCTGTGATGATTTTTGTTCTTGATGCTTTGAGTTTTCTTGCCAGCCCTGACTTACTCTGGCTGGTGTTCCAGTGATGGACAAGTTCCTTAAGCCTGAGCCTCAGATTGCCAGGCTCCTTGATGCAGGACCTTTAAGACATGCCCCATAAGTGCAGCTGGGCGGGCCCCTTGCCATCCCCGGTACTCAGGATCCAGGCCAGACAGAGATTAGGTGAATTCGACAGATCACATCAAGCTTGCTTGTCCACCATCTTTTCTTGGAATAAAAATGCATTGAAAATAAGCATCAAAGGCAACTTGAAAAGTGAAAACTAGTAACAAAAGGCTAAATGTACCCTGAAGCGCGTGTCTGGAATCAGAAGGGGCCCCGGTCTGTGTGCTTTTGGAGGGTTGGGAGGAGGCTGGTTTATAGATTGACTGCTGGGCCTGGGCTCACGCACCACAGTTTTTTAAAAAAAAATCACCAGTTTTTTTTAAAAACTCTCTTGACTATTTCTCCCTGTTGGCATCACTGCTCCTCCAGGCACCCCCTAGGGCTCTGAGGACCCCTCCTGCAAAGCCAGAGATCAGTATACATGACATAGTGAGGGGCGATCCTGCCAGAGCGCGGAGGGCAGAGAGCCGAGATAGCCGTGAGGGATGCAGCAGAGCCCGAGATTGGACATGCGTGCTCCCTGCCATGTGCCCTGCCGTGCTCCCTGTATCATGGCTGCAGTCTGACACCTCGCTGCTTAATGATATCATTTTAAATGTCTCATTACAGAGAATGTCCAAGCATCACCCAACTAGAGGGAATGGCCAACAGACACCTGTGAACTATCACCCAGCTTTTTTTGGTCAAAAGTGAACTCGTGGCTGAGCTCATTATTTTATGTATTCCCAGACAAATACTTCTAACACTGGTGTTCTTAAAGCTGATTCTATTCAGCAATGGTATGCTGGAGTGAATCCATCACAGCAAGAATTCTCAAAGAGCTTCTGCCTTTAAGCGAGGTTGTTGCAGTTGGAGGCAGAGAAGCACAGAAAGAATGAATATCGGTAATCAGGATTTTAATTAATTGCCTCATAAGAAGGATTTCCAAGCAATGTCATGGGGTTGAGTCAGAATCTGATGGAAAAATAAGATGGAGAAATACAGCTGACTCTGCAAAAATGGAACGTGATCTGAAAAAGAAAAGAGAAAACACGAGGGGGAGCACAAACTTGAAAAGGACAGAGCGACCAAGGTATGCATGGTCACAGATAACGTTGTTCCTGTTTGGTGCTCAGTCAGTTGTCTGACTCTCTGTGACTCCATGGACTGCAGCACACCAGGCCTCCCTGTCCATCTCCAGCTCCCGGAGTTTACTCAGACTCATGTTCATTGAGTCAGTGATGCCATTCCAATCAACTCATCCTCTGTTGTCCCCTTCTCCTTCCGCCTTAAATCTATCTCAGCATCAGAGTCTTTTCCAAGTCACATGTTTGTGAATAAATCAGTACTCACAATAGCAGGTCAAAACGAATCCTCTGGGACAATGGGTTTACGTCTCTGGGGCTGACATCTGTAAACACTGAACATGTCTGTTTTCTGGAGGCAGGTGACAGCCCCCAATGTCAGCTCCAAGGGTAGGTGTCCCGTAAACCTGGGGGTCTCCATGCAAGAGGGGATCCAGTTTGAATGAATATTCTACTTCCAACTCCTTGGTTGTAGAATTATTTTTCAGTTTTGTTTGAGCAGTGTTAACGTTTTCAGAAAATCACATACAAATGAAGCATGTATGTATTCTCTTGGGCACTTTCACTCAATAATCAGAATGTATCTTTTTTCCCCAAGAGGGCATGTCCACAGTTGAATGGACACTGGTGTCTGCCTGGAGCCTGTCTATTCTGTGCAGGATGCTGACAGGGCCAGGCATGCCGGTTCTGTCATCTGCTGAAGTGGGTGGGGGGCTGGGCAGCTGTCAGATGGGCCATGTGGCCTGGTCCTCGGCCCCCAGAGGAGGGGCGGCCCCGCGGCTGTGGTCCGTGGGCTCAGGGTGCTGAAGGCTCTGCGCTGAGGGGCTGCTGGGGATGTGATGGACACAGGAGCCACCTCTGCAGGGGTCTCCCGATGCCGGAGTCCAGCTGTCACTGGTCACGTGGATCCTGGGCTATATCACTCCTGCCTGGGTACTCACAGCTACTCCAGCTGCCCCTGGGGCCGGTGGGTTAAGTGTGTTTGCTCTGCTCGGCTCAGGGTGACCCGTGGCTGAGCCGGACAGTGGGAAGGCCCGGGACCAGAGTGACCTTGATGGGGGTGCGGGGGCCAGGACCTTGCTCAGGCGTGATGGCTGAGATGGGACTGTGGGAGAGACCACTCGGGGTGGAGGTGAGAGGGATGGTTTGAATGAGCCTGGTGGAAACAGAGGTGCTGGGGAGCCAGCAGGAGCCCCCGTGGAGGGCTGGATGTGGGGTCCCAAGGGCCCGGGGACCCTCTGGGGAGCACAGGGGCCTGGTGAGTCGCATCGCAACCTGTGCCCTCGCACCCAACCTGCCTTGGCCAGAGGGAGGCTCCAGGGGCTCAGGGTGCCCTGGACCCTGGCTCTCTGGTTCTCAGCCCCGGCTGGTTCAGCCATGGGAAGGACGGTCAGGACACTTGGCCCTACCGGGCAGGGCTCCCCCCACCTGCAGGAAGGAGGAAGGAGCCAGGCGTGAGGGACCTGTTGGGTTTGCGGGGCACGTTGGTGGGAACCTGGTGTTCGGTTTGCAGACTCGCCTGCGTTGTGGCCGAAGCTGAAGGCCAGACGTGCGGGAAGGATGGTCAGACCAGCCCTGGCTTCCTGGCAGTGGAAAGGGTTTGGGTTCGGCCTGGCTCCTGGTGACTGATGGATGCTGGAAAGGACTCAGACATTCCCTCCACCTCAGCCAGTGCCCGCCCTGCAAGTGTCCTCATCAGGACGCCGGGGTGTATGGGATGACTGATTCCCAGTAGCAAGAGACGATGCTTTCTCTGTTGTTTTCTCTTTACTTCTTGCAAATGGTCTGAATGCTTTTATCCACGAATTGGCTTCATTTGCCCACTTTTGGTCAGTTTGTATCCTTTTTCCCCTTTTTTGCTTCACCACAATTTTTGAATTGATCTAAACCTGAGAACTGATTCCCTGGGACATCGGAGGTGTGATCCTTG
Source organism: Aepyceros melampus (assembly GCA_006408695.1). NCBI lineage: Eukaryota > Metazoa > Chordata > Mammalia > Artiodactyla > Bovidae > Aepyceros > Aepyceros melampus. The sequence continues at coordinate 748,153 of SJXQ01007494.1, forward strand.
ACTTTGACCCTTGGCCCTTCACACTTGGCCCAGAGACGAGAGGCTGAGAGCAAGGAGAAAGGGCGTCTCCTTTGAGGTTCGCTCTGATGCTGACCAGGTCTGCGAGATGACTCAGTGTCTCTCATGTTTGTAAAACTGACTTCGTAACTCCTCGGCCTGCTGCCTACGACAGGATTTTATCCCCTCAGAAGAAATGACCTATTGAAGTGTAGTATATGATTAAGCATTGCATAGCCTTTGATTTCTATTCATATGCCAAGTCTAGATATTTTTTGGGGGCAGCTTTCTGAAAGAAAGAATCCTGTGTTCACAGTTTCTGGGGCTCACCAGTGCATGGAGACCACAACAGCTACTTTCCCTGAAAAACACAAGTCCTTCCCTTGTGCTGGTTCTCATTGTTCTCGGAGACTGAATTTGTAGGTGATTGTTCAGCTCTGCTCTCTTTCTCTCTCTTTTTTTCGGTCCTGTCCCACCAGATACGCATTCCAAGAAATTACCTTAAGATCTGTTTGACCGTGAAAGCGGCATTCCCAGCTGTGCTCCAATCGCCCGGATAAAAGAGGCGAGAACATCCTGGGTGCTGATCACCTTTCAAAGCAGGCGTGTGGGGAGTGAGCCCGTGCCCTCAGCCCTCACTGCCGCCGACCATTGTTGGAAACAAGTCATGATGTCTTAGGGGATGCTGTTCGTGCCAGAGAGCTCCAAAAGTTTTCCCAACTGCACACATAAACAGGAATTACTTCCCCCACCTTGAAATGTGGCCACTACGCAGAGGAGATGGGGCAGCTGTTTAATAATGCAGAGCAACTGAAAAGAATAAATAGTGATGTACAGAAGTGCTCCAGCGGGTGTGTGGCAGGGTGCAAGCGAGCAGCAAGCTCTCTTGCATGGACATCACCTGGGCTGGGCTGGGCAGGGCTCTGAGGGCCTGGGTTTTGTGTCTCCCAGGAAAGCCAGCCCCTTCTGTCCGGCACTGGCTCCTGGTCACCTGCTAAGTCGGCTGACTGCACGGCTACCAACTCATGGGCCGTCCTCAGAAGCGGGATCGGCCCTCCACGCTGGCTGATGGAGGGTGCTGGCCCCAGGAAGAGGTGGCCTCGTGCAAGGAGCAGTGACCTGACTCTGCAAGGACTTTTGCAGCTGGGTGCGGCCCTGGGTGGACGGGCAGAAAACGCAGTCCAGGGCTTCCTGGTCCCTGTACCGTGTGTTCTCCAACCTCAGAGACACGGACAGAAGTCCATCAGCTTGGCGTCTACACTATTCTTATACTGATCTGCTCACAAGGGCCACGGTATCTCCAACAAGACCCAGAAAAGTGTCTCTTTTTTTGGATCACAACTTCATTAGCAAAAATAGCTTCTGCCTAGGCCAAAGAAGGACTCGGTTTAAAAGCAGAGCCATCTTCTCTGGGTAGATTTCAGTTTAGGGAAAAAGTAAAGCTGATGACTACTGTTCTCTCTTAGGCTTCTGTTTCCCAGGGCAGTCAAATGTTTTCACTGCTAAAAGAGAGGTGTCCACACAATATACAACCCTCCAGAACCCCCGAGGTGGGGGCAGAGGGCAGTACCTGCAGGAAGCTACTGCTGTAAACCCAGGCCTCAGAGAAGAGGAAAGATCTCAATAATCTAGGTGTACAAGTTAAGGAGGGCTTCCCTGGTGGGTCAGATGGTAAAAAGTCTTCCTGCAGTGCAGGAGACCTGGGTTTGATCCCTGGATTGGGAAGATCTACTGGGGAAGGAATGGTAAACACTCCAATATTCGTGCCTGGAAAATCCCATGGACAGAGGAGCCTGGCAGGCTATAGTCCATGAGATCATAAGAGTCAGACATGACCTGGCAACTAAACCACCACCACCACTTAAGGAACTAAAGAGAAAATTAGACCCAGAGCGGGCAGGCGGAAGGAAGGAAGATTAGAGTGGAGATGAATCCAGTAGAGACGAGAAAAACAACAGGGAAAAAACAAAAGAGGATTCTCTGGAAGACCAGCACAATTCATAGACCTTTAGCTGGACTGACAGAAAGAGGGGGCTCAGAGGTGTCTGGGGGACTCAGGGGTCTCTTGGGGGTTCAGTGGTGTCTGGGGGCAGGCTCGGGGTGTCCACAGCGCTCATTCTTCTGTGTTAGGCGGTGATGGTGCTGGGTGGTCTCTGCCCCACCTGGACCCGGAGCCTTTGCAGGGTTGTCCTATTAAATGTGGGGTCATGGAGGGTCTGAGGCCACCCCTGGAAGGGTTATAATGCAGGTCAAATAAAACAGGGCATTTTCCACACCTGAGTCTTTCTTCTAGGAACAAAATCGGGAACCACAGTCATCCAAGGAAACCTTGAGGCTGGGCTGAGCGGGGAAGGAAGAGGTGGGGTGTGCCTAGTTGGGCTGGGAAGGGCAGGTGGTGGGGGTGCTGGTCTAAATTTGGCCACTCCCTGTGTTGGCTAGTGACTCCAAGGCCCTTTCTGCCCTGGTCATTCCCCAAGCCCAGTGTTCCATCTCCTCCAAGTTCAAGTTCAGGGCTGCTGCTGCAATTCTCCTTGGAGACAGCTCTGATTCTCCACGGAAGGTTCCACTTTCCCAAATGGGCCCAGATCAAATATTGACTTTGCTAATTTTAAGTCATTTCACCGTAGAGAGTGGTACTTTACGAGGACATGAAGACATGCTCGGATGGTGACCACTGGAGGACGCCTGGAATCCAGAAGCAGCACAGTCCCTGGAGGGACCCTGGAGGTGCACTGGGCTTCCGAGGGCCCAGTCTTTGGCTCAGGGCATGTGAAAATGACCCTCACACCCTGTCAGTGTCTCTGAACTCGAGTCAGGCCACGCTGAGCCGCTGATGAAATCAGTGCTCTTGCTCAGCCCAGAGTTGGGGTGCGGGCTGCAGGTTTGGAGACTGTGGAGCTGGCGGGCTGGGGGGAAAGGCCTGGGCTGGCCCTCTGTCCTCCCCATCCCATCCCCTAGAGTCCTGACCCCACAGCGGGCAGGCAGCGATGGCCACGTGTGCCCACCAAACTCTTGGCAGACATTCTGGGACATACCGCCCAAGACACACTGCTGTCCCGTAGAACTAGCCTAGGCCTCACAGGTGGTTTGTATGACCAGTGCTTTTATTCTTTTACGTGTCACATGCTTTCATGACTTCAGCTCCTGGGAAGTCACCGTGGCTAGCCCGGCATCCTGTTAGACAGGAGGGTGGGGGGCATCCTGGGAGGAAGTGAGAACAGATGGGGGTCTGCAGAAGGAGCGTGAACTTGAGTGTTTCACGGTTCATGTTGCTCAGCATGTCCCCATAAGGAGCAAACCCGCCAGGCTGCCAGGCCTGATGAGTTTCCGCTGCCCTTGGTTGTCAGCAGTCTCTGTGCGGGGGTCACGGGCCCCCCTCCCTCCCCTGCTCACCTGCTGAGGGCCAGGCTTCCGCCCTGCTTCCTTGAACCTGGGGTTGCACGAAGGTGGTGTTGCTATAAACAGGGAGAAAGGACTTGGCCTCTTCCTCGTGCTTTTTTAGCAGCCCTGTCTCTCCCCTGTAATTTCCCTTCTCCATTTAGACAGCACTGCAGCCACAGAAAGCCATGCTGGCCAGGCCAGCTGACCCGGACCCCGGCCAGGCAGAAGCCTCCTGGTATTTTGCGAAGATGTCACCTCACCCCACAAATGTCGCCTTCTGTGAAGGGCCAGGCTGTCTGACACACAAGATGGGCCGAGCGGGACTGGCACGTGGGTGCGAAGACTGGAGCTGGTCCACCACCTGCTCATCCTCAGATGATGTGGAACTGCGGGTGGCATGAGGCGGCCAGGTTCTAAATTTACCCCCGCCTGCCGGAGTGACCCTGGCAGCCCGAGGGCACGCTGGCCTCCTGAGAAGGAGGCAGCTCCTTACCTTGGTGGTTTGCCTTTCGATGTCAGGCCCGGTAGAGGTGGCTTCCGGCCTGTCACAGATGATGTTGGGTTGTGCTGTGATTTGTCCTCCTGCCAGGCTCTGGGGGTCCTGCACCACACTGTCCCCAGGAAAGAGGACAGCTATCCTACCACACGTCTCTGGGTCGACTTCCTGGTCGTTGAGGAGGGGACGGCTGTGATCGAGGGTGTCTTTGTCTGGAAGTCAGCAGTGGGGACAGAGTTCTCTCTTATTTTCCTCAATTCCAAGTTATCCTGCTCAGAATGAAAAAGGCACATGGACCCCAAAAAGCTCAAATGGTGATGTAGTTTGCCTGACTCCCTGGGGCTGGAAGGGCCCACAGAAGAGACAGATAAGAACAGTGAAAATCCATTTGGCCTTCCCAGGGGTGGGTTCTGTGGGCTGTCACACGTACAGACCCTCCCCAAGGGTGACACCAAGCATGATGAAAACCAGCCTGATGGCCTCGCCGGTGACGCAGAGTCTGGCTCCCTGAGAACTGATGCCACCGTGCACGCCAAGGACAGTGACACAGTGACATCAGTCACCAGCTTCTGTTTCAAGGTGCCCCCGAAGGCCTGCAACTGCCTTGGAATGGACTAGGAGTTCTGTGTTCAGACGGTCGCTCTTGGGCCAACACTGATCAAGGCCTCAGCATTAATGAAGTAGGACCACGGTATGTGCCTCATGTGTTTATTGTGGAAATAAAGTCTGACACTGAGCACTTCACAAATAGAGGTTGCTGCTATGTCATTCCACATTCTTCACATCTGAGTACAGTAACTAAACGGTTCATTTTTCAGTTAGTTTTTATATTGTTATGTTGATGAGACCTCACGGTTTGAGACGCACCTGTCTTGATTCCATCACTGATAGGATAACAAACAATTATATGTAAGGCTGAGGGTTGCTGGGTCAAATACAGGATACTCAATAAATCTGATTTTCAGATAAAGAACAGAACACTGTTTAGTATAAGTCTGTCCCAAAGATTGCATGGAATATATTTATACTGAGGAGATATCCATCGTGTATCTGAAGTTCAACTGGATTGTTTTTGCTAAAGATGGCAACTTCAGCCAGGGTAGAAAAGCAGAGGTCAGTTTTGTGGGGAATGACGTAGCTTAGGCAGGCATGCCCCTCAGCACAGGGACCATTCAGCTCCAGAGCTCGGGTACAGCCCTAGAGGACTGAGCTCGAGGAAGAACCCACAGCCCAACCTGGGAGCTTCTACCCCGCTGGACTACCTCCAGGACTCTGTGCTATCTCCTCCGAGTGTTGTTCCATTGCTCAGTCATGTCCAACTCTTTGTGACCCCACGGATGGCAGCATGCCAGGCTTCCCTGTCCTTCACCATCTCCTGGAGTTTGCTCCAATTCATGTCCATTGAGTAGGTGATGCCATCCAACCATCTTATCCCCTATCACCCCCTTCAGTCTTTCCCAGGTAATCTGATTTTATTTGTAACTAAACAGTCTGAACCAGGCAGGAGTTGCAGAGGCTGTACATAACTGGCTTCCATGAGGTCTGGATAAAAACACCCAAACCTCATGGGTTTGCTGAGGATAGCAAGTCAAATGGAAGAGTTAGGGTCATGACGTGTCTGACTCTATGACCCTGTGGACTGTAGTCTGCCATGCTCCTCTGTCCATGGATTTTTCCGGGTAAGAATATTGGAAAATTCCTACTCCAGGGGATCTTCCTGATCCAAGGATCGAACCTGCGTCACTTGCGTCTCTTCCTTTGGTAGGCAGGTTCTTTACCACTGCGCCACCTGGGAAGCCCTCTCAAGTCATGGGCTTATTTTAAAACACAAAGGACTATAATTTGTAGTTTCTTGTACACAGTGAACAGACATTTAAAAATCTTCAGATAGTGTCCTTCCAATGAACTCAGAACAATGTCCTTTTTCCCTCCTCATGTGGGGTCCACAGAGCAAATATCGCTTTTATTTCACAGCTGGGGAAACTTGCCCAAAGCCAGTGGCTTCCTCTGTCCTGTGTTGGTGGCTCTGTGTCAGGATCAGGGTTTCTAGCCCGGTGGTCAGTCCCAGCAGGGTCTGCGGTTTCCCTGAGAGTTAAGTTATGTTTTATTTGGGGAGAGGTTCAAGTTCCCCAATTCCATGTGATTTTAGAAATTTAGACCAAAGAGCTTACCCGGCCATTCATTGTTTTCATCTCTAAATTCCACGCCTCTTGTTTTTGACTGTCACGGCACTGGCTCTAGCTGTTTCAGGGCTGGAGTCCAACCGAGGCTTCAGACACTGCTGCTGTTCTAACACCAAGATCTTCTGGAAGTTGTGCCAAACGTCTTCGTGGGTGGAGGACTGAGAATGACTGGTGGAGTTCTTCCTCGGAAAACTTTTGCTTTTCCACTCTATGAAGTCTTGCCTCAGCATCAACCCATTGCCTGGAAACTGTGTCTGGCTCATGACAAGCTGGTTTTCTCTTTTCCCCCTGAATCAGTGATTCATCATTTATTTTGGTCTTGCGAAGACACATTCTCCAATCTTGATGACATCCTCAAACCATTTGACTAAATTAAGTAAAAATTAAGGAGAAGAACCTCCGAATAGCAAACAGGACAGTTGAATCCCTCAAGCTCTGATGTGTGTGGACAAGATCACAGACGCTGCTCTGTGTCCTCCTTCCAGACTACAGACCAATGACTTAAAGGTTGAAGTGGACCCGTGTCCCCACTTCCTTGCCCTACAAAATGTGTTTGTCATGAAAAAGAACTTAATTTTTTATCGTGATTGAATTACCAGCTGCCTGAATTAAACATTTTCATGATGGTTTATCTCTTGCCAAAAAATGTTCTGTTTCCTTGACACTGGGGTGAGTGTTTCATTAAAGATTATAAAGAGTTTGCTTTACAATTTAAGAAGAGAAAAGCTGTAAGTTACCTGGCATTGGAAGGGCTTTGTACTGTGTCTCGTCATGGCCTTGGGTTGTTGGTGTCAAAAGTCAGAACCTGGCAGATATTGGTGGTGAAGCATTGGGCCTCTGCCTCCTGCTAGTTGGTAAAGAATCCACCTGTCAATGCAGGAGACCTGGGTTGACCCCTGCGTCAGGAAGATCCCCTGGAGGAGGAAATGGCAACCCACTCCAGTATTTTTGCTTGGAGAATTCTGGGGACATAGGAGTCTGGAGGGCTACAGTCCAGGGGTTCAGGAAAAGTCAGACATGACTGAAGCAGCTGAGACAGACACGAATTCATCCGGTTTGTGAAAGAGACCAGGTGGGAAGGATGGTGGGGACAGGTGGTGGCCTGCAAGTGGCCGACTTCTCCGCCCAGACTGCTGCCCTCACTGTTTGTGGAGGCTACCCAGGGTGCACACTTTGACTTTAGGGTGAGGGGCTTCTGGTCATGGGCACAGAGGGAAGACACCAAACACTGCACCCTGACCTTGAAGCCGGGATGTGGGCAGCCGTGTAGGCAGGCCTCACCTTTTCTGGGGAGAAGGTTGTCGTTTGTGACACGTGGCTGTGCAGTTTGTGAAAGAAGGAAATAAAACAGGCTGATAATGTCTCCATGCCATCAGGTGCAGCTGGAAGCTTCTCTGGCAGAGGGGACGGGCTTGGGCTTTGAGGACTCTCTCCCAGGAGGGAGGGTGTGGGGCTACATGGGGTAGGGGGATGTGTGTGGGTGAGGGGGGGCTGTTCCAGTTGGTGCTGTCTCTCTGCTTGAGTTTCTTCATCCTTGGGGCATCTTCCCCTGAGGTGTGGACAATGAGCCCCTTGTCCGACCTGAGGCTGCTCTCCAGCTCCAGGTGACTACAGGGCCTTCAGCCTCAGCTCAAGGGCAGCAGCACTCAACACTCGGGAGAGAAACCAACCACTGAACTTGAAATTGGTTATCAGAAATGCCTCTTCCTGATAAACAGAAGAAAGGGCCTGCCTCCCCCTCACTAAATAACCCTGGAAAACTGTAGAGAAGGCGTCGACTTGCCTTTCTCTCTCCCAGGTTTATGGATCAAGGCTCAGATCTTGGTGAAGATCCACTATGTGAAATTTCATTTCCCTGAACTTCCTGAAAATTTAAACAAATAGGACTATTTTTCAGAATGTTCTGAAGTTTTTATGTTTTTTTTTTTTTAAATTCATCTCCGTAATTTATACAGAGGGACAACTTCGGCAGCATACCCCAAAGTGACTTTAAGAATGAAACCGTGAAATCCGCTGCTCTGCCGAGGCCTGACCCGATATCAGCTCTGGGGGCATCACTTCCGTCTCGATTCGGGGTCAGTGTCTGCCCACCCGCCCCCATCCTCTGCCTCCTCCTTCACTCTCCTTGGAGCTCTGGGAACTTCTTCCTGAACCAGGGCCCAAGGCACTAACTCATAAGGACTCAGCTGGCAGATCCAAGGATCCTGTGACATCTGTCTTTGCAGCTGTTTTGAACTTGAATTTTAAGGCTACTAACAATGCTAAAGGAAATGAACTTTGAATATTCATTGGAAGGACTGATGCTGAAGCTCTAATACTTTGGCCACCTGATGTGAATAACTGACTCATTGGAAAAGACCCCGATGCTGGGAAAGATTGAAGGCAGGAGGAGAAGTGGGTGAGAGAAGATCAGATGGTTGGATGGCATCACCGACTCAATGGATGTGAGTTTGAGCAAGCTCTGGGAGACAATGAAGGGCAAGGAAGCCTAGCGTGCTGCAGCCCATGGGGTTGCAAAGAGTCGGACCTAACTTAGCAACTGAACAACAACCACAAATAAAGTATTTAAAAAATAAGACAAATGATCGTGGCAACAGTTTGGGTAGCTCCTGCCAACCGTGTCTGATGATTTGGGGTTCTGCGTTGAACTGAGGCTGAATATCGGAGGACATGCCTTGGAAATGTCACCCCAGAGAAGGGACTTCCAGGCAGAGCTCTGAAGAGATGCTGCGGGTGAGGATCTGGGAGAGCATGGGCAGGGCAGGGGTGCAGGAGGCCCCGGGGACAGATGGGAGGGTGCTGAGGGGCAGGGAGGAGTTTTCTTGAGGAGTCCTGCAGGCCACAGGGCGGATCCTGAACTTCACTGGGAACATGAAGCAACCCAAGCCTGGTCTTCTGAGCTCCCAGCTGGGAGACCCAGGTTACCGGATAAAGGATGCTTGACAATCATCCTTCCTGGTCAAGTCTGCTAGGGGCAGAACCACAAGATGGGGAAGTGTCCCCTTTGAAGCTTCCCCAGTAGGGTGGGCGGTAGGTAGGGGAAGAGATTGGTGTCCTGAGGACTGGAGCACACTGCGCACAGCCTTCAAATCCCAGCTCAGCTGGGTGCAGAGACAAACAAATGGATGCATAGGGCTGTCTGGGCCCAAGGGCCTCTGCTCTAGTTCCCTGTCTGGGCTGCAGGCAGCTCGGGCTCTGGGCTAGGGTCTCCTTTCCCCTCTGGGCTGAGATGTCTTAGGAACGACAGACGTCTGTCTTCTGTCCTCTTCATCTCCCCTGACTTCCCCATCCTCCTGCTCATTTTTTTTTTATGTCATGGACCCAAAACTCTTACAAGCTTTTTAACTGAACAGACTTTTGTTGACTGTCAAGCACATTTAACTGTATTAAAAGGCAAGAGACTTTTAAAACAACATCATGAACTCACATGTAAGAGCTAAAATGATACCAGCCTTTCTAGAAGAAAGTGAAGGAGAAGATGGTTGTGACCACGGGTTCTGCAAAGATTTCTGGAGTGGGGCACAGAAAGCAGAAAACAAAAGTATGTGTAAATCGATCATCAAAAAAAAAAAAAAAAAAAAAAACCTTTTTGCCCTTCAAGACACTGTAAGAAAATGAAGCTGGAGATTTGGGGAAAATGTTGTAAGACCTACGTGGCAACAGACTTGCTCTGAAAAACGCGTCACTCAACATTGAGACTGTGAAACGCATAGACTAAGACTTCCCTGGTAGTCCAGGGGTTAAGATTATGTGTTTCTGATGCAGAGGGCATGGGTTCCATCTGTGGTTGGGGAACTAAGATCCAAGTGACGTGTGGCAGGGGACACCTCATGAAGAGCCTAGTAAAAATGGGCGAAGAACTTGAACACTTTACCAAAGAAGTGAAACGCTGCCTCATGAGTCATAAAGGAAATGCAGATTAAAACCACAATGACACACACTGCACACCCACCAGAAGACTTAAAATTGGAGAGATCTGCTAAACCAATTCTTAGAGAGGATGTGGACCAACCGGGACTCTCAAAAATTGCTGGGAGGAATGGAAAACAGTGCAGCCACTTTGGAAAACAATTTGTTGAAAAAGTTAAAAATACACCTATCGGTGACCCAGGGCGTCCCAGCCACCCTGCTGTGAGGATTTCTTCATGAGACATGAAGGGAGACCCCTGCACGTGTGAATGCTCCCAGGACCCAGCCAGGGCAGCCACGCCTGCAGGGCTGGAGCTGGACCTGACTTCAAGAACGTTCTGTTCTGATGGGTCTGAGCAGATCAGGTTTCACCAAGCTGATTTAGGAGGAGCTGAGGTCTTTGGAATTATTTTAGCTTCTCGGGGAATTTCTGGGAATCTCTGACATGACAGTTCTGCTTCTGGGACCATTCCAAGCTATAGAATAATCTTTAGAAACCCAGCAGGTTTGCTGTGCTTTGCCAACTTTTGTTGTTGTTTAGTTGCTAAGTCATGTCTGACTCTTTGCGACCCCATGCAGTATAGCCCACCAGGCTCCTCTGTCCATGGTATTTCCCAGGTGGGAATACTGGAGTGGGTTGCAATTTCCTCCTCCAGGAGGATCTTTCCAACTCAGGGATCAAACCTGACTCTTCTGCATTAGCAGAAGGACTCCTTACTGCTGAGCCACCAGGGAAGCCCTTTGGCAACATTTAGGGATCCCTTTGGGGAGAAATGTGTTGAGAAGTAGCTCACCAAAAATGATAGCAATTTGGTACAGGAATGCTAGGAAAGTTTGGGTAGATGCTGATTTTTTTTTTTTTCAAGAAATCTTAGAACCTAGGTAGAAGTGGTTCTGTCAGAGGCCACTGGGTTTAAAAGCAAGGAGAGGGAGAATATTCTGTGTGTGGACACAGATTAAAGACATATAAGCAGTGCATATAAGCCGCATAACATGGGGCTTTAACTTATATAAAGAAAACATTTTAAAAACACTTTGGAACAAACTTTCTAAACATTATACATTCTTGCATTTCTGTACCCAAAAGACATGTCATTTTTTTTTTAACCAACATTATACGACAATCTTACTTTTGACAAATAAGTGCAGTATAAGGCATTTTTGGTCTGAAGTGTAAAGCAAGCTACTAAAGATAAATCTGTTTACAAATAGATTTGTAGAAATAACACAAAAGAATGAGAACGACCCAAAACACACCCAGTTGTATAAAGTTTCTTCCATTTCCAGGAATAAGAACAAAGCTGAAGTTTAATTTTGATGCTGAGAAATGTACAAAATAAAAGAAAAACCAATCAAGGTCTAATGTGGTTTGACCCAGTATTGAGCCTCCATTGTTGGAAACACGATTTTTTTTTTTTTTCGGTTTCTGAGAAATCAGATCATAATGCAAGCCACACAGGTGGGAGTCCAGGACCTGTAGGTGTTAAGCTGACTAGCTCTCATTATGGGAGGGGGCAGAAATGGAATGAGGACCTTGAAGGAAAGGGGCCACGAAGACCCACCCTTGCAAACAGGAAGAAAAGCCACAGGACCAACAGTAAAGGCAATGATGAAACACTAACATTTTTGTACTGATAGATTCTAGATCCAAGTCTATCTGTGAAAAGTCAAAGGCAGGGTTGACCATACTGAAATGTGTTTGGATGTCAGATCAGTACACATCTTTGTCTGAAATCATCAGCCTCAGTTCCTTGGGTAGTTTCCTCAATTGTCTGCTCCTATTCTTCAGGACAGGTCTGCCTTAGGAGCTCAGGTAGGGTTCACCCAGCCCCACCATCAGCTGGAACTGTGTGGAAAAGTGTTCATTAAGCCAGTAAGAAATGGGTTGACACCATCCCTCTCCATTGAGGTTTGGAACCCAAACTTGATAGCGTGAGTGGTAGAAAATACATGTGAAGTGGTATGATAAAAACTGAATTATCAACAGCATGTGGGTTAAACAGTTAAAGTGTGCCCAGGCCAAGGGAAAGTGGGTTCAGTTGCAAGATCTCTGGGTTTAGTTAGGATGAGGTTAAAGTAATTTGGAGTATTTTGAACAGCCTGGGGAGGAAGCTGGATGCCCCACATTCTGCTTCCTCCCCATTCTGCGGGGGGCTCAGTCGCCCCTTGTCCCCTGAGTCTCTCCTCCAGTAGCCTCCCAGTCAGTGTGTCAGGATCCAGCTGAGTTTCTCACAATCTAAGGTTGCCGAGTGGAACCTGCCAGATCTTCTGAGAGCACAGGCCCAGAACAGGAGCGCCGTCACGTCCACCCGTGCCTTTGGTGGTGAGAAGTCCTGGGCAGCTTGGAGTCAAGGAGCTGGGCAGTGGCTTCCCCTCTAGCTGGGCAGCTGCAGAGAATGCAACCAGCTTTAGTCACTGCAACAGCTCAGTCAGATGTATTCGACTTTTCTTTGCTGTTCATTAATATTTGGAAGTTTGGTGGGATCCATTTGTCAGGCAGAGGAAGGGACTGAATGCTAATTTAGGAGTAAAGGAATATTTATAACCCTACAAACCTACTAAGTAAGTAAAGGAAAAGGCAGAAAATTCTCAGATAAAGATGAATGTCAGGAAATCATCGGGAGGCAACATTTCTAGTCATATGGAAGTTACATACCCTTTTGTTCTTGTCTCCTGTCCAAGGTCACCTTGTATATCCAAGGCATGTTTCCTGCTATCAGACAGAATCCAGATCTATAAACCGGGAGTGCTTCTCTACTTCAAGTAACAGAAAACCAAATTAGAGTGACAAGCGAACAGGGTCTTCTCCAGTGAAATGAGCAGCCCAGGGGTCACTGCTGCTGGCATTTGTTCAGCAGCTTAGAGACATCAGGGCCGATGATGATTTAATTTTCCTGGCCTTTTTGCTCCTGGTTGCCAGATGGCTGTGGCACACTCAGCGGCTGTGTGTCCATATCCCCGCAGAAGGAAGGGAGGGAAAATGGAGAGGGGCCAGGGGCTCACTCAGCCAACAGGAGCCACTCACTCTCCCTGGGGATGCACAGAAGACTAGGCTCTGCCTCACCTGCCAGGCCGACAGGTATTAGCACCTATGATATTCCCTACACCTTATAACAACCTATGCCAAAGGCATTATTCTCTCCACTTCACAGAGGAAGACGAGGTGTGTGAAGATTAAATCTTGTCCTTCAAGTCACCATGATGGAGCAAAGTTTGGAACTCAGGTGGTCTGAATTCCAAATCCTTGCTCTTTCCTCAAACCACACTTCCTGTCTTCAGAGAAGGAAATGGTGCTAGCACCTTCCTCCCAACAAACCAGCACTGAGAATTAATTACCTCCGTCCTTCCCTTTTAATCCTTGAGCAAATCCTTTGCACTTAGGATCAAAAGTAGTTGCCTCGATTCTCCTGTTGGACTTCTGCCTCGGTTAGTTTAAGATCCTTTCATTACTGACTTCAGAGGCTCTCCTTGGATTCATCTTGGGGATATTTAATTTCTAGTTTGAGTTTGGTATTTTGGACTTTGGGGGTTTTGAAGTTTATACTTGGGTTTTATTCCTCCCCCTTAAAAAAAACCTGACATCCATTTTCTTAATTGAATCTTAAACGAATGCATCATTCTCTCATTGGTGAACTTCCTGCCCACATCTATTTGGCAGGCTTTAGGAAATCTAATAATACTGAATATATTAAGAAGTCAATTATATTAATGCTCAAAAAAGGGCTATATTGTGAGAGAATCGGGTTTAAGTTGTATGGCTCTGAATTTCATTGACAACTTTTGTGTCTGACTTTCTTACTGCAGAATGAGTCACTGAATTGTAAACAGGACAACCAGCTCTGTCGAGATGTGCCTTTGTGCCCAGCCAGCTTCCCAAGCGGCTCTGCGGTAAAGAATCCACCAGCCAATGCAGGAGACACTGGTCTGATTTCTGAGTGGGGAAAGTCTCTGGAGGAGGAAATGGCAATCTGCTCCAGTATTCTTGCTGGGAATCCTCAGCCAGAAGAGCCTGGCAGGTACAGGTTACAGTCCATGGTGCCACAAAGAGTTAGACAGGACTGGAGAGACTGATCACAAAGTCAAGATTACAGTCGTCAAAACAATCATAAGAACATACCCAAAGTTATACCTGAAATACTTCTTCAGACAGTGTCAGTGTAGTTGGGTGAGTGGGAGGACTGAGCTGGGTTGAGGGGATTGGTGGAGGAGCCACAGGAGGTGGGGGCGCCTGAGCCACCCTCACGTCCATGGGTCCACGGATGGGGTGGTGGTTGGAGCCTAGATGTGGGTGGAGCCTTAGATTTGGAGAAGCCTAAGGACTTGATGGGGGAAATGAATAAATATGACAAATATGGAATAAGAACTGAGATGACCAGGGACCAGAAGATAAGTATGGACAGGTTGGACAGAAAACAAAATTTAATACTTACACAAATACATTCAATAGGGCAAAGGGACTAGAAAAAGTTTTATAAGACAAATATAAACTAAAGGAAATATGATATTATATATTAATAGGAAACAATAGTTTTCAAGGAAGTCTAATAAACATGAATATTCAGAAATTACCTTAGAAAAATAAAAACTGAAAGAACTATGGGGATTAGTACATAAACCAGCAATTAAGATCTGATATTTCAACAAGAAAAAATAGTTATTGGAGTTGAATAACTAATAGACATAAATTACTTTATTCAACTAGAGAACAGACTTTCTTAAACTTCAACAGCTTTTAGAATACCAAGTCATACATAGTATATTCTCTTACTGTAAGTGTATAGAAATAAGAAATCTATAACAAAAAAAGAACTGAGAAATCACATATGTTTGGAAACTAAAAAAGAAAATTTGAATATGTAAAGAAACTGTAAGAGAAATTTCAAAATCGAATAAATGATACAGCTGAGACACAGCTAGTGCATAGTACCTTCTGTTTTTCTTTTTTCCAGAAAACAGGGCAGGTTGAAAACAAGTTTGCAATCGTGTTTCACTCAAACCATTGGCAAGACTGTTGAGGTGGACTAACCGAAGAATGAGGGCGTTTGTAGACTGTTAGGGAAACTCATATTTTACAGAACGTCTAGTCAGCCTCAGCAAGGCCCTATGCAAGGAGTTAACAAAAGACAAAATGGGAATAGGCCCCAGGAGGGCTGAAAGCTGTGGAGGCTGATTGGTGACAAATGCCCCAGGGGGCAGGGACCCTGGCAGAGGCTGTGCTGTCTTTCTGCGTCCACATCACGAACCACAGCCGTGATCTCTCCCACATAGCTTGGACCACTAGCCTTCAGTACTAAGCAGAATTTTGATGTTTGTACGTATTTGATAAGTAACTGGGTCCCAAAAAATGCTGACAGACCCACAGGGTTGCAATCATTTCATTCCACTAGTTTCCAATGAGATGGTTGAATGGCATCACTGACTCGATGGACGTGAGTTTGAGCAAACTCCGGGAGATGGTGATGGACTGGGAAGCCTTGCATGCTGCAGTCCCTGGGATCGTGAAGAGTCAGACACGACTGAGTGACTGAACAACACCTACCCTCACATCACTTGTTCAAGGCACTTGCCATGTACTGAGCACTTCTGGGAGCTGATGCTGGAGAAAACATTTGAACGTCCAAAAGCAAATATCTACCGGATGAAGCAGCGGGATGGCTGGAGATTGTCTCTGGGGCCATGAACATCCTGCCTCCCACCAGACATTTTTGTCCAGTGGAGAATGGGCCAGGGCTTGCTCTGTGTCCTAGAAATGCTCCCTGGCTAAGCAGGTTTGGTCTCACCATTCTTGTCTCTCACATGGTGAATGTGATTCTGCCACTCACATGTGTTTCTCTGTGTGTGTGTGTGTGTGTGTGTGTGTGTGTGTATAAAATGAGGAATTGGCCAGAAATTGAGATGGGCTTGTATATGTGGGCCACCTCTGTTAGTGTGAATGTTTATTCATCCGTCTGGCCTCACCCTGGGTTACTGAGACGTGACGTGAAGACAGATATCTCAGCTTTACTGTAACATGAGGGAGGTCATTGTAACCTCAGTAAATGCTCCAGAAGATGATGACTTTCCAGGCTTACGTTCTGTGACAACACAGAATCAGCCAAAGTCATTTGACCACATTTGTGGCTCAGAGCTTACTCCTTGGAAGAAAAGTTATGACCAACCTAGATAGCATATTCAAAAGCAGAGACATTACTTTGCCGACTAAGGTCCATCTAGTCAAGGCTATGGTTTTTCCAGTAGTCATGTATGGATGTGAGAGTCGGACTGTGAAGAAGGCTGAGTGCCGAAGAATTGATGCTTTTGAACTGTGGTGTTGGAGAAGACTCTGAGAGTCCCTTGGACTGCAAGGAGATCCAACC
Source organism: Aepyceros melampus (assembly GCA_006408695.1). Taxonomy (NCBI): domain Eukaryota; kingdom Metazoa; phylum Chordata; class Mammalia; order Artiodactyla; family Bovidae; genus Aepyceros; species Aepyceros melampus. The sequence continues at coordinate 764,475 of SJXQ01007494.1, forward strand.
AGTCCATTCTGAAGGAGATCAGCCCTGGGATTTCTTTGGAGGGAATGATGCTGAAGCTGAAACTCCAGTACTTTGGCCACCTCATGCGAAGAGTTGACTCATTGGAAAAGAATCTGATGCTGGGAGGGATTGGGGGCAGGAGGAGAAGGGGACGACAGAGGATGAGATGGCTGGATGGCATCACTGACTCGATGGACATGAGTCTGAGTGAACTCCGGGAGTTGGTGATGGACAGGGAGCCCTGGTGTGCTGCGATTCACGGGGTCACAAAGTCAGACACGACTGAGCGACTGAACTGAACTGAACTGAACTGATAGTGGCTCACATGGTAAAGAATCTGCCTGCAATGCAGGAGAACTGGGTTCAATCCCTGGCTTGGGAAGATCCCCTGGAGTAGGAAATGGCCACCCACTCCAGTATTCTTGTCTGGAGAATTCCGTGGCCAGAGGAGCCTGGTAGTCTACTGTCCTTGTGTTCACAAACAGTCGGATACGACTGAAGCAACTTGGCACACGTGCACTCAGAAAAAGGAAAGAATTAGAATATATGCATTGTGATCAAATTTCATGCAGTCAAGCAGATGCCCAAGTAACGTTTCCATTTTCCTAACATAAAATGGCCCCGAAGAGTAATTTCGCTGGGTCATACAGCTCTTCTTTCTTTTTAAGCAAACATGGTTTCTTTCCCAGTGAATGAGAGAGGACATTCATCAGCTTCAGGTTATGTGAGGTGAGGAATCAGGGGAGGTGAGCCCATTAGAAGGCTAAGGATGTGCCCAGTGAACGGAGCTTACAGCCCAGGTCCCGCTGGCACTGCGCTTATCTAGTGAGTGATAGCAGAGGGCAGAGGGGATCGTCTCCTTGAGGACTGAACAACTGCATTCTCATCATTCTCCTCGGATCACTGGGGTTCTGTTTATTTTCTGCCTCCTCCACTTGATATTTGTTTCTAGTTTTCAAGGAAGTTTTCCCCACCCCACCAAGGTGGTGGTAGTGTACAGAGAACTCGCTGTCTGGCAAATGTGACTATTTTTCACATGATCATTGTCATAGTAACTGTTAGTGACCACATTAAAGATATTCCTGTTCAGACACTTGGAATATCATGACAGGGACCCTCATCATTATTAAACCCAGGACTTTGGATTCTTATCCCAAATGAAATGTTAGGTCAAGTGACTCAAAGTAAGAGCTCCAACTGGAGCCTTTAGTGATTATTGGGGAAATAAAATACAGCAAAAAGAAAAAAGTATTCCACAAACCCATAACCATGGAAGAAAACTCCAACTCCCGTCCTGCATCGGTGTTTCAATGTAGTATGAAATGTTTATATGTGCTTGCAAAAATCCAGTTTCACCTCTAAGACTGGCTAATACCCACCTGTCTGTGAGGTTGGAGGGGAAGGAGTTTGGCTCTAATGGCATTTAGTTACTCTAACGTTCAATCATTGGGTCATTGTTTATTTTGTAAACACACACACACGTCATCATCATCACTATCTTCATCATTTCTCTGGTACTTGTTCACTCGTGGCATGAGAATAATAAACTGAAACTTTTACAGTATTATCTAATACTTAATCCGGGATCTGAAAACATTTCTAGCTAGTTTTTTTCCATGAAAGCTTTTTTATTACAAAGAGAAATTCAGTTCAGTTCAGTTGCTCAGTCGTGTCTGACTTTTTGCGATCCCATGAGCTGCAGCATGCGAGGCCTGCCTGTCCATCACCAACTCCCGGAGTCTACCCAAACCCATGTCCATTGAGTAAAGAGAAATAAGATTGCCTTAAAAAATCTACAGCTCCTGCAGCTGCATCAATTGCTGTTTTGTGATATGAATGTTGAATTCATTTAAATCTCCTAGAAAAGTAGATCTTATATGGGCAATGCTAATATCTCATCAATATTGTAAAAGCCTGCTAAAATTCATATTGTTGCAAGGAGGGTAATATATTCATTTGACATCATGTGCAGGTGGGAAAGCCAATTTTGTGGGATTTTTAAAAACTTTCCTTCTCAGATATATGTTGAAATTTGGAAGTATTCTCTTACATGAGCTCCACATCTAGTATTGTTCAATTACTTTCTTTATTATGATATTTCTTCTCAATTTATTGTGTGGCACCAACTTCACCACTTTGAGTGGAGGAATAAGACTTGCTGTCCAGTCACGTGACTTGTCAGTCTCCCTTACCTGCTTCTGAGTGTCCTTTGTCCTGAGGATGTGAGGGTCCTGGAGATCATGCTCTCTGGGGCCCGAGCTCACGGACACAGAAGCCAAATTTGTCATTTTTGTCACTAACATGACTTAGTATCGCGACCTCTGTAAAGGTGTGGCCTTGCCAGACAGTAAACATGTAAAAAGAATACAGCTTCCTCCTGGCAGTAAAAGAGATTAGTGGAAGGAAGTTAGCAGTGACTAGATGGGGCCAGAGCCTGAAATCAAAGGGTTTGTTTGGAAGGGTCTATTAATAATCTCCTGTCTTCATTATAAAGAGGGCTCAGCGTGTGGGGTTTCAGTCCTGGTAAAATCATTTGTGAAAATGTATGATTCCTGGTTCTGTGCACAAGACCTCCTCTGTGGAAGACTCCCCCGGGAGGTGATCGGATTCCCGACTCCTGGAGAACTGTAATTAAACAATTGAATAAAATTCGCCTTTGGAAATTCATGGCTTGAGTGTAGGGTCAACTTGTTATTGTTGAGGTAATCTACATGTTTTTGGTGTTCAAAGTATACGCACTACTTAGAAAACTTGATATTAGGATAATCTGAGAGCTTATATTATGATTAAAAATGTCCATAGTGTGATTCGTGATTTTAGACCTGAGGTATTGAAATATGGAAGAGAATTTGACTCAGCTCTCAAGTACTGGTTGCAAATATAAGGTTTGAAAGTTGATTTGAAAGCTTATGGAAAGTTGTTTTTTTGCAGCTTGATTTTAATTATTTGACTATTAGGTTAAGTTCTGTGACAGCATAGAGGGGTGGGATGGGGTGGGGG
>SJXQ01007494.1:767667-779282 GCA_006408695.1 Aepyceros melampus
TAAGTTCTGTGACAACATAGAGGGGTGGGATGGGGTGGGAGGTGGGAGGGAGGTTCAAGGGGGGAGGACATACGTATACCTATGGCTGATTCATGTTGATGAATGGCAGAAGCAACATTTTTTATACAATGTTGTAAAGAAATTGTCCTCCAATTAAAGATAAATAAATAAAAATCTGGTAACTACAGACCATGTTCTCAGGTCGCTCACAGGGACACTTCCGATGCAGAGACAGACGTCCTGCCCAGAGAGGTGACATCTCCCCCTCCTGGCCCTGCTGTCCCTGTACCAGGCAGGGCACAGCCCATCCAGGATCTCTCCCCGCCTCCGGAAGCTGCCTCTCCTGGCCCACCTCTGTGCTGTGTCCCCATCCTCTACCTCTTTCCCCAGCTTTCATGTGACCCAGGAGTCTCCTGAGTATTCATTCCTGTTTCTACCCTCACCACCTCCCAAGGCTGATGTGCTGTTCGTGTCCTTTCCACGAGGCTCTCTGAGTCTAACAGCCTCTGCAGTGTTCTAGAGCCTCCTTCTAGAACCCAGGGGGCTTGACTGTTGAGCTCAGGAGCAGAGACTACCCCTCGTGAAGCCATGATGAGTAGGTGGTCCTGTGGCTCCCAGAGGAGCTAATCTCTGGGCCTTGTGTGGGCCTCCGGAGGCAGGATGTTTAGGAAAGTTCTGGAGGATTCCCACATGCCAAGTGCTAGGCTTGCAGGGAGGTGATTAGAATCTGGAAATGGTTTACAAGCACTAGATTTGTAAATGAGTACTCAGAAGCCTGGTTAGCCTGTGGGTAATGAGAAAAGAGAGGATGCCAGCAGACCCTTCACAGTGATGGTGCAGACCCTGCCCCTCCACCCCCGCCCCTTATTCAGCACTGGGGCCTGGGAGTCCCGACTGTGAACAATGGAGGCCCTGGTTTCTGGGGCCTCAGTGGAGGGAACAATCCTTGTTTGGCCCCCGAGCTGGGAAAGTGTCTGCAGAACTGACAAGGAGCCCAAGTTAAGGGCCAGAAACAGGGCATCGGGACAGAGTGTGGCCCAGAGAGATCTGGGCACCTGTGTGTCACCTGGGATCCCTGAGGTGGCGTGAACGCCGGGGGCCTCCGTGAGACTGGGAGAGGCTGAGCAGGGAGTGGGCCCTCACTCTCAGGAGGTGTGCGGGGTTGGTGGCAGGACCAGCAGATCCTCTGCATGAACATGTGACCTAGAGGGAGGGACCACTGTGGGCCCATCAGTGCGAGGACACTGCCTGGGCCCTGGACTCGGCTGGAGCGCAGTCCCTGCCAAATGGAAGTTCACTAACCGTGCAGAGAGAAGGGAGCGTGGTCATATTCCTGGAGGGAAATGTAAAACCTGGGAAAGAGATACTTAAGAACACTTCACTGTCTAAACCTGAGAACATGATTTCCTAAAAAAAGAGTTGATGGACCAGATAAAGATGAAGTGGTCACTGGGGAGACTCAACTTTAAGGATCACAATTTGAAATAATATTTAGTAATTCTGAAGTAAGATAGGACAGCAACGAAAGGAACTGAGAAAAGATAAATCAGAAAATCACCTGAAGGAATCAGAAACAAAATAAACTCAAGAAACCAGGAAGTGAGGTGAGGTTGCTCAGTCATGTCCGACTCTTTGAGACCTCATGGACTGTAGCCCCCCAGGCTCCTCCGTCCATGGGATTCTCCAGGCAAGAGTACTCATGTGGATTGCCATTTCTTTCTCCAGGGCATCTTCCCAACCAGAAAGAATGACTAATGATCAAAGCTGAATTTAATGAAATAAAAATTCACACACAGAAAAATTCAGAAAGGATAATTAAACCAAAATCTTAAAAAAATATTGCTAAAATAGAAATTCACAAGGGTTCTGATTCATGAAAAATAAAAATACATCAATGGACACACTTTGACGGACCACTCATTACATGGACTCAGCTTGAAAAAACAAATTATAAAGAGAGAAATAAAACAGATCGTACTTCCTACCGGGTAGGAGGTGCTGGCCAAGGAGGTTATTTAAAATGGGAGAGACAAGAATTTCGCTATGATGAGCAGATCTCTTAAAGACTCTTCTAGCTTATGATATGATGATTTGCTGGCAAGAACTAAACTTTAAAAGTATCTCTAAACTTGAAACATGAGAGAGTCAATCTGTTTGTTTACTGTGGTGACATTCAGTATAATAGTTACTGGTGAGCTGCACATTCAAGGTGCCAACTATAGCCTGAGCAATCAGTAACCTAAGGTCATTAATGTCACCACAATCCACAGTTTAATATTGAATAATTTCTTTTCAGTGTGTGTTTACATTTGAAAATATTGCTCAGCTGGCAGAGAAGACTAGTATCAGTCAGGACGGAGCTAGAAAGCAGAAAACTGTAATGTGTTTAGCAATATGTGAGAGGATTAAATACAGACTCTCTGATTTTAAACAATAGTAACAGCAATATAACCTGGAACTAGATAAACTGTGTTATGTCAGAGGTCAAAAAGCACTAGTTGCTGTTACTATATACAATGCTTTTTCTATATTTGATACTATACTATCACATACAGATGTGATATTTTTTCATCTACAATGAAATGTGACCTTTGATAATACTTGGAGGAAAATAAAAATGACTTTGTGTAAAAACTGGAAAATGGAACTTAAGAAAAGAACTAAAAAGTCTTGATTCAACTCCTTTCCATACATTTGACACCTCTTTCATAAGACACTTGATGAAATCACCATCCAGAAGAAAACGAAAAAAGGAACAGTACAAAAAATGTTTTAAAGAAACACGAGGACTTCTGTGCTGGTGCAGTGGATAAGAACTCACCTGCCAATGCAGGGGACGTAGGTTCAATCCCTGGTCCAGGAAGATTCCATGAGCAACTAGGGGGGTTGCATCACTGAGCCCACGTGCGGCAGCTACTGGAGCCTGCACACCCTAGAGCCTGTGCTCCGCAACAAGAAACACCAACCTGATGAGATGCCTGCGTGCTGCAATGAAGAGAAACTCCTCATGTCACAAGCAGAGAAAGCCCTAGCAAGGCATTGAAGACCAGTGCAGCCAAAAACAAAAATTAATTGATTAAAAAATAAAGAAACATGAGATACACATAGTAATAAAGTAGTTCACCCAGGTAAGCATTTTGACATTCTCTGTCTCATATGATCTTAAGACCCCTGAAAAGCATTATTATACACATGGGTTAATTATAAAGTGTATTATACCCCATATGTTTTTTTAATTTAAAATTTATTTTGAATGGGAAGATAATCGGTTTACAATATTGTGTTGATTTCTGCCATATCTCAACAAGAATCAGCCATAGATATATATATACCTATGGACTTCCCAGGTGGCTCAGTGGGAAAGACTCTGTCTACAGTGAAGAAGATGCAGGATTGATCTATGGGTTGGGAAGATCCCCTGGAGGAGGAAATGGCAGCCCACTCCAATGTTCTTGCCTGGAGAATCCCATGGACAGAGGAGCCTGGTGGGCTACATGGGATTACAAAGAGTTGGACACGATTTATTGACTGAACATATAGACATATATCCCTTCTCTCTTGAACCTCTCTCCCACTTCCCACCCCATCCCAGTCCTCTAGATTGTCACAGAGCACCTAATTTGAGCTCCCTGCATCATACAGCAAATTCCCATTGACTATCTAATCTTACATATGGTAATGTGTATGTTTCCAAGCTGCTCTCGCAATTCATACATGTCGATATGTCAAAATCCAAAGTGTTACACACAGAATTCCTATAAATCTGAAATCACTCCTGAATTTTCTTAAGTCTCTTCTGGAGTTAAGGGAGAGAGAGTGAGCGAGTGAAGTTTGCTCAATTGTGTCTGACTCTTTGCGACCCCATGGACTGTATAGTCCATGGAATTTTCCAGGCCAGAATACTGGAATGGGTAGCCTTTCCCTTCTGCAGGGGATCTTCCCAACCCAGGGATCGAACTCAGGTTTCCCAAATTACAGGCAGATTCTTTACCAGCTGAGCCACAGGGAAGCCCAGAGGGAGGAATTTTTAACTGGAAGATGATGATTTTCAGCTTAGACACTAATTTTCCAGCTATTGCAACTGTATTCATTCTCACTTTAAACACACAGGGCAAGAGAGCCTCAGCACGGACAGATGTGTGGAGCTAAGGGAGCTGGTTCTCTGAGTGCCTCCATGTCTGTTTCTCTTCTGAGAGGTGAATGTGGTTTCTTGAGGACTCCTGCGTGCTGTGGGCGTTTGGCTTGGGTTGCTGTCCTCTTCGAAACCCTCCCTCACCTCTGATTCTCCGTTTCTCACCGTGTCTTTGTCTCCCCCTTTACACACATGACATCCAGTCTGGCGGCCCCGCCGCCCTGCAGCCCCAGCAAGACTCGGCCCAGGAATGTGTGCAGCTGTGGCCGGCGGGCGGGGATTCCGCAGTTGCTCCGCGTGTGATCTGATGAACACAGGAAACATTCCAGTGGGAAACTAATACTGCTTCAGGGAGAACTCACCGTGGAGGCAAAACAGGTGAGACCGGATTGTCTTATCAAGCGGAAACCAGGGGACCGTTCTGCCTTATCTTTTGCTTCTAAACACACTGTGGTGGACTTCCCTCCTTCTCCAATGTGACTAGAGGTGTCTTTTCAACTCACTTGCACTCTGAGGTGCCAAAAGGTCACTGAGGGCATTTGTGATGTGTTTGCTTCCACTTTCTGGGCTCAGCACAGAACGCCTCAGCTTGGGGAGAGTTGGAGGTCATTCCACCCCTGACCCCCTAAAGAATGAGATGATGCCAATTGCTGCAACTGGGATGGAACTAGGGATTATCCTGCTAAGTGAAGCACATGAAACAGGAAAATAGCATCTGATGTTGCTTATGTGTAGAATCTAAAAAAATATATATATATATTATACAAACGAGCTTAGATACAAAACAGAATAGACTCATAGACATAGAAAGCAAACTTATGGTTACCAAAGGGAAAGGGGAAGGGAGGGATAAATTAGGAGTGGGGTTAATAGATGTGTGCGTGCTAAGTCGCTTCAGTCGTGTCCAACTCTTTGCGAGCCTATGGACCGTAGCCAGCCAGGCCCCTTTGTCCATGGGATTCTCCAGGCAAGAATACTGAGTTGGGCTGCCATTTCCTCCTCCAGGGAGTCTTCCTGACCCAGGGATCAAACACATGTCTGCTGCATTGCAGGTAGATGCTTTACCATCTGAGCCACCAGGGAAGCCCTGCCCCCAACATATGTGCCCCCAGCTGAATCATTTTGCTGTACACCTGAAACCAACACAACACTGTAAGTCAGCGACACTCCAGTAAATAAAATGAGCCCAAGGCCTCCTCCCAGAACCTCTGTAAAGCAGCAGTGGGTTTCAGCGGCTCTCAGGGCGGGCAGGGAGGGGACGCGCCTGTGTCCTCCCACTCTGTCCCGACTCTGAGTGTTTTCATCATTGTTTCCTTCTCTTTGCCCTCTTTCTCCTCTCACAGGTCAGAGTGTAGCCCCTCTGTGGGCCCCTGGGCTCCTTCCCCAAAGCACTTGTGTTACGTTTGTGTATGTATTGGTTTTCAAAATCAGCAAAAGAGTCTGAGGCATGTTGAATGTGACCGAAAAGAAGATATGAAAACTGTGCTCCAAGAAGAACAAGGCTTTTTATTTGGTCAGAGAATCTGTGGTTTTCCCGAGCCGGATAAGAGCAGTGCTTACGGAGTAGTTTCACAGAGGCAGGCCACACCCAGAGCTGGGATCCGGAGCTGAGGGGAGCAGGTGTTGGGGACACTGAATCACCCCATCCACTCTGCCCTGGACCCTGGAGAGCTGCCAACTTGATGTTCTAAGGCTACTCAGAGCTGTGAGGTTGGGCTGGGGGACTTCCTGGTGGAGAGGCCCACACAGGCGGAGAGCTGCTGCGACTGGCCTTACAGGTGCCCTCCTAGCTCTGGAGTTGAGTCAGGTACAGGGAAGTGAGGGTCTCAGAGTGAATCCTCACAACAGCCACCAGTCTTGATGACTAAGCGATTTTACTTGGCCCCTGTCTTATTTTCCTGTTACAGGTGACCTTGTTGTTTGGCTTATTGTCAGTGTTATTTGTCACAGGAACACGAAGGTACTTCAGGATTATTTTTGAACCGTGTCCGACTCTTAGCACCTCATGGACTGTAGCCTACCAGGCTCCTCCGTCCATGGGATTTTCCAGGCAAGAGTACTGGAGTGGGTTGCCATTGCCTTCTCCAGAAAACAAGGTAGCACATTAATTTTTTAAATCATGATAAACATGTTGCTTCATAGCAATTTCCTGACAGATTTTAAAGTGAAATGGACAATGGATTGATAAGACAAAGTAATCTCAATATTTTCTTCCCCAGAAACCCCTGCTAGCTTCATGGAAAAGCTCTGTCCCAGGGATCGAACCCACATCTCTTATGTCTCCTGCAGCGGCAGGTAGGTTCTTTATCACTAGTGCCATCTGGGAAGTCCTCTCTGATCACAGAATTACACAGATGACCAACAACCTTGGCACTTAGGGTTGATTCTGGCTAGAGGCGCTGGCAGGAATTAGTAGTGGGAATAAACTCTGCAGTGGAGGCGAGTGGACCACACTGACCTTTTGTGTGAGGCTGCTGTTTGTCCTGTGGTAGTCCACCTGGGGAGGACGGGGCTGACTTCTGCTAGCCTCAGAGGTCTGTGTTACATTCACTTTAGTTTGTGGGGGAAAAAAAAAGTGTGTGTCATTGCACAGATCCTTTCAGATTCTGTAAACTCTGCTAAACCACATCATTTACTCAGAAGGAAAAAAAAAAGACCATTCAGTTAACTAATGACATTTAACAAAGCCTTTTTTTGCAGAATACATTACCAACTCCTTCAAGAGTCCCTAAAATTACAGAGACAATTTGTGGTTCCTGAAAGCCAGGCAAGCGAGGTTTAGTTTTTAAGGCAAAGACACTAGAGATAAGCAAAACAGGTTAATGACCCAGTTTATGTATTTAGATATGTTTTCAAAAGCAAATATGATTGATTTTCTCTTGACAAACTAAGGCCATCCTGAGAGACAACAATCTGGTAATGACAAGGTCTAGAATAGTGCAATACACGGAGTATGGAGAATTACGCACTTTTAGCCTGAGGAAGAGAGTACATAATGGCGAGGAGATAGCTGTCTTTAAACTCTGAAAAGCTGTCAGCTGGGAAAACTCCAGGGGGCACAAACATGGTGGAAGTTTCAAGGAGGCAGATTTGGGTTGAAAGAAATATCTAACAGTTTGAGTTACACGTAAACAAATGATGAGCTCTAAAACACTGTAGGGTGGGTTCAGGGAGGAATTTCTGCATCAGTTCATCCACGGATTCTTGGATTAGGCATTTGTTAAGGTACCGTTCAACTCAACATTCTATGGGTCTTGGATGTAAAACTTCCACTTTACACAAAGAGCTGGTTTTGTTGCCCACAGGTAGTGTCAACAGCAAACCCACAGGACCCTGAGACTGGTCTCTGCTGACTGCTTCCTTGTCCTTGGAGCTTTCCTCTCCAGCCTCTAACTGAAGGTCTTCCTGGTGGGTCTAGGCTTCTCTTCTTGGCCCCAGAGCATTGCCCTTGTTGGTCCCTCTGCCTGGAATGTCTCCCTCCTGCTTTCCTGTATTAACTCCATAATCTCAGTGCCAAGGTCTCTCTTTCCTGGGAAAGCTGTTCCTGGTCTGCATCCCCTCTGCCCACTTTGAAAAGCCCGCACAGCACCAGGTCCTGCCTGTTCAGGATTCTGCAGTCTATTTGGAGTCCTTTGCTCACGCCTGTCTATCCTCTCGGACTTGAGCTTTGTTAAGCACGGAGACAGGTCTCTGGTAGCCTCTCAGCACAGCTTCAAGCACAAAGTTTCTCACTAGAAATATTTGTTAGATGAAGGCTATCCTCATGCATTTTAAGATGCTCGTGTATATGGGTAGCAGGCTTACTTTTAAAATGTGAAGAACTCAGGCACTGTGTGTGGTACAAGACTGTGTCTATGAGGGAGCTGTGGACATTTCGGAACTGGAAAGCTTTGGAAGGTTTTAAGAGTTCCATAGCCTACTGTATCTTTACAGGCAGGATTTCTTTCCCACAGAGATGGGTTTGGGCCCATGCGTCACCTCAGCTGTCCACCAACAAGATCACAAAGTATGATGGAGTTACCTGATTTGAGAGCAGAGTGAGGCAGAAGGGAAAGAAGTGCCCACAGGGAGAAAATGAAGGATTCTAAGTGGTTTTCCCTGAGATCTTGGGAGTTGGGGGACTGGGCTGAGAAGAGGAAATCCTGGTTCCTAGGAGCTGTGTGACTCCATGAAATCTTCTTCCTCCTTCCTCCCTGTCTATCCTGTCCCAGGAAAGTGCAGGCGCAGGGTGGGCATGGCGCAGGTGGAACTGTGACCGAGTCTCTGGAGGGATGCTCCCCAGGCTGCCCAGTGAGAGCGCTGAGACCTTACTCTATCCAGGGGAGAGGGGGGTGATGATGGTTCTGACCCCTCTTTAGCAACTGCCATTGTCCTGGGACCATCAGCCCACATCATGGCTTTTGTCATGAAAATGAGAGATGGGATGGGTGTGGAGCCACAGTGTGTTGTGTGTGTGTGAGGGGTGTGGCCGACTCACAGTGGGAGGTGGGCAGGGATGTGTTTCCAGGACTGAGGACATGTTTATGGTGAGTCAGCCCCATGCTCCACTGGTCACAGTTGAGTCAACAACTGTTTCCTGAGAAGGTGAGAAGGATGCTGTGATGAGTAAGAACCGACCCCAGGGATCTTCTGGGGATTAAAGGTACAAGTAGCCTGGGTGCGTGCACCTTGAGGTCTAGTTTGGGGCATGTGGACTGGACGTGTGACCAGTTCCATCAGTGAGATTCTCAGGTCACTGAAGGTGCAGGTTTGCGTGTCTGAGTCAATTAGGGAGTGACACACTCTTGTGTTTTATTGTAAAACAGCAACCAGAGTATGATGGGGGAGCGGCGAGCTTCCCAGAGCAGCAGTGGTGGGATCAGCGGGGGGTCATGGGGACTGGAGAACCACCACAGGCGTGGGTACCCTGTGGCCAGTTGGGAGCTCGGCAAAGAGCCCCTTGGATCCTACAGTTTGAGGACCAGGGCAGTCAGGTCAGAGAAGAGGAAAGCATGAAAACTGACCAGTGAGAAGACTGTCAAAATGGTCATCCTTGCAAGAACAAGAAAGGAACCTGCTCCTGGAAGGCCAAGGTCCTCCTGGCGTCAGTGTGTGTGGACGTCCGTACCTGGAGTGACCCGGCTGGGTGCTGAGTGGACCCTCTAGTCCCCAAGGGCTCCTTCCAAATGGCTGCCTGTGTTTGTGTGTATTTTTATGTGTGTGTGTGTGCATGTGTATTTATTTGTGTGTGTGTGCAAGTGTGTCTGTGTATCTCTGTGCATGTGTATGCATGTGTATTTGTGTGTGTGTGTGCGGGTGTGTGTGTACTTGCTTGTGTGTGTGTTTCTGCAGGAACCCACAGCCCATGTGAACACAGGACCCTCATCTCCAGGACTGCCAAGCTGTCACATTGGATAGCCCTAGATTTGAAAAGGAAAAAAAAAAAGCAAAATGTTCATATTTGACCAGCATGCAACCTGCAGGCTGAGAAGGAACACAGACCACACGACTGGCTCCCCCTTCTCTCTCTAGCTGCAGAAAAAGCAAACGTCAGCTGCGCTTGGAGTTGACAGGGCTGCGACCTCCACCAAGCCTGGGACGGCAGAGGTTCTGCGGCGTTGTCGTTCCGGCAAAGACAGAGGGAGGTGACTCAAGACAACTGCAGCAGTGCAGGGAAAGCTGGCGCTAAATTTAGCCAGAATCTCGGTGATGCAGCACTGGCTGCGTCTGTGGCTGCGCACGGTCCACCCGCATGGGCCCTTCTGGGCCTTCAAGGACATGGGCAGGGAGCCAGGTGGTGCTGCAAAGGCTCCAATCTCTTGTCTCATCTTCTAAAACTCAGGCATGTTTTAGTGTGTGAGACGCCACAAGGACGCCCTTGCTCTCGGCTCTCCATTGCCTGCTTCAAACAGAAGCAGTCTGTGAGATAACCGTCACGGCTGGAGAAGACACTTGAGAGATCTCTGGACTGCAAGGAGACCAAACCAGTCCATCCTAAACGAAAGCAGCCCTGGATATTCATTGGAAAGACTGATCCTGAAACTGCAATGCCAATACTTTGGCTACCTGATGCGAAGAACTGACTCATTGGAAAAGGCCCTGATGCTGGAAAGATTGAAGGCAGGAGGAGAAGGGGACGACAGAGGTTAAGATGGTTGGATGGCATCACTGACTCAATGCACAAGAGTTTGAGCAAGCCCCGGGAGTTGCAAAGAGCCAGACATGACTGAGCAACTGAACACCAAAAGAGGACAGTCCCTCTCCTCTTGGGTGTCTTGGGCGTCCAGACCAGGGACCTCCTGTTCCCCTGTAGGATGATTCACACTCACCACCGCCCCCCTGTGACCCCTCACCAGCCCCTCAGAGAGAGTAAACTTTGGTGAAAAGAAGGGGGGAATTTTCCACAAAAGTGTAGCTTTCTCCGAGATGGCATACTTGGGTGAAAAATGGCTTAAAGTTTGAGAGACTCAAGGAGGCAGGGAGGCCTGTGGAGGCGAAGGCTGGCGAGGCCAGTGTGTTTTTCGGGACATGCCAGAAGTATGTGGGGTGGTCTCACTGAAGCAAGCCTGTTAAAGCAGACTTTTAGGACAGGACACCCAGGGCATCCTTCACCTTTCAGGAAAGGGAGTTCAAAGGGGGAAGGGATGGGAGGAAGGGGGGATGAAATAGGAATTTGGAATTAGCAGATGCAAACTACTGTATATAAAATAAGTGACAAAGTCCTACTGTATAGCACAGGAAACTCTACTCAGTATTTTGTAATAACCGATATGGGAAAAGAATCTGAATAAGAAGAGATACATGTATAAGTAAATCACTTTACTGAACACCTACCTGAAACTAACACAACATTATAAATCAATTATACTCCCATATTGGAGAAGGAAATGGCAACCCGCTCCAGTGTTCTTGTCTGGAGAATCCCAGGGATGGGGGAGCCTGGTGGGCTGCCGTCTATGGGGTCGCACAGAGTCGGACACGACTGAAGCGACTTAGCAGCAGCAGCATACTCCCATATAAAATAAAAAATTAAATTTAAAAGAAAGTGGGCAAGAAACTAGAATCCTGACCTTTCCTGTGACCCTGAGTGTATGACCTTCCGCTCTTATATTTCATTTTCTCAGTGTTTATTAAGTAGCAGCGTGCATTTCCCACCTCCTTGATAGGTGCCTTGACAACCGGGAAGGTGAAAGCCCCATTCCATGCCCTCCGGCATGGGGTGTGGATGGCGACCACGCCCAAGGGATACAAGGGGAGTTCTGAGGACAGTGGGCGTCCTGACTCAGATGCTCAGACCCAGACATAACCTGTGCCAAGGACTGAGCAGAGCTGAGCCCCAGGACTGCTCCCCTGTTCTCACAGAAGTGCGCTGGGCTCCGCCTCGCTCCCCCCGCCCCCAACCCACCGCTGCTCACCTGCTCTAGCTCCCCTTCTGCTGATTTCCACCTTCCCTCCCCTCCCTGCACCTCCCTCCCCCAGCATCTGCCTCTGCCCCCGGTTCCTG
>SJXQ01007494.1:779339-927475 GCA_006408695.1 Aepyceros melampus
CTGGTGACCCACCCCCACTACAGCCTCAGCTCGAGGTCAGGAGTGTCAGTCCGCCCTGGGCTGAGATTGTCTGCTGGAGCCCCGAGGCCTCATACACACTGTGTCGCCCCACCTCAGAGCCAGTGTTTCCAAAGTCAAACCTACTATTGATCTCTTGTCAACAAGCTGCTCTGTGTGCAGCCCTGTGCTGGAGAGAAAAGGTGAGCCCAGGGCTACTGCACTCGCAGCTGCGTCGTCCTTTCTAGAAGCAGGGCTGGGCAGAAGGTGAGGCGTCACTTCTGAGCTGGATGAACTTAGACCAACAGCAGAGCTAACTTCTCAACACGTCAGTTTATTCATGACAGAAGAGGGGGCCTGACACTGTAGTCTTGAAGTGCTGTGGCAAGAATTAAATGGGAGAAGATGTGAGAGGCACCTGAACAAAGCCCGTGTAGAGTTGAGCTCAGTGAATACTGGATACAGGAGACAGAGGGGGTGCTTCACTGACAGCCCGGGGCTTGGGGGTTAGTGAGGGGGAGCGGGGTAGGACTCAGGCAGCCTCTCACGAAGCATCTCATGTGTTAAGCCAAAGGATCTCCACTTTATCCTGGAAGCTAAGGGAGCCATGGAAGGAATGTAAGCAGGAAAAGAACATGATTAGATCTGCATTTTAGAAAGAACACGTCGGTGACTGTGAAGTCGGAGTTGGAGTGGCGCCAGACTGGAGGCCACAAGACCAGCCTGGGGACATCGCAGGAGAGCCAGGTGAGCGGTGATAAGGCCGGAATTAAGGTAATAGCTTTGGGGTAGGGAGGACAGCTCGGATGTGTGTGGGTGTTAAGGACCGAGAATCTGCAGGACTCCGTAACTTGACGTGAGGCAAAATGAGAAAGCGGGTCTGGGACGCCAGCCAAGTTTCTGCTACAGGTGAGTATATGGAGGATAGCACCTTGAGATGAAATCCAGAAGACCGAAGGAGGAAGACATTTTAATGATGGGTTCAGGTCGAAATCTAGCAGTTTCTATTTGATTAATTTAATGGAAGTGGGGCTTTTCTTCCAGAGTGACTCCAAGTCCAGGAGAGGCTGAGGGGCCTGGTCTGTGCAGGGGGAGAGTCAGTATCAGGTGGGAAGAACCCAAGGCAGAGACCTGGGGATACGGCCGTTTAGGGAAGGAAAATGGCAAATTGCTGCCATGGTCTCGAGACACAGGCCACGGGGCTCAGATGAGAGTTGGGAACGGCCAGTGTCACAGAGGGTGGACGAAGGCATGACTCAGCTTCTCAGAGACAAGGTCAGAGAAGAGGAAAAGGATCCTTGGGCTGGGGAGGACAGAGGCCGCTAGGGACCCTGGTGGGAGCAGTGGCCTTGGAGCTAACGGGGGAACACAGATGTAACTGTGCAGGACATGGGGTGGGGTGGGTCTCCAAAATATCCTATGGTGTTAAGGAGCCTTATTGTGAAAAAGAGAGAGGAAGAGAGAATGGCATTTAGAAAGGATTCTAATTCGAAGAAAATAGTTTTGTCATTTTGGAACAAATGTTTGAGAACACTGTGTGTGTGAGAGAGATGCTCTAGAAAGAAACCCAGCGGATGCGGAAAGGTGGAAGCCAAAGGAGGATGAGCCATGGGGTACGGAGGGGTGCAGAGGATGGTGACAGCAGGGGCCCTGAAGGAAGGCGGGAGGGGCCCGCGCGCGCGTGTGGATCCACTCTAACGCACGGAGGAATGCTCTTCCTTGATGTACGGTACTTGCTTCTGTCCCTCTGGCAAGTTCTTCCACTCAGAATACGGAGGAGGCGGGCCTGAGGACCACATAGCACTTTAAACAACTTTTGAGAGGAACACGAAGAGGAAAAGGATAGTGTTTATGGGATATTTACCATGTCCTCAACCAGACTTTTAATTGCTTTACATTTATTAACTCTCTTTAAAAAACAAAAAATTATTACCCTTGGCTGCGCTGGGTCTTGGTTGCTGCACACCGGATTTGCTTTGGCTGCAGAGACCGGGGGCTACTCTTTGCTGCGGTGCACGGGCTTCTCATGGCGGTGGCTTCTCTCGTCGTGGAGCACGGGCCTCAGGGGGTGGGCTTCAGTAGTCACAGGGCATGGGCTCAGCTGTGGCTCGTGGGCTTGGCTGCATCATGACATGTGGGATCATCCCAGACCAGGGATTGAACCCATGTCCCCTGCACTGGCAGATGGATTCTTCACCACTGAACACCAGGGACGTCCAGTTTGTTAACTCTCTTAATCCTCACAGTAATTCTCCAAGGCAGATATAGTAATCACCCACCCTTTTCTTACAGAACAGGAAAGAGGGGCAGAGCACTTTGCACACCTGGACAGATACGTTATAGAGGAGACTTGAACTGGACCTGGACTCAGCAGACCATCCTTCTCTGGAATCATGTATAGACGAAGCACTAGCATTTACTTTATTCATTCAGTAAATGCTCATTGCCTTAGGAAGCATCACTATGAACAAAGCTACTGGAGGTGATGGAATTCCAGTTGAGCTATTTCAAATCCTAAAAGATGATGCTGTGAAAGTGTTGCATTCAGTATGCCAGCAGATCTGGAAAACTCAGCAGTGGTCACAGGGACAGGAAAAGGTCAGTTTTTATTCCATTCCCAAAGAAAGGCAATGCCAAAGAATGCTCAAACTACCGCACAATTGCACTCATCTAACATGCTAGCAAATAATGCTCAAAATTCCCCAAGCCAGGCTTCACCACTATGTGAACCGTGAATTGCCAGATGTTCAAGCTGGATTTAGAAAAGGCAGAGGAACAAGAGATCAAATTGCCAACATCCACTGGATCATCAAAAAAGCAAGACAGTTCCAGAAAAACATCTACTTCTGCTTTATTGACTATGCCAAAGCCTTTGACTGTGTGGATCACAATAAACTGTGGAAAATTCTGAAAGACATGTAAATACCAGACCACCTGACCTGCCTCTTGAGAAATCTGTATGCAGGTCAGGAAGCAACAAGTTAGAACTGGACATGGAACAACAGACTGGTTCCAAATTGGAAAGGAGTATGTCAAGGCTGAATACTGTCACCCTGCTTATTTAACTTATATGCAGAGTACATCATGAAAACGCTGGGCTGGAAGAAGCGCAAGCTGGAATCAAGATTGCCGGGAGAAATATCAATAACCTCAGATATGCAGATGACACAATCCTTATGGCAGAAAGTGAAGAGGAACTAAAAAACCTCTTGATGAAAGTGAAGATGGAGAGTGAAAAAGTTGGCTTAAAACTCAACATTCAGAAAACTAAGATCATGGCATCTGGTCCCATCACTTCATGGCGAATAGATGGGGAACCAATGAAAACAATGAGAGACTTAATTTTTTAGGCTCCAAGATCACTGCAGATGGTGACTGCAGCTAGCTATGAAATTAAAAGAAGCTTGCTCCTCGGAAGAAAAGCTATGACCAGCCTAGAAAACAGAGAAACCTACTAAAAAGCAGAGACATTACTTTGCCAACAAGGGTCTGTCTAGTCAAAGCTATGGCTTTTCAAGTAGTCATGTATGGATGCGAGAGTTGGTCTATAAAGAAAGCTGAGCACTGAAGAATTGATGGTTTTGAACTATGGTGTTGGAGAAGACTCTTGAGAGTCCCTTGGACAACAAGGAGATCAAACCAGTCAATCTTAAAGGAAATCAGTCCTGAATATTCATTGGAAGGACTGATGCTGACACTGATACTCCAATACTCTGGCCACCTGATGGGAAGAACTGACTCAATGGAAAAGACCCTGATGCTGGGAAAGATTGAAAGCGGGAGGAGAAGGGGATGACAGAGGATGAAACGGTTGGATGGCGTCACCAACTTGATGGACATGAGTTTGAGCAAGCTCCAGGAGATAGTAAAGGATGGGGAAGCCTGGCGTGCTGCAATCCATGGAGTCACAGACTTGGACAAGACTGAGTGACTGGACTGAACTGACTGAAATGCTCATCAAACACTCTGTATGAGCCAAGCACTTGTTTGAGTCATGAAGGATGTGCCGACAAAACAGTAAAGATACTTATGTTCAGGTTTTAATGATGGGAGATTGACAAGAAACAAAATAGAAAATACACTATATAGTTTGTAGTTGGCGATGGGTGGACAGAAAAAAGGAAAACATAGAACAGGTGAAGGAGCTGGATGTGGGCTGTGAACACAAGCAGAGGAGAACTCACTTGGGATGGGAACGGGTTAGCCTTGCAGACATCAGATAGATGGACATCCAAGTGTCTCAGGAATGACTGTGACCACAAGTATGAAAGTGTTAGTGTTCAGTCATGTCTGACTCTTTTGCAAAGCCATGGACTGTAATCCACCAGGCTCCTCTGTCCATGGAATTCTCCAGGCAAGAATATTGGAGTGGGTTGCCATTTCCTTCTCCAGGGGATCTTCCCAACGCAGGGATCGAATCTGGGTTCTCCTGCATTGCAGGCAGATTGTTTATTGTGTGAGCTACCAGGGAAGCCACCATTATATCCTTTTTATAAATCACAGTATCAAAATAGTTACTTTTCTGTCTGAGAATGAATGCAGGCACAGATCACAGCTGGTGTCCACTCCTGCCTGAGCCCCAAGGAGTTAGTTGCTTTCCACTCTGGAATCCACAGTCCGCTTGTCTTCCTGACTTGCTGTTTTGTGGGTTTTAAGTTCTATGACCAATGCTGTGGGCCTCTGAGAACAGCTTTTTAAAACCCTCTTCTCTGTCATAGCCCACAAGCATCACCATTTAACCACAACCACCCTCATTTTCTCTCCCTCTCTAATGTGCAGTGCTCTGCTTGCCACACGTGAGTATTCAAAAAAGTTTGTTGAAAGTGAACATCCAAGTTCCAGACAGAGCATCTTCCAAGCCCATCAGTAAAACGCTGGAATATGTCAACGATATAACCCAACACTGATGGTGACAGGAAGGAATCCCATTTATTTCTGGTGACATTTTAAATTAATAAGCTGGGGGCTTTCACCTGTGAGGCAGCCACGGATTTCTGACCTTTGGACTCCTCGGGGCTGAGAGGGGCCCGGAGGTGGTCCTGGGACTTTATCAGGTGCTTGGACCACCAGAGATATGGATGAGATGAGGGTGTCACCTTGTTAACGCACCGACACTGCACGAGGCTTTCCTGTGCCTTGGGGACCTTCTTGGCTTGGATGCCAGCGTTTCTCTGTTTTTTAAAAACTTTTATTGGAGTGTACTTGCTTTACAATGTTGTATTCTTTTCTGCTGTATAGCAAAGTGACTCAGCTCTACGTATACATACATCCCCTCTTTTGTATATTTCCTTCGCGTTCAGGTCAACACGGAGCACTGAGTGGAGTTCCCTTTGCTGCACAGCAGGCTCCCGTCACTTACCTGTCTTAGAGGCTTATCTGATCCCCACCTGTCCTTGGCGCTCTCAGGGCGGAGGAGGGAGACGGGAAGGTGTCATGTCAGCTGCTCCATGAGGCCTCGGACAAGCAGTGTCACCTCAAGTCTGTGGATGAATCCAGAGAGAAAGAGCGTAAAAAGGATTTTTTTTTTAAAGTTCCCATGTGAAAGTGTCAGTCGCTCAGTTGTGTCCGACTCTTTGCGACTCCATGTTCTGTAGCCCGCAAGGCTCCTCTGTGCATTGAGTTCTCCAGGCAAGAAGAATACTGGGGTGGGTTGCCATGCCCTTCTCCAGGGGATCTTCCCCACCCAGGGATCTAACCTGAGTCTCCTGTATCTCCTGCACTGGCAGGCAGTTTCTTTACCACTTCGCTACCTACGGTGCTGAGCCACTCAGCTGTGTCCGACTCTTGAGACCCCATGGACTGTATCCCACCAGGCTCCTCTGTCCATGGGATTCTCCAGGCAAGAATACTGGAGTGGGTAGCCGTTCCCTTCTCTAGGGGATCTTCCCAACCCAGGGACTGAGGCCGCGTTTCCGTCATCTCAGGCATAATCTTTACGGTCTGAGCCACCAAGGAAACCCATGAAGTATGAAATCTTGACAAGAAAGAAGGGACAATTTAGGCCTGTTTCCTTCACCTTCATGGGCTCTTTGGAGGGAGGCCTCTGACCATCTGGGTCCTGAATGAAGATGCCTGGTGTAGGATGCTAAGCCCATGAGGCTCCTGGCCATGCATCTGGAGTATCCCTTAAGGACTGAGTGCATGCCCCTTTCAGTCTTGGGGTTGTCACTGGGGACCATTTCCAGCAGCCGTGAATGACACTATAAAAGCCCTTGCAAAGTGGGCATAAACCACGCCCTGGAGCATCATCTGCCCTTCTTGGCTGGTTTGCTGGGAGCTTTGTCTGAGGTGTGGCAGGGGGCTGCCTGATCATGGTTGGTTTTTTGTTTTTTTCTTTACCCTCTTCTTGGGAAATCATCTGAACCTCGCTCAGCCTGGCTATTCCCTCCTGGAAAAATCCCATTGCCTTTTCACCCTGGTTGAAAAGGCTGAATCACCCCGTTTTCTAATCCTGTTTGCTGCTGTTTTCACATTGAAGCCTCCAAGAGACAGAATTATTTTCAAAAATAACACAGTGACATAGGATTTTTTTTTTTTTTGGCTAATATTTTCACTGATGACCATTTCAATATTCCCATGAGGTAAAGGTAAAGACAGAGTGATCTTTCAGGACATATGTTCATCGTGGCTACAGCTGAAGGCAGAGATTCTCTGCTTGCAGCCCCCCGACCAGGACCCCGGGAGAGACTGCAGAGGAGCCATGTGTGTGTAGCCATGGCACCACAGCCTCCGCGCTGAGCGGCTCCTGATGGTGAGGTGTGTCTGTCCACGTCAGGTAGGAGGGGATGGAGGCCTAGGGGTGGGGCGGTGCCGTACAGGGGGTCCCGTGGTGAGGTGCAGATCCGTGTGATCCATAGCAGTGTCTCCCGGCCGGAGCTGTTTTCCTGTGACCAGCTGTTTCCTTTGGCTGTTCAGGTAACGCCCTTGCAGAAGGGCTTGACTTTGGGGTCAGCTGGAGGTTGGTCAGCGTCCTATACTCAGCAGCTCTGGGCCAGGACACAAGACAGTGTCCTGGGCAGGGGGAACAGCTCACAGTAGAATAAGAGGGACTTTCTCTAATCAGTTTGTTGGTGGGATGTCTTGTGCGCCCCATCCACAAACCCCTCCATGTGCCGCAGTTGTTCACACACCTTGGGCTCAGCGCTCTGGCTGTCCGACCTGCCCCACCTGTAACATGGGCTAGGACAGGGCCAGAGCATGGAGGAAGCATTCCTCCAAACTTTATAACACTGCAGTCACTTTGTGGGGAAGGGGAGGCTATTTTCGCTCAAAATACTGTTGTTTTCTTACTTCACTGGGTAGAATTCAGTATGTAAATCTGAGATCGTGTCCTTTTATAAAGAGGTGTCAGAACTCATTGAAAATGTTATCAGTTACCACCTTAGGGCCGACAAAAAGGGCTGTAATATTTACTGAGCAGTTCAAGTATCAGGCAGCATGCCATGAACTTTTTCTGGTCCTGGTATCAGCTGTTTCCAGCAAAACTCAATTCGGGGCCTTCGATGATAACTGAAAAGTCCATAAAACTGCAGAGATCTATAAAACAGTCAGCTTCACAACTTCAGATCTCCCAACTTGCTGCGTGCATGTCAACTTCTTCGCGTTTATTGAGAAATAAAACTCAACCAGCAGGCAGGAGTGTGAACTTTGTGGGCTTGTGGAGTTCTGAGCTCCCCGTGGGATGTGGATTCTCTGGTTCCTGGAGTCCCTGGGAGAGGTCACCAGGTACACTGGTCCTTCCTCTCAATCCAGGAGACACACGCTGCAGAACCCTTTGGTTGAGAGAGACATAGGAGTAAGCAGCGAGGGACCGATTTCATATCAAGAAAAGCCAGGGGGCTCAGTGGTGCACTTGGCACGCACCTGTATGAGACTGTAAACTGGAGAAAGTGAAAGTCACTCAGTCATGTCCGACTTTGTGACCCCATTGACTATATAGTCCATGGCATTCTCCAGGCCAGAATACCAGAGTGGGTAGTCTTTCCCTCCTCCAGGGGATCTTCCCAATCTAGGAATTGAATCCAGGTCTCCTGCATTGCAGGCGGATTCTTTACCATCTGAGCCACCAGGGAAGCCCAAGAATACTGGAGTGGTCCCTTCTCCAGTGGATCTTCTTGACCCAGGAATTGAACTGGGGTCTCCTGTGTTGCAGGCAGATTCTTTACCAATTGGGCTATAGGGAAGCCCCTATAAACCCAGGCCCTAATGGAAACACAGGGACACAGGGTCCCGGGTCTATGCAGACCACCTCAGTGCCTTTACTGCCGTGGTGGGCTAAGGTTCCACTTTCGTGACAGCGTGTTCCATGAAAGCATCAGAGTAACACCCAGGTCTCGTTTCAGATCAAGAGCAATTCCACTGCAACTTTCTTCTTTTCTTAACAGCTCCTCTGGAGTCTATAGAAATCCTGGGTCAGCCATCCACGGCCAAAATACATCAGTGCAGGGTCCAACTCACAGAGCTTAGACCCCAAAGGAGAAATAAATTCCTGGTGAGGCCACCCTTCCTGCCTCACTACCTAGTAGACAGCAGAGACCTCGGGTTCCACCCAGCTGTCTAGGGGAGGGGAAGAGACAGCATGCAGCCAGGAGGGGTGGTCCATGGGGACCCTGAGCCTGAACATGGAGACACAGAGGTGTGTGAGGATTGTAGTTGCCTCCATGCAGCAGAAGGAAGCACGCTGTGTGTGTGTGTGTGTGTGTGTGTGTATGTGGAGGGGACTGGGAACTAGGGAAAACTGTGCAAAGAAAAAGAAAATGCGTGCTCATTTCCTTACAGGTATTCACTCAAAAACAGCGTTGGAACAGCCAAGAACACAGCTGCTTGCTTTCTGCTTCCAGGAGCCAGAGCCAGGGTTCCAGGAGCAGACGGAGCAGGGTGGGGGCGGGGTGGGGCTCCGCCAGCACAGCGGGGCCAGGGGCCTGGGTGTGAGTGTGTGTCCGCGAGTTCTAGCGGCCTCTCAGCTCGCCACTTCCTCCTCTGTGTTCACAGCCAGCAGCCTGACCGCTGACCTTTGCGGGAGCAGGCCTGCTGAGGTGGGGAATTTTTAGCAGCTCCAAGGCAGCTCTGGGCTGGGCAGTTGCTCTGTTTCCCCTGATGGCCTGGTTGGTTCTCTGGATGGTGGACACGTCCAGAAACCTCCAAGCTTCAGATTTGTTTTCCAGGAGGGTTCTTTGGAGAATATGGAGACCATATCGGCATGTTTATTTTATTTTATGTTTCATTTTTCTAAAGAGCAATTTGATACATCTGTGTTTCTCTCTGGATAAAATCACATGAAATTATGTTATATTGCTTGACAGGCTGTGTTGTTACCTCATAGCGTGGAGCGTGTGTCAAGGAATGCTTTACACACAGCGCACAATCATGAACACGCTGTAGTCTCTTAAAATATGGGTAAAAGCTGCCGTAAGCATTGAAGTCTCTGTTCTCCGTAGAGCAGGAGATATTGGGTTACTGCCTGCTAGTTTGATAGGTATCATTTAAACACTTACTTTAAATAAAAATACACATAAAACAGAGCCCGTTCTGGATCACCTTTGATCTCTAAGTGATACCAAAAGGCCTACATTTTACTGGGAACTCACCTAGCCTCTTGCAAATTGCTTGGCTGTTCATGTATTTTTAAAAAAGATAAACATTTTGTTCCTCCCTTGAGATCAAAAGAAAATTCTATAAAGGTGTTTCAATGTCAGTTTTCTTTCTTAAAAAAGTTTTTTTCTGGCTTGCTGAAATCTTCCATACCTATGGAATTTCCCTCCAGCCTGTTTCAGCTGAATGCCTAATCAACACTGAGGCCCATGGGAGGCTATTGGTGAACCCACGAGTCAGGGTTCTGCGGGTACTGCATCAGGATGAAGTCTTTGTTGGCTTACATTAGATCATGTACTTGACCAGAGTCACTCTATGGAAGGGTTGCCTGCATCTGTATTTCTAATTTTTCTTTGCTGAGAACTCCCACGAAAATTCATATCTTTGAAGATGGAAACAACAGTAATTTTCAGGTCTGGATTGCGTTCTGGATATGTTCCTGAGGGAGTAAGCATTTCTCTACCCATCTTTGTTGAGAATTAGGCTGATTGTGGCTTGTTAAAATTTTTAATATTACACACATAGTTAAAGTTATATTAATCTAAAATTTACATATACATCACTGAAGTTACATGTATAATACGAAAAGCATTTATATATTCTCATTTATATATGCGTAAGTCTGAAAGAGGTGATGTTTTGTTAACACATATTGACTGGAGACATTAACGCCACTGGTGTTGGTTTTTGCAAAAATCCCCTGGACAGTGATGTGTTAAAAATATCTTGATTGGTCATTTTGGGAGACAAGTCAAGCTCCAGCACCATCTACAGAGAGAGGACATGAGAGCCTGGTGGAAAGCTGGAGCAAGAATTAAAGGAGGAAGCACACTTCTACCAGGTGGCCTTGGGGTAAAGAACCTGCCTGCAATGCAGGTGCAGGAGATGTGTCAGATGAGGGTTCAGTCCCTGGGTACACACAGAGATACACACATCCACACACAGACACAGACACAAACACATGTGTGTACAGACACATACACACACAAACACAGAAACACATACACACACAGAAACACATACACAGAGACACATACATACACAAACACACACACAGACATATACACATACTCACATAAAAACACACAAACACATATACACACATCCACACAGAGAGACACATCACATGTACATACACACATACACACACAGGCACATATACATATATACACACACATATTCACAGACACATACATGCACAGACATATACATATATACACACAGACATATACACACATTCACACACAGACACAGACACATTCACATGTACACACACAGACACACAGACACATACAGACACATACTCACAGACACACACACACACAGACACAGACACATACATACATACACACAGAGGCACATATACACACGTCCAAACACAGAGACACATACACATGTACATACACACATAAACACATACACACAGAGGCACACATATATACATACAGACATATACACACAGAGACACATACTCACAGACACATACATGCACAGACACATATACGTATACACACAGACACATATACACAGATACACACAGAGACACATACACATGTACACACACACACAAACACACACACAGAGACGCATATACACACGTATACACACAGACACAGACACACATATACACATATACACACATAGACACATATTCACAGACACATATACACATAACACAGACACATATACACCTCCACACAGACACATATACACACCTCCACACATAGACACAGACACATACACATGTACATACAAACACAAACACAGATACACACACACATACACATGTACATACACACACATACACACAGCTACACACACATATACACATGGATACATATACACACAGACTCATATACACACAGACCTGTGCATACACATAGGCACATATACACACATGCACACAAGCATAGGGAGAGGTGGGAGGGAGAACTAAGTGAGCAGAGTTGCTGGCTGTCCCTCTGAAGAGCTGCCCCTGGTGTCTCTGCTCCTGGGCCCCTGGACTGGGCCTGCCTGGTCTGCACGGGCAGGCAGCAGTATCTGAGGTGGATGGAGGACTCGTCCCTGGAGACATCTTGAGGAGAGGGGCCCGGGGAGGATGCTGATGGCCCGCCTCCCCTCTGCTCCTTTTGCAGCCCCCACCCTTGCTGTAACTGCCTGTGCTTCTTCACCAGTCCTGCGAAGCCTCGGGGCCCATCCAGGACGACGTTTTAGATACAGAGAGTATGTCGCAGAGGGTGACAGGGGCACCCGTCACATTGAAGTGATGTCTACCCTTGGATCCCTGGGGCACGGGGTCTCAGGTAAGAGTCAGTGCTCACTCAGGGTCCTTGCGGGGAAGAGATGGCATGTCTGAGCCCAAGCTGAGACCACCTGAGGATCGCTGATAGCAAACAGCCCAGAACGTGGGCAGGGGTGCAGGGCGCCACACAAGTCTGAAGCGTGTGGCTCCAGAAAGTACCAGAAAGTATGGAGCCCCGAGGGAGGCAAGGAGGGGACGATAACTTAGTCACGGGGGCCAGCAAGCCTGACCTCTGCCCTCCTGACCCCCAGCTCAGGGTCCCAAAGATGCTGCGCATGGAGCTGAATTTTAACAAAATGTAAATCAATTTGGGGTGCAGCAATTCTCCTGTCAGTGTTAGTGACACCCCATGCCCTTCACCTTCCCCTGGCCCCTGACCCGTGTCCTGTCTTCCTTAATTGTGAGCATCGTCCGAGGGAGCCGTTGGGCAGGTGAGTTACCCATGTGGCCACCCTGTTCATTCACTCACACAGTCTTTATTTTTGCTGGCCAATATTTAAAAATACTTTAAACCATATGTAGAATTAATCATCGCCACCTCCCCCCCTTATGCTAGGATACGTCTTCTTTTGTGATTGATTTAAAACCAAGACTCATGATAGTTTTCTCAGGAAGTCTCACTACTTGCAGCTTGGCTGGCCAAGGAAGTCACCTTGCTGTGCTGAAGGAGAAAATCCTGATAAGTATTGTCTTGAGAAACAGTTAAATTCACCGAATTCTTCAAGAACAGCAGTCTGGACCTTGACCATGGAGACAGAGTACTCGGGAGCTCTTTGAAAAGTAATTTGTTCCCATGGCTTATATCGTCATTCTACAAATTACACAAAACTATTTAAAAAGAAAAAAAGGAGAGCGATTGCGATCGACCCACAGAGATCCACTGGGAACGCAGACTCAGTGGTCCGTCGCGGGTTTCCTTCTGCGGTGATAGAGGGTGGGGAGGGTCTGCCCTGGGGGCTGGGCTGCAGGGGGCAGGGGGACAGTGCGGCAGGAGGCGTGGCGGAGGGGATGGTCACTGGTGTGAAGACCTAGAACTGGTGCCTTGGCTGTGGGGAGAGGGTCTGAGGGCAGCGTCCATCCAGGAGCCCCGAGAATCCTCTCCTGGGTGTTCCCCTCATCCCCCCAGCTGCTGTCTGGCTGTTTGTCTCCATGTGTCATAATGTTCTCTTTTAAAGTACAAGTTCAAGCTCAAGAAGTTTTGCTTCCTTAAGAGCCAGCTTGGTGCCTGTGTAGGAAACCCCGAATTCCTTTCCACGGGGGTTTTTGTTTTGTTTTGAAGTGCAAAGCAGTTCTCCAAAACCGACCTCCTAAACCAAGGGTGGGATATAAGTTCTGTCCTAGATCCCAAATGCCACCATTGGTGTCCCTGGCCTTGTTTTCCTTCCACGGAAAACCTGACGCGGTCTGTGACTCGAGACTAGAAGATGAGGCTCTTGGCAGAACATTCCCTTTGGCTTTCCTTTTCTTTTTTTCAAGCAGTGACTTTCTGCAGGTTCCCCCCCCGCCCCGAGTTCTCAGAGGGCACACAGAGCTGCAAAGGGAGAAACGACTGAATATTTCTGTGAGTGTTTCTACCAGATCAGCCCTAAAGTGCTTGTCTATTCACGCGAGGGAGATGGGTGTGTTTATTCACATGGGGGAGACGGGAGTGTTTATTCACACAGGGGAGATGGGTGTGTGCACGGCTATGGCAGGGCTGTTCGGCCCACTTGCTCCTCCTGTAATGTCTGCGTGAACTCAGAGAGGCTGCCAGGTGCCCATCTGTTGGCAATACAACCCAGCCACAAATGCAGCTGTCGTGACAACCATGCCGAGTCAGTCTTTCACATAACGCTTGTTAAAAGCTACTCTCCTTCCATCCCCACCCACTGCACTTAACTGCCTCAAGTCACCCTCAGACTAGCATTTATTTTCTTAGGTGTTCCTTGCTGGTGCAGTTGTGGTGTGCCGGCCTTTGATTTCAACTAACTTCACTAGCATGAGTGATTACACCACCCCCCCCCAAGGTCAGGACGTGCTGCAGGTCCCACCTGAACCTGCTCAGCCTGCAGGGCTGGTGCCTGGGGCAGCCTGGTCTCCTCTCCGCTACACGGCGTTCTAATCTGGGAGCTGATGGATGGGATGATTTCTTCCCGATGATGACCGAGCACAAAGACACACTTCGAGGAGGGCTCCAGGCCAAGGGGTGGAGATCCTTGCCCTCAGGACAATGTCCTCCTTGGCATCTCGGAGTCCCCACCTTGATGACCTTGAGTGGCAGAGGCAACTTCATTCCTCAGTGAGATCTGAGTTGGAGTCACAGGGTGTCTTGGACACAAGGTGTCCAGGACATTTTCTTTTATGTATTTGAAATTGTGAGAGATCAAATGGATGAGTGACCCCCTGGGATTGACTCTTTTACTGAAAAGTAATTTAATGTTCTTAACTTTGACCACTTATGTGAATAGCCAACTCATTGGAAAAGACCCTGATGCTGGGAAAGATTGAAAGCAGAAGGAGAAGCAGATGACAGAGGATGAGATGGCATCACCAACTCGATGGACATGAGTTTGAGCAAGCTCCAGGAGTTGGTAATGGACAGGGAGGCCTGGCGTGCTGCAGTCCATGGGGTTGCAGAGAGTATTCCTGCCTGGAAAATCCCATGGACGGAGGAGCCTGGTAGGTTGCAGTCCATGGGGTCGCTGAGGGTCGGACACAACTGAGCGACTTCACTTTCTCTTTTTACTTTCATGCATTGGAGAAGGAAATGGCAACCCACTCCAGTGTTCTTGCCTGGAGAATCCCAGGGACGGGGGAGCCCGGTGGGCTGCCATCTATGGGGTCACACAGAGTCGGACACGACTGAAGTGACTTAGCAGCAGCAGAGCAACTGAATAACAACAAATATGTTCTCTGGAGTGGATCCTTTTAGAAAATCTGCCCTAGATTTTCTCAGCAGACAAGCAGCTTCAGTGCAGCCTGCAGAAGTGGGCATTCTGACAACAATGCAACAAGGCCAAGGTGGGAGAGGTGAAGTGATGGTATATCTGTGTGTTTCCGAATGCTTTGTACCTTTTGGGAATGAAATCCAAAAGAGCCATTCCTGATTGCAGGAGGATGCCCAGAGGCCAAGCCTGGATCTGAATGGTGTGGTGGGTCCCAGCTTTTAGGAGAACAGTCATGCCTGTAGCTCTCGGGGGTGCCTGCACGTGGGCATCCCACCCTGCACACCGCCGCTGAGGAGCTCACACAGGGCCGGAGGAGGGTCACTCTGCGCACTCGGCAGTGTTTGGTGAAGGAAAGCTCAGATGAAAAGCGATGGCGGTGACAACGGTGTTCAAGGATAAGCTTTTGAAGAGGATCAAGGCTCTCACACAGATATCATCCACACCAGCTCCACAGTTTACTGAATGTTTTAATTAATGAAGAAAGCAGTCAGATAGCAAGACTACTGGTTTAGAAGAGAACTTGAGGGACCACTGTGGAGAGCAGAGAAGGAACGCTGAGACGAGCTTATGGATGGTGCCACCTGCCCCAGCGCGTCCACAACCACAGGGCAATGACTGGTGCCATCTGAGAGACACTGTGGGCCTGTCTGTGGGCGGAACTCTTGGCACAGCTAACACTTTCTACAAGTCAACTCGTCTCTACAGAGCTGTAAAGTTTCCTCAGTGAGGAAAAACGAAGGTGTGTGTCCGACAGGGTCACACGAGCCCATGGTCCTGGATCTGCTGAGGGCTGCCCAGCACTTTCGTTCATCCCTGAGGTTGGCAACTTGGTGACTCTGCCTCACACTTGAGGAGGCAGAAAGACCAAGTCCCGGGCCTGAGAGGACACAGCAAGGATGGGGCCCGGCCGTCCAGCCCTATAACGTCCCGGGCACTGCCTGGCTACAGACCCATCATGGGGTCATGGAGCTGAGGAACCGCTGTCTCTGTGGGTCTCCAGGTCCCAGGAGGGGCCTCTGGGAACAGTTGGGCCTTCGGCGCCCCCCTGATTCCCTGAGGCCCTTGGGAGCAGAAATGGGCGCCGTTGTACCTCTTGCCTGCAGTTCCTCACTCTGTAGATCTCACCCGCACCTGCATAGCCTGGTTTTCTCACTTTGATCACCATGTCTGCAGGCCGAAGCTGCCGTCCAGGCTGTGGCTGAGCCGCCGCTCGAGTGGTACCTGGTCATCCTGCTGGACGTCTGTCCATTCCGATCCAGGCAGCCAGCAACCTCGGGCCACACTGGCTGGTGTGTTTGCTCGGGTCTGTCCTGTTAGAAAAGCCACCTGTGCCAGAGGGGCCCTCGGGCCTGACCCTGCTTCCTCAGGGGACCAGGCCTGTGTCATAAGTGGAGCGTGGTCACATGGAGAGCTGCAGATCCCCAGACTGGCAGAAAGTCTGTCTTATTTGTTTTCTCCCCTGTTTTTACTGCTTCTTATTAAAATAGACAGTTCAGGAAACATTTAGTGTTGTCAGGGAGCTGTGCCTGGGAGCTGTAAACCTTCACCAGGCGGGGGTTATCCTTACCCACTCTGGACCCTGGGAACTTCTTCCAGGGGAGGTGTGGCCCTTGCACCTGGCAGGTGATCCCACACCTGCCGGTTAACTGCACAGGATCAGGAAAGAAAAGGGACCAGGGGCATCCGGGACGGCTCATCCACAGGCCAGCTGCGCCCAGACCAGGACCACAGGCAGGGTCTCTCTCCTCCAGGCTGAGGGTCCCTCTGCTTCAGAAAGACCAGAGGAGGGAGAGTGAGCCACCCTCAGTGTGGGAGCACTGTTGCTTTCTTCCCTCTCTTTTTTGCTGAGTTTTTGTTTCTGTATTTAAATGAGCATTCGCTCTCCTTGTGTAAGGAAGGTTTGGGCAGGAGCCGACACTGATGTCTCCTGGAGAAAACAAAAGCAAGCAATGCCTCAAACCCACGTCTCCTGTTTCTCCCGCATCGGCAGGCGGATTCTTTACCACTGGGCCACCCGGGATGCCAGTGATAACACTAGCAGTAACCTAAAGTCTCCTTTTTATGAAACTGCTTTGTCCCTGAAAACTTCTTTTAGAGAGATTTGGTGGGAGAGGTGTGTTGGGTCCCCTTTGTCTGCAAGCGGGAAGGGAAAGGAGGCTCCTGTGGGTGGATGGGATGGGGGAGTTTTTTTTTTAAATCAATTTACCTGTTTCTGTGCTGGAGTCAGAGCCCTCTGTGGGTATCACTTTCTAGCCTTTCCTGTCGTTGGTGGTTTAAAGTTGGTCATTGGGGAACGTGCACACCATGGTCACTGGTGTGTATGCATACTAAGTTGATTCAGTTGTGTCTGACTCTATGAGACCCCCTGGCCTGTAGCCTAGCAGACACTCTCTCCATGGGATTCTCCAGAAAAGAATACTAGAGTGAGTTGCCAGTCACTGGCAAACACCACACATCTGGACTCTTCCGCTTCCGCCGGAGGGCCAGCTCATTACACACGCCAATTCACACACCCCAAGTACCAAGAGCCCTGCTTGGCACACAGCTGGTGCCCAATAAGTACTTGTTGAGGGAATAATGAGTGAATCTTGTTGACAACGTAAAATGTAAAGAGAAATTCGTTCTGTTAAAATAAAAACTATCCTAAGGCACCGAAGTTTAGAATTTGATCTTGAACTTCCTTACCTGTACAATGTAGCTTCTGGTCTGGTAGGTGACATTGGAGCTGCTTGGCATAATTTCCTCTGAGTTGCCACACTGTCATTTGCAAAGTGGGTTTTTTTTTTTTTTCTCTGATTACAGAGAGGATAGAAGGTTCAGACCAGCGGAGGGATAGTCACGGTGCTCTGAAGGGGCAGGGCTCACGTTCAAACCCAAGGTTGGCTGACTTTGAAGTCGCTGATCGGCCACAAGACAGCAAAGCCTCATTGAGACGTGAAGGAGGCCCTGCTATCCACTGCCCTCCCTAGCGTTTCCAGCCCTGGGAGATGTGAGAGCAGACGGATACTCACTATGGACTCTAGGCAGTAAACTGAGCCCCTGGGCGACGAGTCTGCCAGCTGGACTCCTGCTCTGCTTGCTCCCCCGCCTGAAGATGTTGTCTCTGGATGGAGGCACTTGCTTGGTACCAGGATGTCAGCACAGCCAGGCCCGCTTTGCCGCTGGGTTTTCAGATGCCTGCTGCGTCACTTGGTTGAGAGTTGGCAGGAGGAAGAATGAGAGAAGCTGGTCTCTGTTCTTAGAACATATGAGTGAAAATAAGGAGGCCCTGCTATCCACTGCCCTCCCTAGCGTTTCCAGCCCTGGGAGATGTAAGAGCAGACGGATACTCACTATGGACTCTAGGCAGTAAACTGAGCCCCTGGGCGACGAGTCTGCCAGCTGGACTCCTGCTCTGCTTGCTCCCCCGCCTGAAGATGTTGTCTCTGGATGGAGGCACTTGCTTGGTACCAGGATGTCAGCACAGCCAGGCCCGCTTTGCCGCTGGGTTTTCAGATGCCTGCTGCGTCACTTGGTTGAGAGTTGGCAGGAGGAAGAATGAGAGAAGCTGGTCTCTGTTCTTAGAACATATGAGTGAAAAGGCAGGGATAACAAGATATCTAAGCTCACCCATCACCCCCCGCCCCCCTCATTCCTGAGCCTGCTCCCTGGAGGGATACAGAAGGCTGCTTGCCCACCCAGCCTCTCTCCTCCACTGGGTCCCCGCTTCTGAGGCCTCTGCCTGCCCGCTCCCTGGGGCAAAGTGCAGCCTGGAGGTGGAGAGTGAATGGTGGGGGGACCACGGCTGGTTCTACGTGGCCCAAATTCTACATGAAAGAGACCTGAATGCATCGCTGTGTGAACAGAAACGCTCCAGTAATGAGAACGGGGCCTATTCAGCCGCCCTGAATGCGTCGGAGCTAAAATTAGGCTCGGAGGCACCCGGTCCTCACGTGTTGCCGCCGTCTGCTTTGAATAAAACTCACAGAAGTTGAGAATGGAGCCCTGTCGTGCCACTTGCCTGAAATTGCAGTGCTCTCATCAAAAGGGGCGTCTGCCTTTTCCAGTTGCGAGTTGGTGGCGATTTCTAACACCCTGCTGCCGGTTTCAGGACTTCTCCTGCAGCCTTGACCGTTCACCCGGGCGTGGTGCAGCCAGACGGGCACTCCAGGAGCGGTGTCTCTCCCAAGGGGCCACGGCGTCAGGAATAATTCTGGGGAGTTCCTGTGGGCTCCTGGCAGGGTGGTGCTGTGAACAGGGCTCTTTCAGTTTTCAAAGCCAGAATCTAGGAAATATTTGCAACATATGAGAAAGAAACAACACTGTTAGTCCATAAAATCAGTACAACGTAAGTAAAACTGAGAGTGAAATAAAGTTGTGTGTCCTGGGCCCAGAGTGCCCCGGGCTGGCAGGATGGGAAGGATGGCTCGGGTCCTGTTTGGGTGGCATCTCGTGGGGCGAGTGCAGGGCTGTGGATGGGGTTCTAAGTGCAGCGGGGAAGGAAGGAGGCATTCTGGGGGGACTGAGGAGAAGGTGGGGGGCTGGGGCATGATCACAGCTGCTTTTCCAGAATCTCTTCAAGCAGGAAGAGGCCAAGCTAACTTCCTGTGTTGGTGATGTCGGCGGGGACAAGGACAAAGACACCGGCAGCTGCAGAAAGCCTGGGGAGGTGCCCTTGAAAGAAAGTTAGTGGAATTAACAGCTTTTTAGGAAGAAAGTGTTTGGACCTGGTGATGGTTTAGATGTGGGGAGCAGGGGTGGAGCTGAGGCTGGCTTCTGGGTCCCCACCTGGGTGACTGAGGGGCTGGAGCAGTTGGACCACGGGAGGCC
Organism: Aepyceros melampus; assembly: GCA_006408695.1. Taxonomy (NCBI): domain Eukaryota; kingdom Metazoa; phylum Chordata; class Mammalia; order Artiodactyla; family Bovidae; genus Aepyceros; species Aepyceros melampus. Next base: position 798,966 of record SJXQ01007494.1, read on the forward strand.
ACTAGCAATGGGATGGGGAGAAGCAGGTTTCTGCTGGGAGTGGGGAGGCAGGGTCATGGGTTTAGGGTGACTCATGTGGAATCTGAAGGGCTAGTTTCTCCTGAGGCCTCCTTGGTGTGCAGACGGCCGCCTTCTTGCCATGTCCTACCTGGCATTTGTTTGCCCTTCAAGCCTATCCCTGGGTCTCTTCCTGTTATAAAGGTACCAGGCCTACTGGATTAGGGCCTGCCCTTATAACCTCTCTTAACCTTACTAATGACCTCTGGAGATACTAGGTCTCCAAATATAGCCTGGCCAGGGGTTAGAGCTCCCACTATGAACTGTGGGAGACACAGTCGGTCCCTAGCAGGTAGATAAAGAGGATTTTGCTTTTGTTTTTAGAAAATGACTACATCTTCCTTCCTACATTCAAAGTTTTCTTTAAAGCTTCCAGGTAAGGGCTAGATTTAAAAAAAAATGTATTTTACAGCTTTCATCCCTAAAGTCTGATGTGTACTTTGTACTTTATTCATATAAAGTTTATTTTTTTCTCATCTGTTATAAGATCAAACACTTCATAGAAATTTTCCATACTTTGTCTTAGTCCAAAAAGAATTTTGTGGGAAAAGAAGGCAAGTTAAATTCACCCAGTTTTTTTTTTTTTAGTAGATTCAGGAAAATGACATGGTTTTTCCTGCTTCCCTAAGAACTGCCTTGAGCAAATTTGCTCTAAAATACATTTTAAAGGAGCTGAATTAAAATTTTTTTTCAATAGCCAGACTTGTAGTAAAGGTTGGTTAAACAAATAAAGTGAACATTGATCTTTGTTTTTTTTTAATGTAAAAGTGAGATTTCCTTACTATTTTCTTCTGAGGAGATTTTTGAAATATCTACTTCATTTTGAAAGATTCTGACAAAGTGGAGTGAACTTTTCTAAATGTTAGATTTGGTCATTACCCCATTTCTTCCCACTTCACACTTATTGATGTTATTTTGAGATTCTTTATGAACACATATCCACTTTACTCTTCCAGAGCTATTTCTATTCAGAGACAAAACCAAAGACACCTTACTATGGTACCTGTATCATTTGAGATTAGGGTTAGCTATGAGTTACAAATACCTGAAAAGTTCAGTAAGACAGGATATAAAATTTTTCTTTTTCCCTCCTGTAAATCAGCCCAGAGAAAAGGAGTCCTGGACTGTGACATGCTGCCATAGCCTTGGGGGAACCCAGAGTTTTTCTAACCCTCTGCCTTGATAAAAAATCTTCTCATTGCCTAAGATGATTGCAAGAGTGCCAGCCATCTCATCTGCATTCTGATCAGAAAGGGGAATGAAATAATGAGGAATATCTTTTCCCTTTAAAGAGCATCTCTGAAAGTTTCAATTCATTCCATCTACTTTTTCACTGGCCAGAGTTCACAGCTAGGTTCCTGGAAGCCTGATTCTTTATGGTACAGTGGTTGTGACCAGAAACAAGCCAGAGTTCTGTTGCTAAGAAAGCTGTGGAGAGCAAATGCAGAGTTTACTATCTTCTCATTGCCTAAGATGATTGCAAGAGTGCCAGCCATCTCATCTGCATTCTGATCAGAAGGGGGAATGAAATAATGAGGAATATCTTTTCCCTTTAAAGAGCATCTCTGAAAGTTTCAATTCATTCCATCTACTTTTTCACTGGCCAGAGTTCACAGCTAGGTTCCTGGAAGCCTGATTCTTTATGGTACAGTGGTTGTGACCAGAAACAAGCCAGAGTTCTGTTGCTAAGAAAGCTGTGGAGAGCAAATGCAGAGTTTACAAGGACTGGACCCCTGTTTGTGCAGCACACATGGGCCACTCTTTTCTGAAGGACCCCAGGTTGGGGCTGTGGATGCCCTTGCTCTGGGCAGACAGAAGCGGAGACTTCACAAGAGCAGCAATGGTAGCAGTACATTCAGGAAGGACACGGACATCACTTTGCAGATTGGTGAAGAAGTCTCAGGGCTGTTGTCTCACATGGTCCTTATGATGATGCTGTGAAGTATAAACATTCTCCCTGTGACCTGGATCCTCACATTGTTTTGTAAAGCGTCTAACAGAACATAATCCCTAAGAGGCGAGGCTCATATTCCAGGAACAGGCTTACCAATCTGTGCTGCCTGTCTGGCCAGACTGCTTGGATGTCCCCAACTGTCCTTGAGTGCTCTGCCTGCTCTGACTCACGTGGGCACCTGGAGCATCCTTCATCCGTTCCTCCACCCCACTTCCCATGCCCCTCCCCCACCCTCTGATTACCCTCTGTCCATGTTGCAGGAGTCTGCCATCTCTCCCTGGGCCCAGGGACCACCCCCTTGCCCTGGACCATGTGACTGCTTCGAGTTTTCTCAGGCTTGTCTGGGATTCTCAGCTCCCTTCCAAACACGAGAATGCAGGACTGGACACATCACATTCCTCTTTCTACCCTCCTTAGGGTCCTGCTGCCTTCAGGGTTGAGCTGCTCTGGGAAGACCCAGTCCTCATGGTTGGGGCTCACTGTCCTGTGGTGTTCTTCTCACATCCCGGGATTTCCTTTACCTAATTGTCTTCCCCTACCCACATCTCGGGTCTTTCCCAGTTGCTTGGACAGTGAAGAGTTTGCCTGCAATGCAGGAGACCTGGGTTCGATCCCTGGGTCAGGAAGATCCCCTGGAGAAGGAAATGGCAACCCACTCCAGTATTTTTGCCTGGAGAATCCCATGGATAGGAGTGCCTGGAGGGCAATAGTCCATGGGGTGACAAAGAGTCAGACACGACTGAGTGATTAACACTTTCACTTTTTACTCCACATCTCTGTTCTGTGTGCTTCCTCCACCCACATGCGTGCCCCTGGTTCCCTGACGGACTCCTGCTCATCCCTCAGGGCTCGATCCCAACCTCTGCTCCACCAAGGACCCCAGACCCTTCGAAACACAGGCTAGGCACCCGGCTCAGGGCAGCTTTTGTTTCTTGTCCCCTCGATAGCTAAGCCTGGGGAGTGTGCATTCATTCGTGTCTTTTTATTCTGCTGCTTGGTCATCTGGGCCTTGCTAACCCTGCGGGGACTCCCCTCTCAGGCTGGTGAGTCCCTGGAGCTGGCAGAGGAGGGGCCTTTCATAGGCTATGCTCCATGGCTCACACTCTGGCTGCTAGTCCCCTGCCCTGATTACCCCATCTGCCTGGGATCAGACTACTCAGGACAGTCCCTGTGCCCCAGAACCCACTGAGATTATTCAGAACAACCTGTCCTGAGCCACTCACCCTGCCTCTGTGTACCCCCGCAGTGAAGGCTCTTGGCCACGTTCTTCCACACCCTCAGCATCCCACGACCCCGGTATTCCCCCGTAGTACCCTGTGTGCCATGTCCCCTCCTCCCGGGGACTGTGAGGAACTGCTGTGTTTCCAGTAGCCATTGTCTCTGGATTTGTTGGGCTCCCCATTCCTGGATGATAATAAACCCACACTTAAATCAGGAGAGGCCCTTGTGCTGTTCACCCCCATTGCTGGCACCAGGCAGAACCTGCCACGTAGCAGGTGCTCAGGATAAGCTTGTTAGTGGCTGGGTGGAATTGGGGGACAGAGTGACTAGCCTGGTTTGGGTGAGTCCAGGACTGTTCTTCAGGAGGAGCAGAGGGACCCCAGGGCCACGAGGGGCAGGGCATCCGCCGGGTCAGGGGCAGCTCCCTTGGCTGGTGGTATTGTTGGCCCTGCTCACCTGTCCTTCCTCATGTCCCTGCTACCGTAATTCCATCTCAACCCAAGTGAGGCTGCCTGAATCCATGAGCCCCTTTTCTATCCCAAGGACAGTCTGTGACTTTATGTTCACTTCTGAAGTCTCATAACAATCTGACTTCCTTCGCTGGCCACTGGCCCAATGAGAGGAAGTCTTTTCTCATGATGGCATCTCTATCCCCTCCAAAATGCTTCTTCTAATAAAGACTCAATAAGTATCTCTTGGGAGAAGAATGCATGGATAAACTTAGGGAATAACGGGCTTGTGGAGTGGTGGAAACGCCCTGGACCTGGGTGGGGAATTCAGGGTTTCCAGTCCTGCAACTGCTGCTCCAGAGCCAAGGATTTTATAGATGCAAGATCAGAGAGTCCAAGGAGACAAACCAGAGGAAGGCAAGCATCTCAGGACCAGGGAGAGCCTCCAGGGCACGTCTCCACAGCTTGGATTACCGGGGGGCTGTGGGTGGATCTCCACTTCACATGCGTGCCCCTGGTTCCCTGACGGACTCCTGCTCATCCCTCAGGGCTCGATCCCGACCTCTGCTCCACCAAGGACCCCAGACCCCTCGAAACACAGGCTAGGCACCCGGCTCAGGGCAGCTTTTGTTTCTTGTCCCCTCGATAGCTAAGCCTGGGGAGTGTGCATTCATTCGTGTCTTTTTATTCTGCTGCTTGGTCATCTGGGCCTTGCTAACCCTGCGGGGACTCTCCTCTCAGGCTGGTGAGTCCCTGGAGCTGGCAGAGGAGGGGCCTTTCATAGGCTATGCTCCATGGCTCACACTCTGGCTGCTAGTCCCCTGCCCTGATTACCCCATCTGCCTGGGATCAGACTACTCAGGACAGTCCCTGTGCCCCAGAACCCACTGAGATTATTCAGAACAACCTGTCCTGAGCCACTCACCCTGCCTCTGTGTACCCCCGCAGTGAAGGCTCTTGGCCACGTTCTTCCACACCCTCAGCATCCCACGACCCCGGTATTCTCCCGTAGTACCCTGTGTGCCATGTCCCCTCCTCCCGGGGACTGTGAGGAACTGCTGTGTTTCCAGTAGCCATTGTCTCTGGATTTGTTGGGCTCCCCATTCCTGGATGATAATAAACCCACACTTAAATCAGGAGAGGCCCTTGTGCTGTTCACCCCCATTGCCTGGCACCAGGCAGAACCTGCCACGTAGCAGGTGCTCAGGATAAGCTTGTTAGTGGCTGGGTGGAATTGGGGGACAGAGTGACTAGCCTGGTTTGGGTGAGTCCAGGACTGTTCTTCAGGAGGAGCAGAGGGACCCCAGGGCCACGAGGGGCAGGGCATCCGCCGGGTCAGGGGCAGCTCCCTTGGCTGGTGGTATTGTTGGCCCTGCTCACCTGTCCTTCCTCATGTCCCTGCTACCGTAATTCCATCTCAACCCAAGTGAGGCTGCCTGAATCCATGAGCCCCTTTTCTATCCCAAGGACAGTCTGTGACTTTATGTTCACTTCTGAAGTCTCATAACAATCTGACTTCCTTCGCTGGCCACTGGCCCAATGAGAGGAAGTCTTTTCTCATGATGGCATCTCTATCCCCTCCAAAATGCTTCTTCTAATAAAGACTCAATAAGTATCTCTTGGGAGAAGAATGCATGGATAAACTTAGGGAATAACGGGCTTGTGGAGTGGTGGAAACGCCCTGGACCTGGTGGGGAATTCAGGGTTTCCAGTCCTGCAACTGCTGCTCCAGAGCCAAGGATTTTATAGATGCAAGATCAGAGAGTCCAAGGAGACAAACCAGAGGAAGGCAAGCATCTCAGGACCAGGGAGAGCCTCCAGGGCACGTCTCCACAGCTTGGATTACCGGGGGGCTGTGGGTGGATCTCCACTGACATCCATCTCCCTCCTCTTTTCCAGCCTTGACACCCCTGCCAAGACTGAGCCAAGGGCACCCGGGCTTTCTCAGGCCAATGAGGAGCGATCTGCTTTCAGTATTCAGCATCTGCCCCCTTTTCCATACATAGCAGTTTCTCACGAGTCCTCTTGTTTTTGTTTTCCTCTCTAGCCAGAGAAGATCCACAAAAGAAAAACGTAGTGCTTCCCAAGAAAAGTGCAGCACAATCAAGAAAAACACATACAAGCAAAGTGGAGATGCATTTCTCATGACGCTCATTTGCAAGGTGGAAGTGTCAGATTCTTTTAATAGAATCCGTCACGTGCCCGTGTATCGCTATAGAAAGATCTTAGGTTGTAGGGTTTCAGGGTGGACAGAGAAAAGGGAAAAATAGGTGGCTGATTTTTCTATTTGTAATTTTAAAAGAGTAATGACAAAGAAAACAAATGGTAACGTCTTGAATCCTAATTACTTAGTTATACATGTGTGCACACCCACACGTGCACGCGCACACGTGCATGTCTGTCCACCTCCCTTAGATGAAGAAAGGCCTCCTGTTACTGCTCCTCTCTGCAAACAGTCCTGCTGTTATCTCCTCACTGGGGCGGATTTAATACCCAGGAGATTGAGGGCCACTGGGTGTGATGACCCATCTGCCAGCTCAAGTTACAGGACAAGCAGCAGCGAGGAAACACCCGTGCAGACCTCACCTCAGTGATTTCCGTAAACGACTCCACAGTAAATTGCGAGGTTGCGTGGCCTCCTACAATTACTGGTGTTCTAATTTCCTGGGGCTAACTTCAGGGAGTGGGAGATTTTAATTATGGGGAGGGGTTGTTCCATTGTTCGGACAAATGTCAGAAGCCCAGTTGAAAGCAAGGCCCTGGGCGAGCCCCTGGAAAATTCCCAGGGGTGGTGGCGGGGGCAGGTTGCTGGGGGTGGGCCGTCCAAGCCAGAAAGAAAACCTTCAGGGCCAGGCCTCTGACAGCCCCTGGACTTTGTCTCTCATCTGACTTTCTTGGTGCCACAAGGATGCTGTGAGTCTGCATGTTGGTGGAGACTCAGATGAGGCTCTGTGCCTGGATCTTTCTCAGGGAGTCTCCATGGGCTGCAAGGCTCGGGTACCTGAGTCCGGCCTCCTACCATGCTGACCTTTGCGTCTCGTTCATCCCCTTGTGGAGGAGCCTGGGTGGAGGCAGCGCTGGCAGAGGTGTTTGAGACCCTTCTTTTCTCTCTGCACACCACTGCTCTAGGCCAGGTGGGAAGAGGTGTTGCAGGACAGAGCAGGGAAAGGCCTTCTCCAGTCACACCTGGGCCGCCCTTCCCAGGCCTCCCACATGGCCTCCTCGAAGGCAGCCCTCCTCTCCTGTTTGTGTAAGCCCTCCTCCCTCACCCCCAGACCCAACCCAAGTCTAAGGGTTTGGATTCCTGGGAAGACAGCTGCCTGGTTACTGCTTGGTTACTGGTTACTGACTGGTTACTGACCCTGCTAACGGCGGAGGGTGTGCCAGGTGCTTGGGCAGAGGCTGGGGTCTGGGCCCCTCCTGGCAAGGCCCACCCAGCTGTGCACACACAGCCTCAGAACTCTGGTCCAGCCTGGGCTGAGGGCTTCCCTGCTGCCTTCTCCAGGAACCTCTGTGTTGGAGGAACACACGTGCATGTCGACACAGGCAGGTTCAGAAGAGCCTTATGAGGCTCAGAAGTCACCAGGAATAAGATTCGTGGTGAGCGAGCTGTGAGAAAAGTCACCTACAAGGTTTATTGTTTTTTTGTTTTTTAAAGAATCTTTTGACTGCTCTGCAGCATGTAGGATTTTAGCTCCTGGACCAGGGATCAAACCTGCAGCCCCTGCTTTGGAAGCAAAGTCTTAACCACTCAATGGCCGGGGAAGCCCCCACAGTGTCAGTCGGTACTGATCCGGCCTCCTCTTCTGCTTTCTCTAGTTTTCTGGTGAGGAGAGTGTGTTTTAAGTCATAGGAGAAGATCATCGCTGGGGGCGTCGGCTCTGCTTGAGGACAGGTGAAAAGCTTTCCTGCCCTATCCCACCTGACTCGAATGGGCATTCTTGCAGCAACTGGTTCTGAGGGCAACTCACCCTGCCTGTGGGGCCCCCACTGCTTAGGGGAGACCTCTGCATTCCCTGGCCCAGACTCCCCTTGGGGCAGCTCCCTTGTCAGCAAGAAGATGCCAGCAGAAGCAGAATGTGTGGGATGGAAGAGAAGCACCAGGGGCGGGACTAGCTCCTGGTGATCTCCGGGAACCAGCCAGGCCTGGTTCCCACCGACCGGCAGCTTCTCCAGCAGCTGCCCCTTCCTTGCCGTTTTCCTTGGCAAACAGACCCCATCCCTCAGTCACCCACCAGACAGCGTTGCTTCGAGTCCCTCACCGTTAGAACTACTCCTCCTGGATTGACTGCAGTTGGTCAGACTTTCTGCTGATTTTCCCTGAGTCCAGGCGGTACCGTGAGGTGGGTGCAGATGGACGCCTGCCCTCCCTCCGTCTGGACCCCAGGCACACAGCTTTCCTCCTAAGAGGCCTGAGCCTCTTCGGTGGTTACGGGCACTGTTAACTCATTGGAGTCTGTGGTCGCCTCAAGCCGCTGCTCAGGCATTTCCATCCCAGGAGGGCTGGGGACTGAGACGTGAATGTGTGCTGTCTGTGTGGACTTGCAGGCGTGCAGTACAGTCAGGTAAAACCGCGAGCATGAGGCCTGGACCCCGGGGGACCCCCAGAGGTTAAGTTGAGGGCTGAGGGGAGCGAGTCCGCAGCTGGGCTCATGAGGCCCTTTCGGGTGTCCGCATGGTCGCGCGCTCTGGGGAGGACAGGTCGTGCGCAACCAGGGGCTGGACCCCAGGGCTCGGCACGGTCACAGCAGGATGAGACCTGGGGGATGGAGACCACCGGGCAGAGGCCTGTCCTGCAGGGCTGGGGGGGATCTGCCAGGCTGGATGCCCCAGGTACCAAGGGCGTAGGAGGTGCCCAGAGACTGGTAAGGGTGGCAGGGGGCAGCTGTCTTAGGGCACAGAGTTGCTGAGGGAGACTGCGTGTGGGCAGGCTCCGCAAAGACCAGGGCTCTGGCATGGCCCCTGGGCAGGCAGCTGAGCTCTGGTCCTCAGGGCCTGGGACACGATGGTGCTGGAGGAGGAGGTGACCCACCCCGAAGAGAGAGGCCTGTGTCTGTCAGGAGGATGCTGGAGGGTTACAGGACCCCTGACCAAAGGCTGGGCCCTGCAAACCACAGGGAAGAGATGGGGTGCTGGCTCCCCTTAGGCCAGGCCCGGGGCTGACACAGAAATGTCCTGAACTAACCAATCGGGTGTTGGTATTAATGGAAGATTTGTGTGAGAAATGACGGTAAAATAGCCATGAAATGCTGACTTCCCAAGCCCAGGGTGTCCAAGACCACCAAGGGTGTCCAAGACCACCCAGAGCCATGCCTGTCCGCCTCACAGCCCCGGCCCAGCCCCTGGGCTCCTGCAAGAGGCAGTCTTTCCAAGACTTGGGGCTCAGAAACTTGTGAGGCCAGGTCAGACCTCCAAGGGATACCCTACACAGGGCGGTTAGAGGGGCTTTTCTTGACTTAAGTCTAACTTGAGAATCAGGCCAGTTTTACACGTTTAATTTGAGACTTCTTATATCACTTAATTCAGCTTTCATAAGCATATCAGTTAGGAGGAATTCTCAGTTGAGATTGTTCTAGTTCATTTTGATATTCTAACCCGTGAAATTAGACAACAGGGCTTCCCTGGTGGCCCAGAAGGTGAAAGAATCTGCCTGCAATGCAAGAGACCTGGGTTCGATCCCTGAGTCAGGAAGAGCCCCTAGAGAGGGGAATGGCAACCCTCTCCAGTGTTCTTGCCTGGGAAATCCCATGGACAGAGGGGCCTGGTGGGCCACAGTCCAGGGGCTGCAAAGAGTCAGACACGACTGAGCAACTAACACACACACACACACAAGCTGCTGACTCACTCTGTTTCTTAATTTGCCTGTTAATTCGCCCTCGACTTAGTACCTATTTTGCCTGTTATTTTTGCACTTATTGAACTGCAGCCGTCTTAATGAGATTGGAACGACAAGTCTGAGGTACTCAGACCCGGCGTCATATTGAGCCCACATGGCTGGTGGACTAGTACCCAACCCAGGGGAATGCCAGCTTGTCAGGGCCGTGACAGGCTCCTAATTGCTTGTGACATGGGGCCGCCTTTTGATGTTGACCATGTTCTCCTAATTATTTAATCTTTGACAACATGAAAACATGTTTAACCACATACCAGGAATAAAGATCCAACAAGACTTTTCTCCTGAGGCCGGGTTTAGACGGTGTGTTCTGAATGCTGAGAACAGCTAGGGTGAAAAAACGCTGACTTCCTGTGCTCTGTGTGGAGAGGGGCTGGGGTGGGATAGGAGGGGAGGAGTGGGAGGAGATGGGAAGGATAGAGGGGAGGGGAGGGAGGAAGCATTCTGGCCTCTCCCTGTGCCCACTTCCTGTGAGCTCTGACCCCCTCCCACCCAAGTCCCCTGTTCTCAGCCTGACATGACTGTCTTACAGTTAAAAAACAAGATGTGGATTGATGTTTTAAAGGTGCTCATCTTTTCTACTTAGGAATGTCTGCATTTAAATAATATTCAGTTTTCATATCTGTTTCTTATACTTGACTCTAAGCTTCTCGTTGGCAGGGCCCTTACTATGTCATCTATTTACCACTCTTGCTTCGAAAGTATTTCCGAGGTGAATGACTAAATGAATGAATGAGAAAATGAGCAGTCTCGTGAGTGAGTGATAGTAAATTGTTTGCCTTGGAGGACCGAGCTAATGGCATACATGGAAATACCGAGGCCTCCCTGTGGGAGATTCAGAAGACGATCTGCCAGTTTTCCTAATTGTGGCAAAGATCTGATCACATGAAGATTCACAACCTGAATCTAGCGGTTTTGTTTTGTAGCTGACCCAGACACTCAAGAGCGTTTTGCTGTGAATGCACTGTTTTCTCTAGGATACCCACTTTCCTTTGTGATTTATCACATTGATTTGCCTGCACAGTATTTATCTCAACTCCGGAGTGACTGCAGTTTCCGGACAGGAATGTTTCCCGGTGTGACAACTGGTAGTGTTTCATTGACTACCCGTGTCCTCGACGCTGAGTGCCTCCGCTTAGGTCTGTCTGCCCCAGGGCAACCCCGCCCTGCGTCTTGTGATGGAGGCCGTGCTGGAATCTGCGCCCTTGGTTGGGCAACTGCAGACGTGTGGGGTTGCCAAACTTTTCTGTCAAGGGCCAGGTAATACATATTTCAGTCTTTGTGGGTCTCTATCACAAAGGCTCACTCCACTCCCAGAACACAAAAGCAGATGCAGACAATACATAAACATGTGGGCATGCCATGTTCCAATAAACCTGAAATTTGAATTTCTTGTGATCTTCCATGCCACACGATATTAGCCTTCTTTTGATTGCTTTCCAGCCCTTTAAAAGTGTAAAGACTGTTCTTAGCTTACGGGCTGTGGTTTGCTGACCCCGATAATGCATGGAAGATGTGTCCTTTCTGTACTATGGGAAGCAGCACGAAGCCTGCAGGAGACCAGGACAAAGGCAGCAGGGCCCGGTGGAGGACGCCATCGTGGGGACAGGACGGTGGACTTGCTTTCGCTTGGCTTCAGATGAGCTCCCGGTGGCTCTCAAGGCCAACCGTGGCTTCCATGCTCTGTATCTGTTTCTGTTGACCACGTCTGAATCCCAAGTATCTTTTCCAGGCTGGAGCCATGGCCGTGAGGTCCAGTGAGCTCTCCACAGAGGTGTGTCTGCCAGTGCCCTTGTCTTCTATGTAAGAAAACAAAGGGACGTCCTGCCTGTTAGTTTGGCTGCATAAGGAGCTGGCTCTGGACCGGGGGTCAGTGTTCCGGAGCATCCACACCACTGAGAGGGGGACACTAGCGCCCTGGGGGTTGGGCGGCCAGGGCTGGCCACCGGCTCCCTGCACTTCCGTGGTCTCCGTGTTCACCTGCACATGGTGGATCTTCTCTGGGTTTCTGATGCCCTGTTCTTGGTAATAAGAGCCTTTGCCTTATGGGGAAATTGAAGTTACTTTTATTTTTCCATGACAGCACTTTCTCAGCTTCTCTGATGGCTTAGATGGTAAAGAATCTACCTGCATTGTGGGAGACCTGGGTTTGATCCCTGGATCGGGAAGATCCTCTGGAGAAGGAAATGACAACCCACTCTAGTATTCTTGCCTGGGAAATCCCATAGACAGAGGAGCCTGGCGGGGTACACTCCATGGGGTCACAAAGTCAGACACGACTGAGTCAGCCACACAATAGTGCTTTCTAGCTATAAATGAGTGGATCAAGCAATTCACACAGTCTGAGAACTTTTCTGTCCATCTAGCTCAAGTCTAGATGTTGCGATTGCTTATATTTTTTGAAAGACTGCTTCTTGGGATTTTAGCCCCTAATTCAAAATATATATATTTATATTTTTAAAGAACAGTTTTAGGTATACAGCAAAATTGAAGAGAGGTCCAGAGATTTCCCATGTATCCCCTACCAGCTTGCCCTGCCTCCCTCATTATTGAATTCCCCATGAGATGGTCCATTTGTTATGACTGATGTACCTCATCATTACTCAAAGCGCACAGTTTACACTGGGCTTCTCGCCTAGTATTGTCCGTGCTGTGGATTTAGACAATGCGTAATGACAAGGATCCAACAATATAGCATCATAGAGCGCAGTTCACTGCCCTAAGAATCCCCTCTGCTGTCTGTGTTCATCTCATCCCTCCCTCCCTGTTCACTGCTGGCAACCCTGAGCTCTTGACTGTCTCCACAGTTTTGCCTTTTCTGTAATGTCATAGAGTTGGAATCATAAAATACATAGCCTTTCCACACTGTCTTCTTTCACGTAGAAATATGCATTCAAGTTTCCTCCATATATTTTCACTTGATAGCTCTTTTCTTATTAGTGAATGATGTCCATCATCCAAATGGACCTCATTTTATTTATCCATCACCCTCTGAAGGAGGCGTTGTTTGCTCCCAAGTTTTGGTAATTATGACTGAATCTCCTGTAAACATCCATGCAGGCTTTTATGTGGATGGAAGTTTTCAATTCTTTGGGGTAAATACCAAGGAGATTGATGGCTGGATCTTGTGATAAAAATGTTTAGTTGAACTTTTGAGTTTACATGAACTGTTGGCCCATTTTTTAGTTAGGCTGCTTGTTTTCTTACGAAGTTTTAAGAGTTCTTTGTCTATTTTGGATAACAGTCCTTTATCAGATGTCTTTGGCAAATTTTTTCTCCTGGTCTGTGGCTTTTCTTCTCCTTTTCTTGACACAGTTTTTCATGGAGCAGAAGTTCTTAATTTTAGTGAAGTCCAGCTTATCACTTACATCTTCTGTAGGTTGTCTAGGTTTTCTCCTATATTATCTTTTAAGAAGTTTATAATTTTGCATTTTATATTTAGGTCTCTGGTTCACTTTGAGTTAGTTTTGGTAAAGGTATAAGGCCTAAATCTAGATTTACTTTTTTTGCATGTGAATGTCCAGTTGTTTGAGCACGTCTGTTGAAAAGACAATCTTTGCTCCACTGAATAGCCTTTGTTTCTTTGTCAAAGATCAGCTGACTATATTTGCGTGGGTCTGTTTCTGGGCTCTCTATTCTGTTCTGTTGATCTATTTGTCTTTTCTTTTACTAACACCATCCGTCTTGATTATTGTTGCTTTATGGTGAGTCTCGAGGTTGGGTTGTAGCTTTTCTCTATCACTATCATGTCCCCTGATTTTTCTTTCACACTTACTTTTGAGATGAAATGAAATGTGAGATAGAGAAATACAATTTTGAATCAGAAATCAGCTTCATCCAGGACATTTTTAATTTCAGGAGAATTTTTTCTGGACTTCATTCCAGAAATAGACAAAGAAAGGGGGATAAGGATAAGGAAAGGTTTCTGTGCCTTTTTTCCTTTTTTGGTAAGTCTTGTGTTCGATTGCTCACCTTCACACTGAGTCACATTACCTGATACTTAGAGTTAAAAATCGAGAATAATACATTCACACATAGATGGAAAGCTATTTTCTTAGAAATTCAAGGAGCAAAGTCAGCTGTCAATAAGCTTTTAGAAGAGAACTAAAGGCTCGCCAGGAATGCGAGTGTGCTAGAACATTTCTAGTAATATTTAAGACTCTATTTGCAACACCTGTTCTAAACTAAATAAAAGATCCTGTGAGGCATCTGGACCAAGTTCTTTCTGCCCACAACTTTTGTGTTATCTCAGAAATACAGAACGCACACATATTCATATCATTATGGACACATGTGTCAAATTGATCATACTCCAAAATCTCTATGATCAAACAGTTCTCAAGTAATTTTAGTCCTTGACATAATCCACTTCTCAGTTTCAAGACCTTTCTAAACTGCTTCCACGAACACCAACTTAATTCGCCCATGTGCACGGTGTGAAGGCTGGAATGAGAAACACCACAGGGCATCAGAACCAAGAAGGGGCTCTCGTTTCAAAACAAAGCCGGTATTTGGGTTTGCCTCGCCCACACGGCTGTACTTCTGCACCCACGTCTTGGTTTCAGGCACATGCTTCTTTTATTCTAAGGTTAAGAGTAGGGGCCAGGGTCTGCGTGCATTTTATGGTTCAATTTTCCAAAATTTGTAAGGAAGAGATCATTTGGACTCCTTGAAACAGTTCCAAACATGTTTCTCCATCTCGTCACTTTAGAAGAATGTACTTCCTGGGGATCATTTTTTCTGGGTGGGCACAGTGTAGAACTGGATGTGTGGGTCCAGGCCCACCCTGTCCCAGCACCCTCTCCCTCTGAATAAGACGGATGGACACACAGGGAGGCCCTGGGTCTGTGGGCACTCTCAGGAACCCTTTCTTTCATGCTCCTGCCTGAAGTGTCCTTCTCTGGAGAGTCAGAAACCATGTCCAAGCAACCCTTCAGAGAGGGGTTTTTGAGGCATGCTCTAAAGCAGCTCCATGGACCACCAGAAGGAGTGTTTCGGGAATCACTAGGAGTTAGGGGGATGTCATTGCACAAAGTCTGAAGGTGATAGAGGTATAGAGCCTGTGAGGAGAAGCAGGAACGAGCCCGCAGTGTCCTCAGGGTGCAGTAGGTAAACCAGGAGTGTGAAGTGACTGGACCCGGTGAAATGGCTCCGGGTGTCTCACATCCACCCAGAGAGCATCTGGAATGGAAACAGGCATGGGCCGCCCTGGCAGACATGCCAGGTGGGTCTGCAGCCCACTCGGAACAGGGAATATGTCAGTGAGGGAGCCACATGCTCAGAAAGAGAGCCGGAACTCAGGGCCGGAGCAAGGGCCATAAACGAAGCTGAGCTCTGTAGTCCCTGCTGGATCTCTTCAGGGCAGGGCGCTTGAGGTCTGGACCAGAGGGTGGGGCCGACTGATCAGCAAGGGGAGGGGGAGGGGACGAGTGATGGTTCAGACGCTGCGGGCAGGTGGACTATCACTTAGTCTTTTCTTTCTTTTTAATTTTTTCAATAGGTGGTGCTTTTAAAAGCGTGCTTGCTTTTATTATTGATATTCCTGAAAATCAGGTGGGCTTTTGTGTAGTATGCTGTCAAAACAATAAAAGTGGAAGGAATGAGCTGTGGTTATAATCCGTGCTTTTGTGTATGGGGTCGCCCCTTGTTCTCCTGAACACTTTAGTAGAAAATGCTCTTTCTTGCCATGGAGACTTTGCATCTCTGGGGCTGTGAGACCCTAGGGGTGCAGTGTGGACGTGGCCACCACGGAAGAGAGGAGGAGACTGTGTCCTGCTCATGGAGATGGACACACAGCCAGCATCTGAGGCGCTGAGGTCCAGTGGTGTGAGGTCACGTCTCTGAAGGTGGCAAAAGCGGTGGAGGCCACATGGGGGTTCTTCAACCTCGATGGAGTGTGGACCACACCGCGGAAAGAAAGTATATTCTTTTTACAATAAAGAAATAGAAACTTGAGTGCGGGGCCATGAGCAAACCTGAGTGGTGCTCAGCCCTGGTAAGCAGGCCCCAGGTGGCCAGGCCGTGTGGGGTGCCCAGCAGCCAGGGTGCCAGCCTCAGAGCGTCATCTTGGAGGCCACAGGTCTTCATGTGAAGATGCTACTTGGATGCGGACAGATGTGGTCTTATGGCTTCAGGACCACAGGGCTCCCCAGGGGATGGAGATGAGGCTTGGGGGTGGAGATGAGGCTCAGGGATGGAGATGAGGCTCCAGGCTCCATAGCATCTCCTTTGTCACCCGGTTCCCTCTACGTCAGCTGGTTCCCAGGAACCTTGGGAAATGGACACAGAGCCTCGTCCAGTGGCTGGTTTCCCGCCCCATCCTGCAGTTTTTCTCAGCCCTGGTCAGTCTGGATACCACCGTGAGGGGCGGCAGGGAAATTCCATTTCCAGTCCCACCCTGCTCTCCGCCTCGGGGCAGCGGCTGCCCACAAGGCACCAATTAGGGGAAGCAGGGCCAGAGGGAAGCAGAAGTTGCTACTGTATTGCATGTGTGTGTTTTGACATCTCGCTTGAACTTCAACCTGGCCTGTGCTCCTGGGGAAGGTTTCAAAAAGAAATAAACTTGGTCTCATTACCATCAGATACAATGATGGGGGAAATGGGCTGGAAAAACCCTGAATCTTTTCTGAGCCTAAGTTTGCGTTCACAAAGGGAAGGGCAAATTTTTCACTGCTGTGCCATTCGGCTATTATGTTTAACAATCTAATTAGAAAGGCCGGGGAGCCCATGCCCATTGTAAACGCCGAGACAGGACACACGAGCAAATCCAATTAGACAGCTGTCCTCCACAGGTCTGAGCCGCCCTCCGGCCAGGTTCTAATGAACAACCCGGCCCCTCCCGCCACCCCGGGAGATGGGTTTTGTCCACAAACTGAGCCAGATGACAGTGCGGTGGGTTCAGGGCACCCGCCCGCACCCCCACCCCGCGACAGGCTGAGCGGGTACCTGCTCCCTCCGGCTCTGCCCCGTCCCTGCCCCTGGAAGGGACAGCCCTCCCTTCCGGCTGGTCTGGCCGCCCCATCGAGCAGGCCAGGCTCATGTAACAGGTGGCGATAAATCAGAACCGCGACTTTCACTTTTATGAATGTTGCTTTCTGCGCACCGGGGCCTTGTATAACTTGAAACAGACCCCTACTCGGCCCCGCGGCCGACCCCCCATGCCTTTGTCTCGTGGCCTGTGTGGCTTGCATTAAGGCGCTTGTGTTGGCGAATTGCTCCCTGCCAGCCAGTCATCTGTTTAGCGTTTGGCGTGTCCCATGAGGCCGCTGTGGTCACTCGGAAGTCTATTAATTAAAAGGAGAATGAGTCAGAGAACGTGGGCTGAGGCCCACCTCAAACAGGAGGATGGATGAGAGGCAGGCGACAGAGACCAGCAGCCATCGTTGGCCCTCGGGTGTGAAAAGATGCTGTTGTCATCACCAGCCCAGGAGGAGAAGGTCTCTGTCGAAAGAGGGAGTGACATTGCCGGGGTGTATAGGGCTGAGACTGTGTCGAGGTTTCCATTTTTAAAGCTCTATTTTTGTCATTAATGACTCATTGGAAAACATCCACCTTGTGTTGAAGTCAGGCCTTATCAGAGCAGGAAACACAAAGGCTGTTTAAATGCTGGGCGAGGCGAGAACATGGTGTGTCTGCAGGCACTTCCTTCATCCCCCTCAGGGTTTCAGGGACCACAGCTTGTCTCACACCCTGATTTATTCCCAAAGCCTTGTCCTGAGAACCTGGGGCCAATCTGCTTTCACATGACAAGCTAAGTGATTCAATAGTTGTGCAAACTTAGCCCCAACAGGCTACCACCTCCAGCCAAGGCAGTTCAGTTCAGTTCAGTTCAGTCGCTCAGTCGTGTCCGACTTTTTGCAACCTCATGAATCGCAGCATGCCAGGCCTCCCTGTCCATTACCAACTCCCGGAGTTCACTCAAACTCACGTCCATTGAGTCAGTGATGCCATCCAGCCATCTCATCCTCTGTCATCCCCTTCTCCTCCTGCCCCAAATCCCTCCCAGCATCAGAGTCTTTTCCAATAACTCTTCACATGAGGTGGTCAAAGTATTGGAGTTTCACTTTAGCATCAGTCCTTCCAATGAACACCCAGGACTGATCTCCTTTAGAATGGACTGGTTGGATCTCCTTGCAGTCCAAGGGACTCTCAAGAGTCTTCTCCAACACCACAGTTCAAAAGTATCAATTCTTTGGCGCTCAGCTTTCTTCACAGTCCAACTTTCACATCCATACATGACTACTGGAAAAACTATAGCCTTGATTAGATGGACCTTTGTTGGCAAAGTAATGTCTCTGCTTTTGAATATGCTATCTAGGTTGGTCATAACTTTCCTTCCAAGGAGTAATTTCATGGCTGCAATCAGTATCTGCAGTGATTTTGGAGCCCCCCAAAATAAAGTCTGACACTGTTTCCACTGTTTCCCCATCTATTTCTCATGAAGTGATGGGACCAGGTGCCATGATCCTATTTTTTTGAATGTTGAGTTTTAAGCCAGCTTTTTCACTCTCCTCTTTCACTTTCATCAAGTAATTATCATTTACTTGCTTAGGAATGATCAATCTCCTGAGGACTTCTGATCAGGAAGAATGAGATTTTGGAACTATCTTGTAAAGCGAGTGTTGTCGAATTCAGATTTGGTTAACATTTTGTGGAAACAGCGTTCACTTTGGCAAAGATGTCTTGTGTTGGAGTGTGTCCGGAAAGACCAGGTGAAGGAGGGGTTGCATGTTAGCCAACATGGACATGTGATGGGGACTCTGGCCAGACAGGCTGTGATGACACTGGCAGGAGCCACTGACTTTTCCTGTGGTTTGTGGGTCCGGGTGCTCTGGACTGTTGTAAATAGCATCTTTACAGAAAAACAGGCACGAAAAGGAAAGATCCTGTGGAAATTAGGTCTGGTGATACTGGGAAACCAACGAGACCTCAGTGTCAAATCTGTTGGCAAAATATACACTCAGCTCTGTAAAAACTGGCTTCTCATTTAGTCCGTGAAACCAAAGAATGTACATAGACTTATCTGTGGCTTCCAGGAACTTATACTAGGCTCTTCAATAAGAAAGTATAATCAAATATTTAGAAAGCCAGCTGTGTATTCATTGGCGATGCAGAGTACGTGATGTGCTGTTAGATGCAGTGATGGGTGATGTAATTTTCAAGGTTTTAGGATAATTTTTCAAATCACTGAAGCCATGAACAACATACTTACCAGACTGGGATGGCACGATGTTGAAGAGTAGTTTTATGCCAGATGAAAGAAGCAGGACCAGAGAGGCGTGTGGTATGTGGGGAAGATGATTCTAACGGAGCAAGATTTCATGACAACAAGAATAAAGACTAAACTTAGACGCTAAAGTGCAAACCCTGAGTCACTGAATGAGAACACCTCTCAGTGCAGCCTCCCTGAAGACAGGCTGTGGCATAAACGGGTCAAGAGGGGAGGGGACGAGGGCTGACATTTAGAGAGCAGCCCTGGTGGCTCTGCTCCAGTTTTCTCCTGAGTCCTTGCTGGCGCCACTCTGGGCATCTTGCGAGCACCTCTGTCTAGTTTTCAAGCCTGTCTTGCAGGGTGGGTGTCATCTTTACCTTGCAGACGAGAGAGCTGAGGCTCAGAGAGGTCAAGTCACTCAGCCAAGGTCCCACAGCAGCCAAGAAAAACAGGAAATAGGATTTGCCTTCACGTCTTCGGTTTGCTCTGGTTTCCCTCTGCCGGGTTCTCACTAGCTGGCTGACTCTCTGTAGACTGCAGGCGCCTCCACGGAACAGTCTTCAGGAGTAGAGGTCTTGCCTTTGCTTTTTGAGGTCCTGATTTCATTCTTCCCTCCTCTGTGCCCTGGGAGTGCCTCCCACCCCCACAGGACTCAGAGGCAGAGACCCAGCGGGTTTGTCTCTCCTGGTTCACCCTCCTGTCAGCCTCCAAACAAATACTTGGCCAAGTCAGGCACGTTTCCTTACTTTGTTAAATAGCAGGATTCCTTTTCATCAATCCCAGAACTCATTTCCACTCTAGGTGCCTTACATTGATGTAGTGTCCCATTAATTTTATTTCTTAATTTGTATTTTATATTTATGGTTGACTAACAATACTATGATAGTTTCAGGAACCAGCAAAGTGATTCAGTTATACAGATACAAACAAATCTATTCTTTTTCAAATTACTTTCCTATTTAGATTGTTACAGAGTATTGAGTAGAGTTCCCCGCGTGCTACAGTAGGTCCTTGTTTAGTTCTGTACTTTCTTAGGGAACCTCCACACTATTCTCCACAGTGGTTGTAACAACTTACATTCCCAGCAGAAGCATAGGAGGCTTCCTTTTTCTCCACACCCTCGCCAGCATTTACTGTCTGCAGACTTTTTGATGGTGGCCATTCTGACTGGTGTGATGTGATATACCTCATTGTGGTTTTAATTTGCATTTCTCTAATAATTAGTGATGTTGGGCATCTTCTCTTTTTTCTCCTGGGGCCAGCTGTATTTCTTCTTTGCAGAAATATCTATTTAGTGCGGCATTTTGCTACAGTAGGTCCTTGTTTAGTTCTGTACTTTCTTAGGGAACCTCCACACTATTCTCCACAGTGGTTGTAACAACTTACATTCCCAGCAGAAGCATAGGAGGCTTCCTTTTTCTCCACACCCTCGCCAGCATTTACTGTCTGCAGACTTTTTGATGGTGGCCATTCTGACTGGTGTGATGTGATATACCTCATTGTGGTTTTAATTTGCATTTCTCTAATAATTAGTGATGTTGGGCATCTTCTCTTTTTTCTCCTGGGGCCAGCTGTATTTCTTCTTTGCAGAAATATCTATTTAGTGCGGCATTTTAAAATAAACTGATTCACAAGTGTGGACACAGCTCTGAAACCCACGGGTCATGTGAGGACACATATGTCCGCCCATGTCTATCAGCAGCACCTTCTGGGAATTGCCCCATCTGGTCTCCACTCCAACATGATTTGCTCATATCGCAGGAGACTGGAAACATCTTCTAGTCCCTGTCCCATGGTCTTGACTGACCCTGCAGACAGCTGTCCAGATCTACTGTTTAAAGGTTGGCTCCTTTCTGAGTGGGAGAAAATAATAGCAAATGAAGCAAATGACAAACAACTAATCTCAAAAATATATAAACAGCTTATGCAGCTCAACTCCAGAAAAATAAATGACCCAATCAAAAAATGGGCCAAAGAACTAAATAGACAATTCTCCAAAGAAGACATACGAATGGCTAACAAACACATGAAAAGATGCTCAACATCACTCATTATCAGAGAAATGCAAATCAAAACCACAATGAGGTACCATTTCACACCAGTCAGAATGGCCGTGATCCAAAAGTCAACAAGCAATAAATGCTGGAGAGGGTGTGGAGAAAAGGGAACCCTCTTACACTGTTGGTGGGAATGCAAATTAGTACAGCCACTATGGAGAACAGTGTGGAGATTCCTTAAAAAATTGCAAATAGAAATGCCTTATGATCCAGCGATCCCACTGCTGGGCATACACACCAAGGAAACCAGAATTGAAAGAGACACGTGTACCCCAATGTTCATTGCGGCACTGTTTATAATAGCCAGGACATGGAAGCAACCTAGATGTCCATCAGCAGATGAATGGATAAGAAAGCTGTGGTACATATACACAATGGAGTATTACTCAGCTATTAAAAAGAATACATTTGAATCAGTTCTAATGAGGTGGATGACGCTGGAGCCGATTATACAGAGTGAAGTAAGCCAGAAAGAAAAACACCAATACAGTATACTTACACATATATATGGAATTTAGAATGATGGTAATGATAAACCTGTACGCAAGACAGCAAAAGAGACACAGATGTATAGAACGGCCTTTTGGACTCTGTGGGAGAGGGAGAGGGTGGGATGGGTTGGCAGAGTGGCAGTGTAACATGTGTGATATCATAAGTGAAACGAATCGCCAGTCCAGGTTTGATGCAGGATGCAGGATGCTTGGGACTGATGCACGGGGATAATCCAGAGAGAGGGTGTGGGGCGGGAGGGGGGAGGTGGGGGTCGGGATTGGGAGTTCATGTACACTCGTGGCTGATCCATGTCGATGTGTAGCAAAACAAATACAGTATTGTAAAGCAAAACAAACTAAAAAAATAAAAATTAATTAAAAAAAATAAAGGTTGGCTCCTATTGTACAGATTGTTTGCATAAAAACCATCACAAAAAACTTATAGAGAAGGGGAAAATACCTTTAGTTTGGAAAGTCTTAACAAAATAAAAATGAATTACTGGGTCTCATAGCCTAAATAAGAACTTTCCATTTTAGATATTCTTATAGGAACAATTTCAGGACATCCAAGTAGGTGCAACCAACCCAAACACAGATTATCTGAAAGCTAGATAATTTCCACACGCAGTTTGGAAAAGAATTACAAATACATGGCTCACGGGATTGGGGAAATCCCATGATGAAGTGGTCTCTGGTCCATCGGGACCTGTGAGACACACAGAGCAAAACTGGGCTCCTCCACGTGGCCCGTGTGTGGGTGAGCCCCCCACCAGCACCAGTTGGCCTGGAGACCCGCTCCCACTAATGTGAGATGAAACGCCACTGAGGAACAGGAAGGGGAAGAGCAGCTGAAGTGAAGTCCCTGGGAAAAGGCTGAGAAGCTTATCTCGGGGACCACCCGCCGGCTTTATCTCTGTACTTGGCAGCTGGGCGTTTGGGCCTGGGATTAAGGACTAAAAAGAATTCATTCTGATAACGAGAGAGAGTGCCAGGGATTTTTTCTTGCCTTGTAAAATAAGCGAATTCCCTGAATTGAGAAATAATGAGCAGTAGAGAAGCTGGCGGGCTGACGAGGGACTGCTCAGGTGCCTCTGTTAAAGGAGCCTGGAGAGCTGAAGGGCAGAGGCTCAAGGGAGTGGCTGTGAATGGCCCTTCATGGCGCCGGCCTGGACCAGCCGGCTTCGCAGGTTGGGGACTTTGGAGTGGGATGCTGGCAGACAGATGGCAGTTAGTGGAGATGGGTGTTCCCAGAGGCTTCTGGGCAGGGGCTGGGAGAGCCATTCAGGATGTGTTAGCTCCTCAAGGTGCACCTTCTAAATACCCCGTCCTGTTGGATCCACTGCCCCATGGGGATTCTGACCCGGGAAGAGATGCCCTGTGGCAGCAGGTGACCCTGAGTACCCTGATTCCCCGTGGGGATGCTTACTCTCACCTCAGAGATGGGCCTTGACTACAGCTCCCGAGTCATGGTCCAGTGTGGAGCGGGTACTGGGGGACCACTGGTGAGTGAGTGAGTGCTAGGTCATGTTCAGGGGCATCACACTTCTTTCAACCTGGGCCCCTCCCAGAAGCTGAACCCTTGCCTTGTTGCACACCCCAGCAGGCTCCCTTATTCTGCCCTCATCCCTCCGTTTTCCTTAAACCTCTCCCTGTATGTGGGGTTGGTCAGAGGAAAACCCTCTGGGAGCCTCCTGTCTTGTGGCACTCTATTGCAGCCGAACTCACCAGGACATTTAGGGGACCTGCGGGATTGTGCTGTGGAACCAGGGCCAGCCCATGGGGACGTGCCACAGACTAAAGGCTCTCGATCCCCTCAGTGCATGCTCTGCTCAAACCTGTAACATTGGGTGGGGCCTTCGGGAGAGAATCACGGTTAGATTAGGCCATGACAGAATAAATGCCCTTCTCAGAGAAGGGAGAGATGCGAGCTCCATCTCTGTCATGGGGGGCACGGCAGAGGGGCGGCCAAAGGCCCTCCACAGACACCAGATCTGCTGGCGCCTCTGTATCCAGAGGCCCCTTGACTTGACTGAGGCCTGCGCTCCGTGCTTGCATCACAGCACACACCTGTGCAGGTGCAACCCCCAGGCACAGGGTGGGCCTGGCTTGTGGAAGAACAGTGGCCACTTCCAAACAGTCCAACAGCTTACAAGGCTGTTAAGCACTTGCCAGTGTGTATGTGTGCTAAGTCACTTCAATCGTGTCCAACTCTGCGTGACCCCATGGACCGTAGCCCACCAGGATCCTCTGTCCATAGGATTTCCCAGGCATGAATGCTGGAGTGAATTGCCATTTCCTTCTCCAGGGGATCTGCCCCATGCAGGGATCGAACTCATGTCTCCCATGTCTACTTATCAATGTAACACATGAATGTTCAGTTTATTTTTAAAAATTGCAAGTAGTATCTTTGTTTCATTAAATTTTGGATTGACTCTGTTATTTTGGTTATATTATTCCTGAGAAAGGCTTTAGATGAAGAAAAAAAAAAAAGCAAGTTAACAACGAAACAAAGAAAATCCTGATGGGTTCCCCTCACTGTGGTCAGTGTTTTCAGGAGTGAGCTCCTTGCAGGCCTTGAGGGGCAGGTACACCCTGAACTGATGTTGGAGGGACCTGTCTCCAGGCTGGGCAATCCCTGTGGGTCCTGTCTATGGATGTGAAAATGCTAAATTCTATGGATCCTCTGGACAGAGCCCGTTCCTGCCTGGGCAGAGAGTCCCTTGCCTCCTTCAGATCGTCCTGTCCAGGTGTGGCTGCCTCCCCTAGCCTCTTACCACCCTCTAGCCTCCCAGTCTCCTGCCCCAGTACCAGACTAATTTCAGCAAACATCTCAAGTGAATTTCAAGGTGTTGTCTGAGCCTCCAGGTGCACAAAAGCCAGAAAACAACATGTCTTGGGCTCTCACCTCGTGGAGGGCTTGTGGTGTGAGAACAGGTAGATCTGGCCTGATGTCAGGAGGCAGAGGAGAGACAGGGGGTTCCAGGGGCTCTGCTCAAACCCCCTGGCCCCAGAAGGAGCCTCCAGTTAGCAGCAGAGGCCGAGTCAACCTACAGTGTTGCTCCTGCTAAGTACAGGCTCTCACACAGACCTGCTTTGCTTTCAAATGTCATGGCAGTGAACCATCACTTGAAAACCTCCATGCTTTTGACAAAATTGGAACAAGGGAGATAAAAATAAAAGGTCAGGAAAGGCCTGTACAGCGGAGCTTCGCTGGCCTGATGTGGTCGCCTTCAAAGGCCCTCTTTGCTCACCACCAGAGCCAGGACCACGCGTCAGAGCCGTTTAAGACGGGGTAGACTTAAACGAATGCGACCTCCACTTTCTGAAGTGTTCAGGTCTGGGAACACTTAAAGGACATCTGTTATTATTTTGGTTCTGCTGAATTTCTTATTTTATACGGTTTCATTTCAAGAGGCACTGTTCGAGGGAATACGGAGGTAAGCTCTTCTCACGGTTTTCTGGTTGAATTTTTTAGAATTATGTATTTCTATAGTTCTTACCATCTGATATTTTGTTTCTGTAAAGTTGCCTTCGAGTGGTAATTTTACATTGAAATTTTACCTTATGACTTACATCCCTGCCCTCTGTGATAAAATCTAGTGCCAAATTGTCTCTGAGTGGCTTACTTAGTTTTAGGTTTACTCTGCTATGAAGCCCCATATTTAAAAAAGTCTGCTATCTACTTGTGGTTTGTGCTACTTCCTTTATGAGAACATTCATAAAGACTTGACCCTGCCACTTGGGTACTTATAGTTTAAAATCGATGGGAAGGAAACAGAATCAAGCGACTCTTTCTAAACAAAAAACAAAGAATAAATCAAGGTTTGAAAGTGCAGGCAAAATGGTACTCGTCTCCTTTGCCTTTCTCTAATTTCTTTCGAGCACTCATCCGTCCATCTATATAGCTATCTGTCCATTCACACACTCATTTATTTACCCATGCATCTATACAGCTGTCTATCCATCCATCCACACATCTGCATGAAGAGGTACACGGAAAAGAAAAGAGCTAGGTTTTGTAATCTGGAATAAGCCTCTAGCTTCAGGTGTTATTGATTTAGTTTTTTTTTCCAGATCATGATTGAAATAGTCTTACTATCTACTTGTAACTATAACTGGACAGGTTCCTTTACTAGGGCGTGTATGACAAATCCATGTTAGCTAACTGAAAGATTAGCCAGGAAAGTAAAATAGCACAGCTATACTATTAACTTGAGTATAATTAGGGGGGTTGATATTTATATTGTTCTTTTCAGCTCACCAAACAAATTCTGAAAACCCTGACCCAGATTTGGTTAAGGAATTAGATGTCCTTTTAATTTGGCCAAGGCTTTGCTTCTTGGGTGGTCAAATTTCTGCTCAAATTGTTTTTCTCCCACTGGGGTGTTTCTTGTTCAAAGCTCCCGTCACTCTTGGTGGGTGAGATTTAATTTCTCCAGGTCTACTTGGATTCCAGATCTTTATCTGGTTGGAACCTTTGGAAACGGGTCTTTTCAATACCCGATGCTGGTTGCTGACTCCTGGCCATAGAGTCTCAGGGGCGCTGCCGCTCCGTGTCGGGTAGACGCAGCCGTGACTCACCGTGTCCTGATGTCTGTGCCTTCGCTGTTCTAAGAAGCAGAGTGAGTAAATGCCTCCTTCTCTCATCCGCTTTTGGAGCTGAAAAGTTACTTCCTGAACGGGCTCTAATCCTCTCTTGGGCACACATGCTGTGGAGAGGCACCCGTGTAACAACAAGAGCTCAAAGGTCATTACTTCTGACCTCCCTCCCTGGGCCATGAGGTTCGAATGTCATTCGGCCTGAGGATGACTTGCTCTGTCCCAGAGCCCGCTGGCAGGTGTCTCTGCCCGCCCAGCCCTGCAGGGCCTGCTATGCTGCCCTGGGTCCACTGCTCTGTGTACCTCTGCTTGGTCTCTCCTTTCAGGCCAGGTTGTGCCACCCATAGAAAGCTATTGGTACGCCCTTTAGTCCTGTCTACAAACCCTTTTCTGTTGTCTCTCTTGCCTGGAGATTGTTCCCTGTGAACCCAGATGCTCTGGAAATTAGAAGAGGCAGGGGGTAAACATAAGGTTTTCATAGCCTGTAAGTCTGTTTCTGTTTTGTCAATAAGTTCGTCAGTGTCATATTTTAGATACCCCTGTAAGTGATGTCAGATGATATTCGTCTTTGTCTGACTTACTTCACTTTGCATGATCATCTCTAGGTCTATACATGTTGCTACAAATGGCATTATTTCATTCTTTTTTTATAGCTGAGTAGTATTCCAACGGAGAAGGCAATGGCACCCCACTCCAGTACTCTTGCCTGGAAAATCCCATGGACGGAGGAGCCTGCTAGGCTGCAGTCCATGGGGTCGCTAAGAGTTGGACACGACTGAGCGACTTCACTTTCACTTTTCACTTTCATGCATTGGAGAAGGAAATGGCAACCCACTCCAGTGTTCTTGCCTGGAGAATCTCAGGGACGGGGGAGCCTGGTGGGCTGCCGTCTATGGGGTCGGGCGGAGTCGGACACGACTGAAGCGACTTAGCAGCAGCAGCAGCAGTATTCCAAAGGGAAATTTGCCAAAGGGAAAAAGTGGTGGGGAGAGGGAAAAATTAGTGTTTGGGGTTAACATATACACACCACCACCGTGTATAAAATAGTCAATCAGGACCTCCTGTTTAGCACAGGGAACTGTACTCTATATTCTATAATAACCTATATGGGAAAGACTCTGAAAAAGAATAGATAATGTATAACTGAACCACTTTGTTGTAGCATCTGAAACTAAAGCAACATCATAAATCAACTATACTTAATATAAAATAAAAATTAAAAAAATTCAAAGCCTGCTGCATCATAAAAAATAATAAATACATTTGGATTGTTTATATTTATACTCAACAAAAATAAGGCAAGGGTGACTCTATCATTAGCCTGATGGAGAAGTGTGTGTTTAAGTGTTTATAATGTGAACTGGCTCCAACTTCTCCGGGTGTTTTGTGTATGAGACTTTCATTTTGACTTGAGATACTTCTCAAATGCTCCCTTACTGACTTACGTGGGAAAATTCAGAATGCATAATCATGTCTGGAAGTATCAAATTCCTCATTTCCTTCAAATTGAAAATTGATAGCTGAAAAGGCAACACAAGTCAGAAAACAAACTCTGGACTCAAAAGCTCCACTAACTGTGACTCAGGACAAACCCCTCTAGCTTGCCCAATCTCTGCTTCCCACGGGATCAATGGAATGACACCCCTTTCTGCTTTTGAAAGAGGCATTCTTGAGCAAAAATACACTTTTGAATAATTTTTAAAAAGTGAACCCAATTTTAATATTGTTATTTGTTAAAGCATGCAATGACATTTTTCTCTGGGATTGCTCATAACCTGCATGCTAAATTTTGAAAGTGGTTGTCTATTTTACAAAGTGTGTGTTATTCAGATTAATGTTTCATTTAAAAGCATATACATGCCATTTAAAAAGTAAGTGTAAACTAGTTTATTCAGACTGAAATGGTCAATTATAATATACTATCCTAGTTTGTAAATTTCCTCTTTCTAAAATTTTCTGAGGTCGCGTGACTGTATTCAGGTTCAAACGTGTGAAAAGAGCAACAGTGAACAAATGTCCTCAGTCAAGCTGTCATTTCCCAAGGCACATGCTTGGTGTCTACACAGAATTGCTGTTTGAATATTGATATGGGAAAATTCAGTGTCTAGTATAACTGTAAGATAGGCCCCTCAAATTTGGGCCTGAGAAAACTTCCTGTTCAAAATTCAAAAATTATATTTCTCTTTATGTTTCATATAATTAAGCTATAAAATGCAGCTTCAGTAGCAAAACAATTCAAAAACATCTTTACAAATCCAAGTTGGCATGTATCCCATGCTTTTAGTTAACAATATCACTTTCCCCTGATCTTCGGGACAGCCCTGAGAGGAAGCTAGGCTATTTTTTATGCCCCATTTTATAGGGGAAGATACTGAGGTTTATAGAAACTCATTTAAGATCACATAGCTAAGTGGTAAAGGGCATCAGGACTAGAGCCCAAAGATCTACCCTTGGTTCTGATGGTCACTTTATTAAAGCTCTAAACAGAAGCAACTTATGAAATTTCTCTACAGCCCATCACCTAGAATTTGTCAACTCTGGCCTGATTTCTGGGTGTATGTTAAGTTATTCTGAATTATATAGAGACCAATCTGTTACAGCTTAGTCTTGTAAGGTCTGTATCAGATTCAAGAATAATTCTGTCTAAGTGCTTCTATTAAAGCTTTAGGTTTGGCCACTCTTTATAGAAGCTTAAGACACTGAATTACATATTTTAGTGTTTCAGGAAAAGGTTAGTTCCGGAGGATCTGTTCGATTTAACAACCAAGGATTAGAGTGTGGTAATTCATGCTTTGGTGCTTAGAAAGTTTATTTTCTGTCCTGGCGTACTCCCTTGTCCTGGCCAGTCTCCTGCGCATTTGAGAGAGATGTGTAGGTGTCTTGGCTTAGAGGGCGGGCCCCTTCTTATACAGACATTGGGTGGATTGAAGCAAGCATGACATGCACAGGAGATTCAGTGCTGTTATTCCCAGACTGCAAATAGCTGAAGGCTTTTGGACACTTGGTGATTCTTATTACAGGACTTCAGAATCCTCTCCAAGCATCCTTATGGCTCCTACCAACAGGTGCTCTTATTAAACCCTCATTCACAGGCATTTTGGGGAGAGGCTATCTGTCAGGGCCTGTGATGTCCTTGAAGACGTTTCTGTGTCTTTAATGCTTGTGTTTCCTTGCACCGCGAACATCCCAAATTGCTACTGCTCTTCTGTTCTGTGTGCCTAATCGCTGTGGAAAGAGGATGTGCTGACAGCGGGCTGTAATTACCCCTCTCCTGGGTTGCCTAAAATGTGGCCAGCCCGC
The DNA here is from genome assembly GCA_006408695.1 of Aepyceros melampus. Classification (NCBI taxonomy): domain Eukaryota; kingdom Metazoa; phylum Chordata; class Mammalia; order Artiodactyla; family Bovidae; genus Aepyceros; species Aepyceros melampus. The sequence goes on from SJXQ01007494.1 coordinate 828,198, forward strand.
CTTCTACAGGTTTCCAATGCGCATGCCTCAGGCTGCGGTGTTTTATTTCCGAATGGGCCGCCTGTGTTTTTGTTTTGTTTCTCATCACACCTTCTGACGTGCCCCTTCTTTGGCAGCCTGCTGTCTTCACTCACACTCGTTTCCATCTCCCTCCCAAATCTGACCTCGATTTCCCCTCTTTTTCCCCCTCACTGAAAACAGCCCATGTGAACCAGGTGGGAGTTTTGCAAACCTGAGACACCCTCCTCACCCCTGAGCGGGAGCTGGCAAAACTGCAGACCGTCAAGGATGGCTTTAAAGGGTGGGCTTGGGTGGGAAGGGGGTTGCTGAGAGGGTGCTTTTCAATTACTGCTTCTCATCCACCTGGCCACCCCGAGCCATGAAGCTACTGTAATAGTTCTGCTAATTTGGTTTCCTGCACATAAACAACCTGAGTGCTCTTTGAAGTTCTCAAGAAAGGTATGAGGAGTTTCAGATTGCAATAATTCAGCTCCCAGCACAAGGCAAATCCATCTTTCATTCTTTCTTTTTTTTTTTCTGTAACAAATAAATCAGTAAAACAGAAGTTAATTAAAGTGTGAACAATGGGTGGCATTGTGGCTGCGGCAGGAAGGAGCCTGTGGAATTCTGTGTGTGATGGACTCTACCTGATTACGCGAGGCGGGCACAGTTCAGGAAGGATCCTGTTACCAGGCCTTTCTCTTCTTCCCTGAACATTAAAAAAAAAAAAAAGACAGAAAACCAACAACAACAGACGCTTTTATTTCCCTCCCTGAACTGGGTGATCACTTCCTAAGCCCACTCTTTCCTCAGGCGGTCCTGGTGGGTGGGCTTGCTGGGGGCCTTGGCAGGGCAGCCCCAACCTTGGGGGGCAGCACCCTTAGGGTCTCTGTGGAGCGGTGTCACCACAGAGTGGCTGACACCAGGCCAGGTTGTTCAGAAGACATGGGCATGGGTGGCCCTCCATGTTCACACCATGCCACCCTGCTCAGCACAGGCTGAGAGAGACCCACCTCCCCATCTCACAAAATACAGGCTTGGCTGAGGCAGGCACAGGGCAGAGGATGTGGCCAAATGGCCCGAAAGCCAGAGTGTTGCAGGACAGGTGCTTAGAAAAATGACTGCCACTCGGATGAGCTCCCAACAAAAAGTTAATGTCAGAAAAAGATGTAAAACACTAGGAAAGACAAAAGAACAAATAGAAATGAACACCCCCCGCCCCGAACTTGAGATAATAGACTACTCTTAAAAGGGATGATTAACAATATTTAAAAGATTAAAGGGTACACTTCAGGAGAAGGGTTTTTGGCTTTCTTTCCCCCTAGTTGACACTTTGTGTGTGTGTTAGTCTCTCAGTTGTGTCTGACTCTTTGAGACCCCATGGATTGTGTAGCCCACAGGGCTCCTCTGTTCATAGAATTCTCCAGGTGAGAATCCTAGAGTAGGTTTCCATGCCCTCCTCCAGGGGATCTTCCTGACCTAGGGATCGAACCCAAGTCTCTTGCATCTAACCTGCATTGGCAGGTGGGTTCTTTCCCACAAGCACCCGCCTGGGAAAGAACATTTACTGGATGTGAACCCAACAGACTGACTCAGCTGAGTCAGTTACGCTTTAATGACTTGGAGCGAAAGGCTGCTGTAGAGTTTCTGATTTTACAAGTGATGGAGGAGCCACAGGTCCAGGGCTTTAAAGGAGTAAGGGCTGGTGATTTTACTTAGATGTTAGAGCCCAGTGTTGGCCACCCTGAGGTGCATTGCCGAGGGGCTTCCTCTCACTGCGTCAGCCCTCTGAACACACATGCACGTCCACCAAATATGTCCACGAGACACAGAGTGGCTTCCTGCGTCGGGAGTCCTGAGTCACCCCGGGTCACGGATGGTGTGCTGGGAAAGCGCCTCTGTCTCGCCACTCTGGGCCTGGCCGCTGACAGTTTAAAGGGGATGGACAGCTCGGCGTTCGCTTATCTCAATTAATGAGTGTTATCGCGGGGAAGGTAAATCCGTGATGGCCGAGATCAAACGTGCCAACCTCCACTGAACACACAATGCCCTCGCTTAATAAATCTCGGCCCTTGACGTGCCCTCCTGGGAACACAGTGGTGCCCGCCTGGCTGGGGCTGCCAGCTCAGGGTGCTGCTGTCAGGGGCCGCTGGGGATCCTTGCATTCAGGGGTTTCCTGACCCACCTGCTGACCTAGTGGGAGAACTGGAAGGGGGGGCCAAAGGCCCTGCCTCCCTCCCTGCCTTGGGAGAAAGGTGGGCTGTGGCCTACAGGTGACCCTGGCCAGGAGGCAGGGAGGAGCAGATGGCTATCTGCTTAGCCAGGTGGCTCTGTCTTCCTCTCACACCTTCAGAGGTAGCCTTGTGTCCCCTGAGGGCAAGTTTGGTGTGGAGTTGGAAACAGTCTCTAGGAGAGGATGTGAAACTGCTGTGAAAGTTCAAAGTGTTACTCTTTCAGTTGTGTGTGACTCTTTGTGACCCTATGGACTGTAACCCACCAGGCTCTTTTGCCAGGCAAGAATACCAGAGTGGGTTACCATGCCCTCCTCCAGGGGATCTTCCTGACCCAGGGATTGAACCCATGTCTCCCACATGGCAGGTAGACTCTTTACCATCTGAACCATCAGGGAAGCTCCCAAACTTTTGCAGCCCACTGAGACACAGGGCAGGCCATGTGGGAGCCTGCTTGGCTGTCCCACTGGACAGTCAGCCCTCCCAGCACCATGTCTGGAGGCCTGGGGTCTGCAGTGCGGATGTGTTCATGAGGGTCTGTTGAAAGAATCAACATACAGAAGGGAGCTAGGAGGTCCCTGCTTAAAGGCTTCAGTGCCCAAGGATCCCCGTGTCCTCTAAAATTCTGTGTAGTGAGCACAGACCTGCTCTTGGTGTGTAGCGGGGCTGTCAGTTGGGAGCGGGAACTCGGAGGTGGCTTCTGTGGGGCCCTTGGCCAGAATGCCAGGAGTTCCCCTTGGCGAGAACCCTGTTAAACAAACATGACCCAGAGGATACACACCTCTGGGAATCAGGATAGAGACCCATTACTGAGGCCGTCCTACTCACTTTCTCAAATACCAGCTTTTCTTTTTTTATGAAGGTAGGCTGGATGGCATCACAGACTCAATGGACGTGAGTCTGAGTGAACTCTGGGAGTTGGTGATGGACAGGGAGGCCTGGCGTACTGCGATTCATGGGGTCGCAAAGAGTCGGACATGACTGCGCGACTGAACTGAACTGAACTGAATGTCTCACCTCCAACATGTTGGTGTTCAGTCACTAAGTCGTGTCCGACTCTTTGCATCCCCGTGGACTGCAGCACACCAGGCCTCCCTGTCCTTCACTAACTCCCGGCATTTGTTCACTGAGTGGTTTTATCTTCTTGCCAGCCAGGGGACTCTCCACTTCCAACTACCTCCTGTTTCACGTTTTGTGTTAACTCGTTCCCTACTCAGGTGTGAGGGACGCATGTATTTTATTGAACTTCTTCAAACCCCGCTTAACAGTTAACACTTTTGTTGCTGTTATTACTAATTATAGTAACGTTTGGATATAATTTTATTATTATCAGTTTTCTTATTTTTGCTTCTTGAATCCTAATACCTTCTTCTAGGGTCAATTTTGTAACTGAAGTGTGCCCTTTAATCTTTTAGATATTGTTAATCATCTCTTTTAAGATTATGGGTTAAAGCATCTGCCTGGAATGAGGCAGACCTGGGTTCGATCCCTGGGTCGGGAAGATCCCTTACAGTAGGAAATGGCAACCCACTCCAGTACTCTTGCCTGGAGAATCCCATGGAGGGAGGAGCCTAGTGGGCTATAGTCCATGGGGTCGCAAAGAGTCGGACACAACTGAGCGACTTCACACACACACACTATTATCTCAAGTTCTGGGGGATGTTTATTTTTACTTGTTCTTTTGTCTTTCCTAGTGTTTTACTTCTTTTTTTGATGTTAACTTTTTCTTGGGAGCTATCCAAGTGGGAGTTGTTTTTCTAAGCATTCTTTTTGTATAATGCATGTTGAAAGTGTCTCTACAGAGGAGTTTTGCAGTTATTTTTATCCGGGTCCTAGTGTTTCTTGACTAAGTAGTAAAGAATCTGCCTGCAATGTAGGAGACAGGGGTTTGATCCCTGAGTCTGAAATATCCCCTGAAAAAGGAAATGGCAACCCACTCCAGTATTCTTGCCTGGAGAATCCCATGACCAGAGGTGCCTGGTGGGCTACAGTCCATAGGGTGGCAAAGAGTCAGACATAATTGAGTGACAATGATGATGAGAGCTTCTGAACATGTTATTTTCTCATATTGTAGTTCTTGGCATGTAAAGATGTAGCAAAAATATTGTTGCCCCAACACACGCATCCTGAAAAGGAAGAGGAACCACTAGAATGTTTTAGGGTGAAGTTACACTTCAGAGAAGTCACTCAAACACAGACCATCTTGGTGGAAAAGGAGAAAGCATTTGAGAACCACTGTTGTGCTGGGGAACCCATCCTAACCGCCTGAAACTAGGACAATAGGATGCAAGTAGAAAGAAGGAAGAAGGCAGAGGCTACAAGTTGAGGGGCTTGATGGTGCTGTCAGTTCAGCATATGAAGCTCAGAGGATCAGCAGGATAACTGGAATTCTGCAATTATTCAGGCACAGCTAATGTTGTTACATCATATATGCTGTTTTCAATACATTAACAGCCTGAGTTGGAGCTGAAGTTATCTGAGATTTGTGTCTAGAATACATTGGTCTCTGTCCACATAGCTGTTTATATTGCTTGGGTAATTTCTTATACTTTAGGAGTTAGAAATGGAGGACACACTTTCTCCTTGGCACTTTATGTCAAAGTGCAATCATCCTTAAAGCAAAACAAACAAAAAATAAAAAAAATAAATAAAAAGTGCAATCATCTTAATGGTAACACTTGATCTTTACAATGCTTTCTATAGTATAAGCCAAGAAATGTAACCAAAGGCTTCATGATCTGGGGATTTCATTCCTTTCTTATGTCAAGCTAGAACCTATAATCACAAAATACCTTTTAAAGCACTAACTTCTGAATTAAGTATTTACTGTGAAGTTGAAATTTAAGTTCCACTCACCTAAAACCTATTAAAAAGTAGAGACATTACTTTACCAACAAAGGTCCATATAGTCAAAACTATGGTTTTTCCAATAGTCATGTATGGATGTGAGAGTTGGACCATAAAGAAGGCTGAGCACCAAAGAACTGATGCTATCAAACCATGGTGTTAGAGAAGACTCTTGAGAGTCCCTTGGACTGCCAAAAGATCAAACCAGTCAATCATAATGGAAATCAGTCCGAATATACATTGGAAGGACTGATGTTGAAGCTGAAGCTCCAATACTTTGGCCACCTGAGGCAAAGAGCTGACTCATTGGAAAAGACCCTGATGCTGGGAAAGATTGAAGGCAAGAGGAGAAGGGGACGACAGAGGACAAGATGATTGGATGGCATCACCTACTCAATGGACATGAGTTTGAGAAAGCTCCAGGAGATGGTGAAGGACAGGTAAGCCTGGCATGCTGCAGTCCATGGGGTTGCAAAGAATTGGACATGACTCAGCAACTGAACAAAAACACATAAAGTGAACATTCTCATGAATAACACTTGAGTTTTATTTTCTTATATTTGCTTCTAGCCTTTAAATTATAGACTTGGGGTTCCTAAATAAAATGCATACATAAATATATAATAAATTAATATGGGCTTCAGTTTCTCAAAAGGACTTCAGGACATGGGCAGCTGTGGACGGTGTCATGAGCTCTCCAGGCTTTGCCTTCCAAGAAGCCTGTAGGTCTTCTTCTTCGTCATTATTCACGCTGGAGATTCAGACCTGAGCTGCCCTGGTCACAAGAGTGTGTGTAACTTCTCATCACTTTAAGTGTGATATGATACATGGGAAGATTTTGTAGTCATTTTATCACTCTCCATGGAGAGAGACAATGCATTCTCAGACAACTTCCTATTTTTTCCTTATGTTCAGTGTTGATCCTTCTCTGCTTTTCAAGGGTGTGAAGAGGTCAAAGAAACCTATACACAAGGCAGCCTTGTCACCTTCAGATACTCCTCAAAACTGATATTCACCTTTAGAGCAAATCAATTATAGTAGAAATTCTTGATTTTCTCAAGCAAGTGTTTGGGAAAAAAATTTCCCAAATAATTAAAAAAATTTTTTTTATTGCAGTATAGTTACTTTACAATGTTGTGTTAGTTTCTGCTGTACAGCAAATTGAACCCTCTATATGTATACATATATCCCCTCTTTCTTGGATTTTCTTCCCATTTGGGTCACCACAGAGCACTGAGTATAGAGTTTCCTGTGTTATATAGCAGGTTTTCATTAGTTATCTATTTTATACGTAATATCAGTGAAAAAGTTGGCTTAAAGCTCAACATTCAGAAAACTAAGATCATGGCATCTGGTCCCATCACTTCATGGGAAATAAATGGGGAAACAGTGGAAACGGTGTCAGACTTTATTTTGGGGGGCTCCAAAATCACTGCAGATGGTGATTGCAGCCATGAAATTAAAAGACGCTTACTCCTTGGAAGAAAAATTATGACCAACCTAGATAGCATATTCAAAAGCAGAGACATTATTTTGCCAACAAAGGTCCGTCTAGTCAAGGCTATGGTTTTTCCAGTAGTCATGTATGGATGTGAGAGTTGGAGTGTGAAGAAGGCTGAGTGCTGAAGAATTGATGCTTTTGAACTGTGGTGTTGGAGAAGACTCTTGAGAGTCTCATGGACTGCAAGGAGATCCAGCCAGTCTATTCTAAAGGAGATCAGTCCTGGGTGTTCATTGGAAGGACTGATGCTAAAGCTGAAACTCCAATACTTTGGCCACCTCGTGCGAAGAGTTGACTCATTGGAAAAGACTCTGATGCTGGGAGGGATTGGGATCAGGAGGAGAAGGGGATGACAGAGGATGAGATAGCTGGATGGCATCACCGACTAGATGCACATGAGTTTGGGTGAACTCCGGGAGTTGGTGATGGACAGGGAGGCCTGGCGTGCTGCGATCATGGGGTCACAAAGAGTCAGACACGACTGAGAGACTGAACTGAACTGATCAGTGTATATATGTCAATCCCAGTCTCCCAATTCACCCAACCACTCTTTCCTGCCTTGATGTTCATTTCCCACCTTGGTGCCCCTAACTTTGCTCTCTACATCTGTGTCTCTATTTCCACTTTGCAAATAAGTTTCTCTGTGCCATTTTTCTAGATTCCACATATAAGTGTTATTATATCATTTTTTTTTCCTGTTTGACTCACTTCACTTTGTGTAACAGTCTCAAAGAGCAATTTTTGAGTTATTCTTCCCACACTGAGAAGTGAAGTTTAAATCTCAGTCATCTAAAAGTGAGCCGAACCCCAGGGTGCTTCTGATCAGGAAGTGAGAGGGGACAGAATCCCAGTCCAATCTGAATGGTTGAATCTGGGCCCTCCTCTACCTGCAAGCTCACAGGGTCACCTGACAGCTCATAGGGGCATCTGCCAGGCTTCTGGAGGTCTCCAGAACACCAGGGATGCCCAGGGCAGAGACAGAAATGTTTATCCTCACAGCAAAAGCAGTAGCTGGGGTGTCAGCATCATTACCTTGTTACCCGAGCCCCAGGCCCCACAAGAGTGTGGAGAGACCAATGACACTTACTCCTCCTAGGGGCTCCCTCCCAGGAGAGAAATCCTAAGTTTGAGGGAGTTACTGATCAAGGGGAGTGTTTGTCAAAGGACGCCCTCCGTCAATATGATCAGAAATGCCTAGTGCCTTAATGTCTTGGTTTGGGGCTATGTGGATGCAAATTGGAAAGGAACAGAATTCCAGGAAAAACGAAGCCTATGTGGCAGTAAGGCAGTTTGGTAAATTTTGCAGCATGAAGCACCCCCGCGGCTGCCAGCCTTACCACTCTAATCTGGCTGCCAAATCCTCTCTCGTTAGCACACTCCTTTTGATGACGACAGCAAAGAGAATAACAGAGTGCCTTTACTTGGATTTTGCTGCATCAACATCATTTAAATATTAGGTTCACTATTCAGCTGCAGATCACATTCTCCTTGTTCCACAACTAATAAAAGTAAAGATAGTGTCACGTAGGCCACTGGCAGGGAAGAAACTTTGTGTGTCCGAGCGAGCCAGGGTTTACACATTTCCATCATAACATGGAAGATTGATGTCTGACAGAAAACAACAAAATTCTCTAAAGCAATTCCTTCAATTAAAAAATAAATTAATTTAAAAATCTAATTTGACATCAGCACATTACAAGACTTTGAACATGCTAACTTTTAAAAAATTTAATTTTATTTTTAATTGGAGGATAACTACAATATTGTGATGATTTCTGCTATACATCAACATGAATCAGCCATAGGTATACACATGTTCCCTCCCTCTTTTTTTTAATTAATTTTTATTTTTTAGTTTGTTTTGCTTTACAGTACTGTATTCATTTTGCTATACATTGACATGGATTAGACACATGAGAAGCACACATAAAGTTGTAACTGAAAATACAGAAGTAAAATCAACTTTCATTTCTAGATGTCATGGTGGTTGAGGTTGGAAGTTTTTAACATTTATATGATACACAACTCTACTGTAAATATACATAACAACTTGCTAAAATACGTCCAATAGTGTAAAAACGACTCAGCCTTCAGAGTCTGCGGTTCTGGGTGCAACCTCAGCTCAGACACTAACCTTGCCTGTGGTGTTTGGAAAGTTACATAAAGTCTCTAAATTAGGGTTTTTCCCATTTGTTAAAAAATAATAACACACTCTCTCTAAGTGAATTAATTTCAATATTCTCATAAGAACTCTCCAGATGAGTCATCCACACAGTTCCCAAGAAATAGAACCAAGACTGGGGGTTGTTTGGTAACTTGCGTGTAGTCACGTGTGTAATGAAGACAGACACAGAGTTGGCACTCGGGCTGTCTGATCCCATATCCCTTTCTTGAACAACCTGCTCTACTGTTTGCCTGACACCTGGTTTTATCTCCAGGATCAAATGCGCTACATTTGTAAAATTCTTTACAAGTGCCTGGCATGTAGGAGCTACTCATATTCATTTTATCCAAATGGCTATCACTACCAACCTTATTAGTGTATTTAACATCTCAACGGTGTTCTGAAAGGAGCCAACATCTACCTTTATTATCAAATAATAGCAGTTTCTACAGCCCTTCTCTGATAAAGTTTAAGATGTCATGACACACATATAAATCACAGCTTAGCTTGATGTAATTTGTATTTTATCCTTTCAGTGCTCATCCTAACTTTAATTTTCACTTCTACTTTTCTTCTACACCTTTTGAGTCTGTCTCATGCTCCAGTCAATTAGAAAGGTGTCCTTCTCTCCATCAGACAGCATGATTCTTAAAGGCAGGAATGATTGTTTTCATCCTGATTTCAAAGCTGTATACAATACTGCCCCAGAGTTAACACACAGAGAATACAGAAAAAATGAATGAACGCCTGATTCCTAAGAATTTCCACTTTTTCATTTCGAGGAGATAAGAAGTCTAATAACATCTAATTTACATGTGTTGAAGGTAATGTTTGCTTTCATTTGGTTTAAGCTTGTGTTTTGCCTCTGAAGCCTGAACTTTCTAGATATTCTTCTAAGATGATGGCTTGTCACCTGCCAGCAACACAGCCCTCACTGGGTTCACGTGAGGTCACAGCTCCATCCTTCTTTAACGTTAAACACCAGACCCAAAACAATAACAAGACAGGAGGGCGTAGCCTGTTTCTGAACCATGATGCCATACAAGCACTTAGCTAATACTTTGTGAAGAACAACAAGTAATAGCAGCCTTGAAGCTGATAGAGGGTTTATTCTGAGGAGAGGCAACAGAAAGAAATGTGATCAGAAATAATCTAATGGCAGGCTGGAGTGAGATTAGGAAGATGCTGGGACATGCAAATCAGCAACAAATATTTCTCTCCTGTCGTTGTGTCTTCCAGCACCACACCAACACACACACACACACACACACACACACTTGATTCTCACACAAACTGAGAGTCAAAGGAGAAGCTGTCTTTAGAGAGCAGACTGGTGGTTGCCAAGAGGGGCGGGTGGGGAAGGGATAAATTAGGAGTTTGAGATTAGCAGATGCAAACTAGTACATATAGGATGAATAAACAGCAAGGTCCTACAGTAGAGCACAGGGAACTATAGTCAATATTCTGTTATAAACCAGAGTGAAAAAGAAAATGAGAAAGAGTGCACCTATATGTATAACTGATCACTTTGCTGTATGGCACAAATTAATTGAACATTGTAAGTCAACTCTGGGTCAATAAAATAGATTAAAAAGAAAAGAGAGAGAGAAATTGTTTTCTAAGGACTTCAATCTTAGCTGTGTCCTTGCAGCCACCCAGGCAAAGTAGTGATGAGAGCAAGCCCAGGGGTTCAGATCTCCAGTATAAAGTCTTCCCCTCAGTTTCCTCCCTACTGAGAGCAAGCTGACACAGTAGGCGTGTGCCTCAGGGTAGAAACTCTGGAGAAAGACGGATTTGGGGATTGCAGTGTCTCCCTGCTGCCCACGTCTGTTCTTCCACCCTCCTGGCCGTCCTGTTTTCTAAACACACGTGTTCATGCTGGATTTTTTTTCATAGTTTGCTAAATATGCCTTTTAAATAACTTCTTTTCTTTAATTTTCTGTCTCTCTCTCTCTCTTTTTTTTCTGTGTTTTTTGTCTTTGTTTGCCTGGTTTTCTGGGCAGGAGGCCCAGCCTGGTTTATATTTCTTTTTTGTGTGTGGTTCTCTTTTCAAAACAATCCCTTCCTTTCTAATTATTCTCATTCATTTATTTTCTCATCAAAGAACTGAGCGATGTGTAAAAAGGGCTTCCTAGCCGATCCTTTGGGATGAGTGTTTCCTTCTGCGTCTTTAAGCATCTTCTTGGATGATCTGCGGAGATGGGGTTTCATGCCTCCCTCACCCGTTTGTTTCCTGAGTGAAATGACATTGTTTTGACCGATGATGCTCACTTCACTCTTTTTCCTCTCCAATTTAGGTAGATACTGTGCAGGTGTCTTAGTGTGTTTGCAAGCCCAAGCGCAGTGTAGCTGCTGAGAAGGAAGCTGTTTGTGCTGGTTGTTTGTGTGTCTGCGGACTGGTGTGGCCGCGTGCGAGGCAGGGTAAATGCATGGAAGAATGCTCCACTGCGCTTTGGCGTGTTTATTTTGGAATGTCATCTCCAATCAAATCTAACATTTATAACCGGCCTCCCTTCATGGCTTTCTGGGCCACAGTTTAAATGCCCAAGAATAAACATGTCAGCTCAAAATGGAAGATCGTGCCAGTGACTGGGGCAGCGTGCATCTCACAGCTGCTTAAAAATTAAAATTTTCTTCGTGGTTAGATTTGCTTAGGGCTCTGCCTATGGGCTATGAAGAAAGCAAATACTTTGTGCCACGTAAAGAACAGACGTAATACCTTGTTCATTAGTAAAAGATCGTCACCGAGTATAGGAAGCTGAGCCAGGCTGCTTTCAAAGAAATTTCTCCCAAGTCATCATATTCTAGTGATTCTAAAATCAAACAAGATCCAGTTTTGCAGTAGGATATGTATTAGGATATGCATATGCAGTAGGATATATGTATTCTGTATCAAACCTGGGTCTCCTGCATTGCAGGCAGATTCTTTACCATTAGTGCCACCTGGGAAGTCCAACATATTCTGTGGGCTTCCCAGGTGGCTCAGTGGTAGAGTCCTCCTCTCAAAGCAGCAGACATGGGTTTGATCCCAGGATCTGGAAGATCACCTGGAGAAAGAAATGGCAACCGACTCCAGTATTCTTGCCAACATCCCATGGACAGAGGAGCCTGGCAGGCTATAGTCCATGGGCTTGGAAAGACTTGGACATGACTGAGCGACTAAACAACAGCAACATGTATTCTGTAGCTCTTAAAACCCAGAGTCATATATTCCTGAGTGAATGCACACGTTTTAAAGACGTCTAGTTGCAAAGACCAGTGTAACTTAAGCTTTATTTTTCTATTTGAAAGCAGAGAGTATTTTTCACAAATAACTCTACCCAAGTTCCTGACACATTCTCTGAATTTATCAAGCCAAACAGCACCATGTCAGGAGTAATTTGCCAGTGTCTTCAGTAAAATGAACTTAATGCGTGTTTCACATTTAAGAAGCTGGCAGAAGCTGTCGGCCGGCCCAGTCCGGGGCTATCCTGCTGAGCTGGGCCACTGCTGTCAAGCGAAGGTAATGAAATATTACGATGGTGCATGGAGACTGTACCAGAGACTTCTCTTATGAGACGTCACTCACCAGGGTGCTCTCCTTGATCATCACAAGATATATTGATTCCTGCCCTTTGCTCTGGCAATTGAAGTCATCTTAGAAAAGGAGTTTCATAAGCAATTCAGATGGATTCTATATCATATAACACTGGCCTTACTGCTGTCGTTGCTCAGGATTTATCAGTGAAATCCAGTCATCTTCTGGATCCTCTCTCAAATAAGAAGATAGGAGTTTATCCCTTGAGCAGTCAAGCTGTGGCACTGGGAGCAGTGATGGTGGCCAGAATAATGCCTGCCATGCTCCTGAATGCTTCATCAAGACCCCAGACTTTAGTCCAAGAGACCAACAGAGCAGCAGCTGTTGACCCAGAAAGGTGGATCAGTGCTCACTGCCACAGCCAATATTAGTTTCCTTATCTTTGCAAGTTGGGTTCTATTGGGTTTCAGAGCCAGCTGCCTCCAACAGATAGGACACTTACAGCCAAGGCAGGTGAAGGAGTGACTGACCGAGAACTGCCGAACTTTGCTTGTAAAAAGGCAGCAGATAGAGATTCACGGAAATGGATGAGCGCAGCCCATGGCAGTTACAAGAAGTCCGTAACTTTTTGCAAGGAGCACTTAGCTTGTTAAATGATTGTTTAAAAAATGCCACTTCCATGTATTATTCTAAATTGTCCTGAGATGAATGGCAGGAAGTTATGTCTATCTCTTTAAGAAATATAATGTCCATGTTCATCCAAACAAAATGAAGTCAAGCATTGAAGTTTTATCTGCATAATTCAAGCTAACCCTAACCTTCCTTTATCTGAATATTACAGGAAAACCATCTTGGTGGCTATGGAGAGGACCCAAACTCTCTACAGAATTGATTTCTCTTTTTATATTTTTTATATAATTGATGGGACATGACTTTTAACAAAATAAAAAGGCATTTCTGTTTAATGCAGGTGACAAACTGACAGAGCTGCATCAAGATGGGTGGAGAGAGATATGGGTAGGATTTAATAATCTTCCATCTTAATTTCAACTGTCACCAATTAGACACCAGTTGGGGTTACTCTACCAGTAAAATTTGGACTCTGATTTCTGTAGTGTCTAAAGTCCTACAGTTGTAGATTTTATAGCTCTGCTGTCTTTAAATTTAAGTATCATTAAAGTTTACACATACTTGTCACTGTTTTTGCTGGGGCATGTACTAACCTTTTCTGTCTCATGCTTGTTGTTGTTGTTCAGTTGCTCAGTCATGTCCGATTGTTTGCAGCCCCAAGGACTGCAGCACGCCAGGCTCCTCTGTCCTTCACTATCTCTAGTACTTTGCTCAGACTCATGTCCATTGAGTCGGTGATGCCATCCATCTCATTCTCTGTCATCCCCTCCTCCTCCTGCCCTCAGTCTTGCCCAGCATCAGGGTCTTTTCCAATGAGTTGGCTCTTCGCATCAGATGGCCAAGTATTGGAGCTTCAGCTTCAGCATCAGTTCTTCCAATGAATATTCAGGATTAATTTCCTTTAGGATTGACTGGTTTGATCTCTTTGAAGTCCAAGGGACTCTCAGGAGTCTTCTCCAGCACCATAATTCAAAAACATATATCTCATGCTTACTGTAAAAATAAAAGTCATGGTTATCTAATTCTGTATATCTGACAACTCCTTGGATACAGCAAACTTCACATACACACTTACATTCCTTTGAATTTGTACCTCCACTCCCCTCCCCTGAGAATGTTCCTACCATCTCTGTAATGTCCAGCAGATGAGCTGAAGACCTGGGTCAGCTGGTGAGCACATGTGGGGTTATCAGGGAAATTGGCCTGAAACAGCTTGAATTCACCAATAAGCCATGCCCTACATAGTATTTTATTTATTGGAAATCGTCATAAATACTTCCATCATCATTCGCTTCAAATCAGCTTGGCACAGCGTGGATTTCTTCTTTCTTAGGCTCTTTATAACTCTGCAAGAGCGAATTGATAAAGCAGGACATGCCAGGGGGTCCCTCCCTCACCCGTGCCCAGGTCCCGCCCCGAAGCTGGTGAACAATGACTGCTGAAGAGCCGCTTAGCTGCCTTCCTGAGGCCTTTGACAGAAGGAAAGTCTCCAGAAATTGTTTGAAGCCTTTTCCTAACTTAAATGGCACCTGGGAAAAAGGCTGTAGAGGAGAGAAGATTGTTGGGCATTGGTGTTTCCTGGCAGAACACAATGCCGGTGGTGTTCCCTTTACTGGTGTTTAACACTGCTGGAGGGCTTACTGGGGGTGCCAGGTGAATTGAAGAGTACTCTCTATTCAAAGTGGGAAGGACCAGGAGTATCCTGTCCTTCAGGGAAAATGGTGGCATTCTTTGTATGGAAACCAGGGCATCTGACACAGGGGTTTCCTGACTAATAGCGGGAGAGAAGTAGGCAAGTCATTGGCTTGGTCCATTCCAGGCATTATTGTAAATACCACCGAGTTGGTTACTTATGAACAAGAGAGATGCTTGGCTCACAGTGCTGGAGGCCAAGAAGTCCAACACGGAGACACCGGCATGGTGCCTTCTGGGAAATCCTTGTTCCTGGTTTACACCTGGTGTCTTCTTGCAGTGCCCTCACCTGGAGGTAGGCTCGAGGGGTCTCCTGGAGCATTAAACCCCCCAAAGGCCCCAGCTGCCAACACCACCACTCTCCAGGGTCAGAATGTTAATGTGTGAATTTGGGGTGAGGCACAGACATTCAGACCACGATAATCATGTCTGCACACCTAAGACAAGGACTCATTCAAGGGCACAGAAAATGGCATAGCATTTATTTGAATTTATTGACAGAGAGAGTTTTGTTTCTACCAAAGGAAATATTTTGTTTTTCTAAATATCTGTGCTGAAAACTTTTCCCCATTTTTTTTCACTCCATGTACCAGTACCTCACTAGCCTCTTCATTCCATCGAGACTAAAAGGAACAGAGGATCAACCCGTCCTTGAGAGCTGATCTAAGTGATAAGAGGATGGTTTCCAAAGGGAATTTAGCTACTCATGAAATCTGGACAGAGCCAATAGGTTGGCCTATCGCCTGCATCCAGATTAAAGTGAGAGAAAATAGCATGAGGTGCTCTCAGACGTAGACAGAGAATAATACAAAATGTGACTTACAGTGTAGGTTACGTTTCATCTTTTTTAAAGGTTTATATTATGAGATGTCCCTCAGATTGTTGGATTGTCTCTGAAGCACCATTTGTGAGAGTTGCACAGTGTTCTGTGTGACCTGCGTAGTTAGGGGATGACCAGACGTTCACAGTCTTCTTTCATTCTGTAAAGTTGGTCTGGGATGTGGCTGCCCCACCAAGAGGAAGTCTCCCAGCCCAGTTTCCCTAAGGTAAGATCATGCCACGAGCTCTCATTAATAGTGACGTGTGTTACTTCTGGGCCAGAGCAGTTAAGAATAAGCTTTTCTTCTCAGGCTCTATGACTTCTGTCTTCTGTTGACTGGCTGTAAAATGGTCAAGGTCACTCTGGAAGCCAGTACTGAAGACGGGCAGATCCTCTGTTCATTAGGGACCCTGACGACTCCCAAGATTAACTGCCATCCTATTTACCCCCCACCACCAGTGAAAATTTATGTTTGTTGTTGTTTAGTCACTAAACAACAACAAGTTGTATCTAACTCTTTGCAACCGCAAGGCCTGTAGCTTATCAGGCTCCTCTGTCCATCGAATTCTCCAGGCAACAATACTGCAGTGGGTTGCCATTTCTGAATCCATAGGATCTTCCTGACCCAGGAATTGAACCCACATCTCCCGCTTAGCAGGTAGATTCTTTACCCCTGAGACACCTGGGAAGCCTGAAATTTTACATAGTGAGAAATAAAATATTATGAGACTAAGCCACTGAGCTATAGGACTTATCTGCTGTATCAGTTAGTGTTTCCCTACTATAGAAACTAGTGCCTTAAGGTGAATGCTGCCATAAGGAGTCTTAAATATGTGGCATCACTTCAGAGACCAGGTGGGAGACAGGATAAAACCCAACACTGAAAGCTGGGAGGACAGAGCCCAGGTTGAGCGCAACAGAGCATCGGGGTAAACTGCCTCCACTTTAACTTCCTCCTGTCACTTCTAAAGCCTAGATTATAACCTAACCCCTACCTCACTGGGCAAATGAAAACCCTTTCTAATAGTCTGCAATGAATTTTCTAGTGACCAGATCAAATGGACACATTTAATCCCTTGTATGGCTGTAACTCCTTATAGCATTTCAGAGAAAGTGAACAGGGACTTTTTCTTCCTTGTTACTGTCTGTTTTCTTGGCTTCTGGTTTTGCCATCACCATCATCCATCACTGTTGCCCACTATGCCTACTGCTCCTCCCTGGGTCTCCTCCCTGGGCCTGGGCCTTGCACGTTGGAGGCACCTGCTGTCCTGCCCTGGTCCTTTGCACCCATGCTCCGGGGCCTGCCTCCTGGATCCTCGCAGCTTCTGCATCTGCATACTCAACCTCTCCTCGCACAGACCCTGTGACAGGCTACTTACCTCAGTGTCTCCCAGAGACCTCAGTCTAAACAGAACTGATTGTGCTAGCTTTTCCTCCTGCAAACCTCTGCCTTCCCCTCTATTTCCTGTGCGGGTTGGCATCCTCACCTGTACCCCAGGAGGACTGTGGCCTTGACTGACACTTCAATCCCGGCCTGGTCCCCTGCTCAGGCCAGCCCAGCTTGTGTCCAGATGAGATAGGCACAGTGTTCAGAAATCACTTTGTTACACAGCAACAGATCACTAATACAGGGAAAAGAAAACAAACAGTATAATGTCAGCATTATACTTTTTGACTTTTGAAATCTGTGACTGTTAATGAAGGGAATTCTTGGTGGTAATATTCAGACACTTCTTAATATTGATGTGTTGGAAAAGCATGTTTTAGTGTCTATTGGCATATTTGATGTGACAGGTGTTTTTCTTAAAGGAATTTACTCAGTCTTGGTATATTTACTATATGAGAATTATCGTGTATATCTTCATGGGCAAGAAATTGTGTTAATGTTGGTTAATCATAAAATAAGTAGAATATGGGCTTCTCTAATAGCTCAGTGGCTTAAGAATCCATTTGCAGTGCAGGAGACACAGGAGACATGGGTCCCATCCCTGGGTTGGGAAGATTCCTGGAGAAGGAAATGGCAATCCACTCCAGTATTCTTGCCTGAAAAGTCCCATGGACAGAGGAGCCTGGTGGGCTACAGTCCATGGGGTTGCAAAGAGTTGGACATAACTGAGCCACTGAGCTCACAAGTAGAATATGTGGTTAAATTTAAACCTCAGTTATTGACAGACAGCTATAAAGAATCAAAGGACTTCCCTGTAGCTCAGACAGTAAAGAATCTGCCTGCAATGCAGGAGACCCGGGTTTGATCCCTGGGCAGGGAAGATCCCCTGGAGAAGGAAATGGCAACCCATTCCAGTACTCTTGCCTGGAGAATCCCATGGCCAGAGGAGCCTGGCGGACTGCAGTCCATGGTGCCACAGAGTCGGACACGACTGAGCGACTGACACTACTACTATAAAGAATCAAAACAATGTTCCTTGACCTTAGCTTGTATCAGTCAATGTTTCCTGGTATAACTGAAGTGCCCCCAATTACTTGAAAACATGCAAAGATTTGGTTCTTCCAATGCAAATAAATTTATATTATAATTTTATATACACAACAACAAGGCAAATGGCAAGGCCCCCAGGGTCTTGGCTAATTGTGTGTGCATGTGACTTAATTTAACTGGCTGTCTTGTTTAATCCATTGTCTTAACACCCCCACCTCCCTCTCTCTATTTGAAATTACCTCCAGGATGAAATAGAATGCTCTCATTCTAAGAGTAGGAAAACATTCCTTGCGAGCCATTTTTCAGTCACAGGTCAATAATTTTGATAGGCGGTGCTCCCTTTGCCTCGTCCAGCAGGGTGGAGACAGACGGTCTCATGACTCGGAGACTCACTGAGGTTTTATACTAAACGCTGCCCACAGGACAAAGACAGGCGCATTAGAGGGGCAAGCACCGTGGCGCGTTGTATTGTGAGCTATGGCGGCATGATGAAGTTCGGTTCCCCGACAGGCATAAATCACATTTGTAGATTAAACTAATTTTCTGTGGCCTAAAGCAGCTTTTCTAGATTCGGTCATTAAATTTTTCATTTAATCATTTTCATATGTGGAAAAAATGATGTTTTCTACAGAGATGGAACGGTTATCCCTACTCTGGAGAAATTTACGGCATTATATGGCTGGGGCTTAATAGAGATTTAGGTTTCATGTGGGGAAAATACTGAAGATAAAATTTAATGGTGCATAGAACCACAGAGGTGACTTGTCATCATAAGTCATACGAAAAAGCTCTAAGTGATGAGACTTGCTATCTCCTCGCTGAAAGAACACTATGAAAACTCAAATTTAAAATAATGCCTAGTACCATAAATCTTTACTTCTATGTACTCTCGCCTGTCGCCAAGTATCATGAAAGAGCATGTCATTCATTCTGAGATGTGTTGACTCTAAATCTGTATTTAACACTGAAAAATGACAGCCTTCAATTCTATTAACCTACGATTTAAAAAGATGTGTTCTCCTTCTTTGTATTTCACAACACAAAATAAAAACAGGTGGATTTAAATGATTTAGTTAGTTTCTCCTAAGTTTTGTTCTGCAGAATGAATGTCCAGACACCCTGATGTTCCCATAAAATTGTATTTGTTCCCTTCACTTTGGCACCCAACATTAACCGACTTTTCTATGTGGTACATTTTGCTCTGGACATTTTGTGTTTCTTCAGTTGGTCCAGCATGTGCAGTCTCTGCTTCATTCCCTCATATGTCTTCCAGGCAACTCTTCAAAACAGGGCTGTCAAATAGAAATTTCTTGATGATGAAAATATTTTACATCTGAGCTGCCTGAGACACTGACTGCCAGACACTTTCACTCTCACCAAGAAGCTCTTTAGTTCCTCTTTGCTTTCTGCCTTTAGAAGAGTATCATCTGCATATATGAGGTTGTTGGTATCTCTCCTCAATCTTGATTCCAGCTTGTGATTCATCCAGCCCAGCATTTCACGTGATGTACTCTGTGTAGAAGTTAAATAAGCAGTGTCAAAATATACAGCCTTGACTTACTCCTTTCTCAGTTTTGAAACAGTGTGTTGTTCTGTGTCTGGTTCTAACTCTTGCTTCTTGACCTGCATACAGGTTTCTCAGTAGGCAGGTAAGGTGGTCTGGTATTCATTTCTCTTGAAGAATTTTCCATTTTGTTATGATCCACACAGTCAGAGGCTTTAGAGTAGTCAATGAAGCAGAAGTAGATGTTTTTCTGGAGCTCTCTTGCTTTTTCTATGATCCAGCAGATGTTGGCAATTTAATCTCTGATTCTTCTGCCTTTTCTAGATCCAGCTTGTATATCTGGAAGTTCTCACTTAGCATTTTATTTATTTTATTTCATTTTACTGAGTGCTAGTTATGTGTCAGGCACTGTGCAATGTTCATCAACACAGATACTTTCTTGTTTCTATTATTTTTATTTATTTCTGAACTCTTCTTGGCTACTGAGCCTTGTAGCAAACTACTTTTGACCTCAGAATGACCTGAGGATGCGTGGAGCATTTATGTGGAATGTTACAGTATACGCTTGCCATGGGAGCCCTGCTGGGATTTCACAGTTAGATGTGGGCCATCCCTAGCTGAACAGTCAGTGGAACTGCATACAGCATTCAAAGGAAAATATGCTAAATAAAAGGACTTCTCTCTCTCTCTCTCTTTCTTGTCTTTTCCCAAAATTCTCTTCGAGATTTTACATTAAAGCAGTGAAATTTTCTTCTAGTGGAATAAGGACCTCATATCTAGAAAACTAATATAAACTAACTTATTGAGAAAACAGAAATTAACTCAACAGACAGAATAAACTTATGGTTATCAAAGGGGAAGCGGGGAGGACTGGATAAATTAGGAGTCTGGGATTAACAGATACACACTACTATGTGTAACACAGATAACCCTCAAGGACCTACTGTATAGCACATGGAACCGTTTTCAGTATCTTTAATAACCTATAACAGAAAAGAGCCTAAAAAAGAGAATATATATGTACATATATGTGTATATATAACTAAATCAATGTGCTGTACACCAAAACTAATACAACATTGTAAATCAACTATATTTCAATTAAAAAATTTTTAAAAGACCCTCGCATTGTAATGTCTATGGCATTTTCAGATTCTCTGAAAACCAAATCCCAAATTCCCAAATATAAAAAGACATCCTCCAAAGCATTTTACTTGAAAATATTCAGGTATTAAAATAACAACTATGTAAAATTTTCAGAACATTTCTGCCTGATTGGATTAAGATCAAATTTATTAAAATATGTCTGAACCAATTAAGTACATTGTGATATTATATATAGTACAAAACACCCACCAATGATAATAATTTTTATCAGCATTTCACATCTGCAGTTAACATGAAGCAGATGCTACAGGACATGGCCTGTTGTTTTATATTTGTATGTGGCAACGTGTTTTGATGTTTGCTTTTTAATTGTAACATCATGTAACGCAGCTTTTTAAAGGTACTTGTGTGGTAAGTGTCAAAGGCTGAGTTAAATTTTATTTCGAAAACTCTTTGTAGCATTTCCAGGGATCCTATCTTTTTCCATAAACTCAACAGAAACCAGCAGATTTGGATCACTGAGAACGGAGTTATGGGTTCCACATCATAGTGAGCCGACACACACACATCTTGCTTATGCTGTTTCCTATAGACTAGATGACGAATCAGAATTGCTCTTGGATGTATGGAATCTAGAAAAATGGTACTGATGAACCTATTTGCAGGGACGCATTGGAGAAGGAAATGGCAACCCACTCCAGTGTTCTTGCCTGGAGAATCCCAGGGACGGGGAAGCCTGGTGGGCTGCCATCTATGGGGTTGCACAGAGTTGGACACGACTGAAGCGACTTAGCAGCAGCAGCAGCAGTGGGAATTTGCTGTCAGACACAGGGAGCTCAAGAGGAAATGGCAACCCACTCCAGTGATCTTGCCTGGAGAATCTCAGGGACGGGAAGCCTGGTGGGCTGCCGTCTATGGGGGTCGCACAGAGTCAAACACGATTGAAGCGACTTAGCAGCAGCAACAATGGAGAAGCAGACATAGGGGACAGACTTGTGGACACAGTGGGGGAAGGAGACGGTGGGACGAACTGGGAGAGTAGCATGGGAAGATACACACTACCATATGTAAATTACATAGCTAGTGGGAATTTGCTGTCAGACACAGGGAGCTCAAGTCCAGTGCTCTTGCCTGGAAAATCCCATGGATGGAGGAGCCTGGTGGGCTGCAGCCCATGGGGTTGCTAAGAGTTGGACACGACTGAGCAACTTCACTTTCACTTTTCACTTTCATGCATTGGAGAAGGAAATGGCAACCCACTCCAGTGTTCTTGCCTGGAGAATCTCAGGGACAGCGGAGCCTGGTGGGCTGCCATCTGTGGGGTTGACCTAGAGAGGTGGGATAGGGTAGGAGGTGGGATAGGGTAGGAGGTGGGAGAGAGGTTAAGGAGGGAGGGGACATATGTATACCTATGGCTGGTTCATGTTGATGTATGGCAAAAGCCAACACTATTATAAAGCAATTATCCTCCAATTAAAAATAAATACATTTTTAAAACAGTGAATTAAAAAATCACTTTTGTTTATTTTCACCGAGAAACTTCTAATTCGCAGGAGGGAACCAGTGGTGGCCCAGCTTTTCAG
Organism: Aepyceros melampus; assembly: GCA_006408695.1. Classification (NCBI taxonomy): domain Eukaryota; kingdom Metazoa; phylum Chordata; class Mammalia; order Artiodactyla; family Bovidae; genus Aepyceros; species Aepyceros melampus. The sequence continues at coordinate 850,231 of SJXQ01007494.1, forward strand.
TGATGGCTCTGACTCACACATGAGGAGCTGGCCTGTGACAGATGCAGGGACCTTTTATTTTAGAGAAGAAGCAGAAAAATTGAGAGATTCTCAAAATTTCTTTTTCTTCTTCTCCTTTGGTCTCAAAGTGAGTGCGCATGGAGGCAGAAGAAAAAACTTTTAGAAAGACCTTCCAATTAAGCAAAGTACTTATTTCCATTAAGATATACCTTAGCAAAATTGAATAAAATGTAATGACTGTCTTGAGATGGAATTAAATGAGAGACGTATTAGAACATGAAAGTGTGGATATTTTATTAACATACTTTTCAAAGTTTATGAAAGTAAATATTGTGCAGAAACCATAATTCAATAGCACAAGTGGAACTAGATTAAAGGAAACACATGGACATCAGATCTGGTGCCTTGGGGCCCCACTTCATTCTGTACTTCCTATAAATGCTTGCTGGTAATGTGCCCAGATGGGCCAGGCCCAGACACCACTTCTTCATGGCAGCTCTGTGCTATGGTCCTCATTTACTGCATCTCTTCGGCTTCCCTGGTGGCTCAGACAATAAAGAATCCACCTGCAATGCAGGAGACATGGGTTCAATCCCTGGGTCAGGAAGATCCCCCAGAGGAGGAAATGGGAGCCCACTCCAGTGTTCTTGCCTGGAGAATCCCATGGACATAGGAGTCTGGTGGGCTACAGTCCATGGGGTCGCAAAGAGTTGGGCACGACTGAGCACATGAGCACATTATTATCAAGAAGCTCTGGCTTGTTGCTAAGGAGAAATCATGTGTGCAGCTAGACGGGTAGGGTCTAGCTAGAGTGGAAATGATCATTATAACGACGGGACAGTTTCTTTGCAGAGGATGGTCACCACTAGTCCACACACGTGATGTTGTTTTCCTTATTTTTGTCAAAGAGGCGACTCCTGTATCACTCACCAAATTGTCGTGTGGTTGATCCACCTGGAGAGTTTTCAAGAATGCTTTCATCACACATCATTGAGAATTGAGTGAAATGGATCTTGTTTGGGGGGAGGTTCTGTAGCTTCTTGCTATTCAATGCCTGCTCAACAGGGACCATCAACATCGGCCACCTGGGGACTGTTTAGAAACACAGAATCTCAGGCCCATCCTCTTGGGTACAAAACTGGAATCTGCATGCTGACAACATCCTCAAGGGACTTGTACTCACATTAGAATTGGAGAAGTGCTCCTCGAGCATTTGCTTATGACAAAGTGTAACCTTTTGTGCCTGTGTCTACTTGTGATACACAAGGAAGGGTTTCCCTGGGTGGTTAGACTGAGCCTTCCTTTTGATAGTAAGAAGGAAAATGGAATATGATTGAGCATCTCCTGTAGCTCAGTGAACCTAATTTGAACTCAGGTCTAGGATCCTTTCATTAAGCCATGTGGGACATGAAAGGTGAGAGTTTAGAACTCAGAATCCCCAGAGACCCACCCTTTAGCTGAACAGTGAGCAGGGCATTGGTTCCCGGCATCCCAAAGTCACTGTCCTGCACACACTCCCTCCCAACCTCAACCACCTTCTTCTTCCTTGTCTTTGGTTCTCACCCAAGAGCTCCATAAGCACTGACACTACTTATCTATGAATGGAGTTGCCTTTCTTGGTGATTTTTATTACAGCCTTTAAAACACCGAGGCCTCCAAAGTCTTAACACCTGAAGGATGGTAAGTACAACTGTGAGATTCTAAGCATTGTAATGAATTGAACTTTGAAAGTAAGATCGCCCATCTTGAACTCTTTTTTGGTTCTGTTCTACATTCAATTTTTAAATTTTATATTGGAGGATAGTTGGTTTACAATGTTGTGTTAGTTTCAGTTGTACATATTGTGTGTTTAGTCGCTCAGTCATGTCCAACTCTTTGCTATTTCCTCCTCCAGGGGATTTTGGCAGGCCAGATTCTTTATCCCTTAGCCATCTGGGAAGTGATCACTTTATAACTCTTTTTCAGATTCTTTTCCCATATAGGTGACTATAGAATATTGAGTAGAGTTCCCTATGCTATACAGTAGGTCTTTGTTGGTTATCTAACTTATGTTATAGTAGTGTGTGTATGTTGAATTGTTTAAAACACACCAAGGAGGTGTCTGTTGGTTTGTGAAGTATGTTTGAAACCCTTGGACTGTGTTTGGTGTCAGATACTTAGGGGAGGCGGCCATGGGCCGGGCCCTTGGGGTCAGTTGTTTTTTTGGGTTTACCATCTTCTAAGATTTCCACCAGGAGGAAGCTAGGGTGGACCCTAATTTGTAATGTAGCTGGTGCCCCCTGCTGGCATAGGCTTTCTGAAATTTCCCTCTCTTGGGGTGTCTGTGCCCCAGCCCTGTTAAGACACGGACTTGCCCATGTAGCCTACGGGCATCGGGTAAGTCATTTAATTAACCTCTGCTTCAGGTCTCTGACATGCAAGAGTCGGGTAACAATACCAGCCAATCCTAAATTTCTTGTTGACAGATAGAATTAATTAGGGATGACAGTAAAATACTTTATGAAAACTTGGTACTGAGCAGTGATAAATGTTTGAACATGCCTCCGGTATTCCTTGGGCAGGAAAATGGCAATATGATATGTATTATTATTCAACCCACTGTGGCTAATTTTATCTCGTTATTAATTCTCACTCCTCTCCAAGCTGAAATGCACAGACACACCTCATGTGTCCTTGTTAATGTAATATAAGCTAAAGGGTCTGCCTGAGCCTGCACTCTCGTGTGCAAGAGAGGGGAGGAGAGGCTTCCTGTCCGTGGATGCATGTCCAAACCTCAGGAATGATCCTTTGAGATCTCTTCTGATGTGACTGTCATCGATAAGGGAGCATGCTCTCTCTCTGCACTGTAGTAAGAGTGCCATCAGGATCCCAAAGACTGACTTCCCCTGGAAAATGGAAGGGAGAAGCAAGTTGAAGACGACCTTCCTATGAGCTTCCCTGGTGGCTCAGATGGTAAAAAATCTGCCTGCAGTGCAGGGGACCTGGTTTCAATCCCTGGGTTGGGAAGATCCCCTGGAGAAGGTAATGGCAAACCCAATCCAGATCCAGGATTCTTGCCAGGAGAATCCTATGGACAGAGGAGCCTGGTGGGCTACAGTCTATGGGGTCACAGAGAGTCAGACACAACTGAAGCAACTTAGTACACATACGGTTATTCTAAGTGCTCAAGTTATCTAAGGGGCAATGGGGGGCAGTAAAGAAAGAACTTGCTTCTTGTGAGATTATGAATTAATGAAATAAAAGTGATGTTTTTGAAGAGAACATGTGACTTCCTCCCTTGCCTTCAACAGCTCCTTACTGCTTGGGTAGACTCCATCTATTTATGTTTCACTGTTGTCTTTGTTGCCTGAATACTTGTCTCAAACAAGAACAAGTTTCTTCCTTTCCTGAGTTCCTCCTGGGGGAAAGGGCGCTGTCAGAGGGGAAACTTGGGCAGCAGGGAGGAGCCTGGTTCTTCAAGCTGGGCAGGGTGGAGCTCTTGGAATTTTCATTGGTATCCTGTGAGTCCCCTTGGCCCCTGGCTTCTGTGTTTTTCAGTGGAGGGAAAGAGGGAAGATGGAGGAGGTTTTGAGCATGGATTTTGAGCAGGTGTGGCCCCAGCTTGGATGTTGTGCCCAGCACCTATAGTCGGCTCTGGGCTCTGGATGGTGCAGTTGGAGCGTTATGTCTGTGGGGTCAGTGATTGCCGATCCTTGCACACCCAGGAGTGTTTGTTGGTATAGATGTATTGGGGACATGTGACATCATTTGGGGTCGCACGGAGTCGGACACGACTGAAGCGACTTAGCAGCAGCAGCAGACATCATTTGATAGGACTTGACATGAAAGCATGAAGCCCACACTCCTTTGGCTGAAGTCACACCACTTAGCACTCCCTCTTTAGTTCCCTGCGGCTTTGCTTCTAATTTGTAGGTTTCCATGTTTGTCTGTCTTGGGCTGGCGGTTCCTGCCGAGAGGCTAGGAGACGCGATTGTCACTCGGACTCTCCTTGTTCTCTGAATTCTATGTCTTCCTGCTCCTCTCCCATTTGTGAGTCTGGCTCCTGGATTAGTGTCTTTTTCCTGCCATCCTCTCAGAAACCTTAGTGTTTTAGTAAGAATGACAACACTGAAAAAAGTGAAAGTGCTAGTTGCTCAATCGTGTCTGACTCTTTTTTGTGATCTCATGGACTGTAGCCCACCAGGCTTCTCTGTCCATGGGATTCTCCAGGCAAGAATACTGGAGTGGGTTGCCATTCCCTTCTCCAAGGGATCTTCCTGACCCAGGGATCAAACTCGGGTCTCCTGTGTCTCCTGCACTGCAGGCAGATTCTTTACCACCTGAGTCACCAGGGAAGCCTTGTAGGACTGAAACATGCTGTGAACTCAAGAGCAAGGGGGCGTCTCATTCTTTACAGCTTCCTAATATTTAGGATGAAACTTGTGTTAAAAAGGGCTCCACAAAATGTTGTGGTTGCTGGGTTCAGTTCAGCTGAAATTTCTCTAGAATTAGACCCGGAGACAAGGATTTGAATGCATGCAGTTTTGGGGGTGGGGGAGGTCCAGGGTCATGATAGAAGGAGTGGGGAAGTGGTACAGGGAAGAGGAGGCAGCCGATAAAATGTGCCTTATTTAATTTACCACCACAGTGGAGATGGGAGCCTAATCCCACGGGAAATTCTGTGATGTATCATAAAACACGTGCTTCAGAGTTTTCTCACCCAAGAGGCAACAGAGCCAGTGTCATTAAGCAGTAATTTCCGAAAGCAGATGAAGGGCTATTTGCTGGGGTGTTCATCCTGTCACCCCCAGCCTGCTCTGCTGACAAGAGTGGCTTCTAAGGCTCAGGAACTAAATGCCCTAAGACATGGAGATGCAGCTGGAAGCAGTTGGAAACCTACCAGACACACCGACAGCCAAGGCCGTCCAAGGGCATGGACATAATCCACTCCAGTTAACTGTTTTTAAGTGAAAATAGTTTATTGTTCTAAAGCCTCTGGCTATAATTTTAAGGATATCAATGACATTTTTATCACAGTCATTTCAGTAATATAAAAATAAATGCTATTTTAATGAAGTCCAAATTATCTCATCTTTTTTTCCCTCATACTTTTCGTGTCATGTCTAATAATCCTGCCAAATTCAGGTCATGAACTTTTCCTTCTGTTTTCTTCTAAGGCTTTTATGGTTTTAGCTCTTCTGTTTAGGTTATTGACTGACTCTGAATTGACTTTTGTACCTGGTGTGAGATAAGGGGCCAAGTTCACTCGCTTGCAGGTAGATATTCAGCTGTCTCAGCACCACTGTTCTTTCCAGATTGAGTGGTCTTGGCACCTTTGTCGTAAATCCATTGGTGTGATGTGTGGTTCAGTTTTGGACTTTCACTCCTGTTCCACTGGTCTAAATAGCTATTCTTGTGCCAGAGCTACATGGTTTTCGTTATTATGTCCAGCTGAAGCTCCATGCTTTCGCCACTTGATGTGAAGAGCTGACTCATTGGAAAAGACCCTGATGCTGGGAAAGATTGAAGTCAAGAGGAGAAGAGGATGACAGAGACTGAGATGGTTGGATGACATCGCTTACTCAATGGACATGAGTTTGAACAAACTCCAGGAGATGGTGAAGGAAAGGGAAGCCTGGTGTGCTGCAGTTGATGGAGTCACAAAAAATTGGACATAACTTAGTGACCGAACAATACCACCATAGCAAGTTTTGAAACTGGGAGAGATGAGTCCTTCAACTTCGTTCATTTTCAAAATGATTTTGGGTGCTTGGAACCTCACAGTTCCATATGAATCTGATGAACAGATTTACCATTTCTGTAAAAAAAAACACAACTCACTAGAATTTTGATAGGGATTATATTGAATATGTAGCTCACTTTGGGCAGTACTGCCATTTTAACAATATCAAACATTCTAATCCATGGGTGTGGAGTGTTTTTCACTTATTTAGGTCTTCTTTAAGCTTTTTCCAGCAATGTTTTACAGTTTTCACTGTAAAAGTCTTTTACCTACTTAGTTGATTTTACTCCTAGATACTTTATTCTTTGAATGCTGCTGTAAACATGCTTGTTCTCTTAAATTTCCTTTCTGGATGGTGATTACTGGTGTACAGGAACTCTGATATTGGCCTGTGGATCTCGTACTCTGCAATTTGCTGAATCATCTGTTAGCTCTGGTTATTGTGTGGATGCTTTGGGATTTTCTACATATAGGGTCTTACCATCATGAATAAAGATAGTTCTACTTCTTCCTTTTCAATTTGATACCTTTTATTATTTTTCTTGCCTAATTTATCTGGCTATACCTTCTAGTACAATGAGGTCAGGGATCCATGTCTTATTCCTGATAAGGAAGAAAGCAGCTTTTCTTTCATCATCAAGCATGGTGTTAGCTGTGGGTTTGTTCTTACTGCTTTTTATTATCTTGAGGATACATGAAAATTCTATTCTTATTTCTGGAGGTCTATTAGGAAGGGGTATTGATTTGGTAAAATGCTTTTTCTGCCTTTCTGTAAAATTAGTTGATCACATGATTCTTTTTTTCCTTCCTTGTATTAATGTCACTTATTACATTGATTTTCATAGGTTGAAACACCCTTGGATTCCAAACTTTTGTACATCAAAAGCCATTATCAAGAAAGTAAAAAGACAGTTTATAAAATGGGAGAAAATATTTGCAAACCATATATTTAAAAAGAGTCTAGTAAAAGCAAACAACCAACTGCTCTCAAAGAAAGGGTCTAATATCTAGAAGGAGGAGGATTGAAGGCAGGAGAAGCAGGGGATTACAGAATATAAGATGATTGGATGGCATCACTGACCAGTGGACATGAGTTTGAGCAAGCTCCAGGAGATAGTGAAGGACAGGGAAGCCTGGTATGCTGCAGTCCATGTGGGAGCAAAGAGTCGGACATAACTGAGCAACTGAACAACAACAATGATATCTAGAAAAGGACATCCCAGGTGGTTCAATGGTAAAGAATCCACCCGCCAGTGCAGGAGACTCAAGAGATATGAATTTGATCTTTAGGTTGGGAAGGTCCCCTGGAGAAGGAAATGGCAACCCACTCCAGTATTCTTGCTTGGGAAATCCCATGGACAGAGGAGCCTGGTGGGCTACAGTCCACAGGGTGGCAAAGAGTTGGACACGACTGAGCACCTTAGCATGCACACACATGCACTCCGGATTTTCTAATTTGTTTTATGATTTTCCTTTTGTTGTCAGTAAACATTACTGAAACCTTGTGAAAATTATTCGAGATCTAGGTTTCAGAGAGTCTTTTTCTGTTGTTCACCTGGGATGGTCTAAAACTAGTATTCTTGGATTTCTGGAGATCACCGTAATGTTGACAAGGTGTCTTCTGTCTCCCAGCACAGAGACGGCTGCCTCGCTGTTGTGAATCCAAATAGAGACAGCTTTCAGCTCTTCTCATTAACCATGTCCTCTCTCATCTCTCTCCTTGCTTTTGCTTAGAGTCTGCTGTCTTTTTCGAGGCTAAGGACCATTTCCTGACCAACCAGCCCTAGTCTCTGGCTAGTCAAGGGGCTCTCAAGCTGGTGCATTGCCTTGTTCTTAGCATTTTTTTCCCCTCTGAAGTTAATTAATAAAATATTTTGGCAGTGTCACACAGCTTACATCTAGTTCCCTGACCAGGGATGGAATCCGGGTCCCCTGCTGTGGAAGAGCAGAGTCCTAACCACTGGACCACCAGGGAATTCCCCCTTAGCGGTTCTGATGCTGTATTTCAATTGTCTGAAACTTCGCTGAGAGCAGGCATTCTATCTTTTCCATCTCCTATCCTCAGGGCTGAGCTACATCCTAGACATGTCATAAATCTTTATTGAACAAATGAATAAGGACACTTCAAAATTAATAAAAACAAAAATGTAATACTCCTCTCTTGCTGATGGCTTGACTGTCGCATCACATTTCAGGCCCAACGGTGAAGTATAATTGAACCTATTTACCAGCTCCTGTCATCAAGGAGAGTTAAAAACAAATTGCTGCTCAAACCGAGATCGTGGTATTGGGAGAGACTCCTCAGGATTACTGAATGGGTAACAGTAAACAACACTTCCAATAAACTCACGCCTCTTGTTATGTGGGGACCATGGAATGTGTAGCTTAATCAGCCCAGCAGGTTTGTCTGAGGGCAGCTTTTTCCAAAAGCCAAGGCTGACGGCAGAAAGAACAGTCTGTGGCTCCCAGACAGCCTCCTGAACTTGCGTTCTGTCCACATCTCCGCACACGTTTGGAGTTTCTGGAAGGCAGCCTGTGGATGCTGCTGAGCACATCTGAAATGAACCGGGGGTTCTGGCCATCTGTGCTTTTGCTGCACAAACCTGTAAGATGTGGTTAGAACATCAGCATCATTCCTTGATTTATTTAGGTTGGTGAAAAAGTCATTGCCATCTCGGGCTGTGAATTTTAAATCATTACAACTAGGCTCAAACACATCTTTATTCATCAAAATAGGAACTGTTATGATCAACACATTTTTATCAATGAGAAATAAGTTTGTTTTTCCTGTAGTATGAAAATCTGTGCTTCGGGATTTGATGAACTCTTGGAAAGTATTTCCCTTGCAAAAAGTTGTCGAGATGCTTGAAGAAGTGGTAGTTCGTTGGTGAGAGTTCAGGGGAATATGGTGGATGAGGCAAAACTTTGTAGCCCAATTTATTCAACTTTTGAAGCACTGGTTGTGCGACATGAGGTTGGGTGTTGTCGTGGAGAAGAACTGAGCCCTTTCTGGTGAACAATGCCGGCTGTAGGCATTGCAATTTTTGGTGTCTCTCACCTATTTGCTGAGCTTAATTCTCAGTGTAATGGTTTCACGGGGATTCAGAAAGCTGTAGTGGATCAGACCGGCAGCAGACCATCAACCAGTGACTTATTTTGAACTTGAATAAGAAAATCACTTGCATTTGCTTTTTTGTTTGACATCACTTCCCTAATCTAAAATAGATATAAAATGCACAGCAAGCAAAAAACATAAAGCAAGAAATATGTATTAAAGTGATGTATAACATAACCACATTTAAGTATGTATTCCAGTATCAAACAGCAAAGTTCAACAGTGCAAAACCACATTTACTTTTTGCACCAGCCTAATACATCAGTTTGTCATCTACACTGTTGGCATCTCAAGCTTTGGCTGTTCTTTCGATTAACAACACAGAAATACTTACAGTCCAATCACTTTTCAGCTTCATATGATTTGCCAAAATTCCAACTAAGAAAATGAACCTTCAACGGGGAAATTTTGAGCTGTGTTAACCATTCATTCTCTACCCTGATATCACATCAGAGGACGAGAAGGGCTCAAGCTGGGGCTTAGTCCCTTGGATGTCCACAGAAACCTTTATGGTTCAGCAATGCGTGCTTTTGTTCAAGGTCAGTGTGAGAAACGAACATGAAGAATTTGTTGTTGTTGAAGCCAGACCTTATTCTAACCTGAGTGATAGATTGCCTCTTATTTATTCTAGTGATATTTATGGAGCACTTATTGTGCCAAGAAGAGTTTATCTTTTCTAGAACTAGTAGGCATCATTTGTTACATAACTCAAACTACGCTGTGCCTTGAACTTCCTTCTTTACTTTTGCTGCCAGAAAGTTTAGAATTAATTTGGGGGCTCAACCACAGCGATTTTCCTTAACCTGGCGTTTCTAGCACAATTCTTTCTCCACTCTCTTCCCCTCCTCCTCATCCCCACTTGCTTCTTGGCTCTCATTATTTCTCCCTTATTTAACCTTAGTAGGGTTTAAACATTTATATTTAGTGACCTAAACAAAGACGAGTTTCTTTATGATAAATAGTGGTGCAGCAGCTTTGCACTTTTATTCTTTATCAAGCAAGAGTCCAGGGTGGAATTAAGAGCCTTAGAGATTGTGGTGAAATGCACCAAGTATTTCTGGCTTTGAGGAATTTAGTGTCAGATTGGAGACTGGAATACCTGGCTCCACAAACTCAGAGTCCTGAACAGTGAGGCTATTTTTAAGGGCTTAACTGCCTCTCCTCGGTTCTCAGTTGGACTCTGAGTTTAGATGAAGCGGCACTGCTGACGTGGCACTTAGAGTTGACTGTAGTGTAACAAAAGCCATCATTCCTGGCTGCCATATCTGGTCCAGCAAAAACAAATTAGAAAATTGGGAGGTTTTTCTTTTTTCTTCCAGTTGGTCATGATGGTAGCACAGGTAACCTAAATTTATGTAGCATCTCAGCTAAAATAAGACCTGTTACAGACTTCCCTGGTGTTCCAGGTGGGGAAGAATCCACCTGCCAATGCAGGAGATAAAGGTTTGATTCCTGATCCTGGAAGATCCCACATGTCATGGAGGAGCTAAGCCCGTGAGCCACAACTACTAAGCCTATGCTCTAGAGCCCCAGAGCTGCAACTCCCGGGCCTGCATACTGCAACTACTGAAGCCTGTGTGCCCCAAGGGCTGTGCTCCTCAACAGGAGGAGCCCCTGCAATGAGAAGCTGCACACATCTCAACTAGAGAAACCCACGTGCAGCAACAAAGACCCAGTGCAGTCAAAAATAACTAAGTAAATACATTTTTAAAAATCTGAAAACATGTAAATTTCAATTTTACATCCATGTAAACACTTTGGAGAAAGGAATGGCTGCCCACTCCAGTATTTTTGCCTGGAGAATTCCATGGACTGAGGAGCTTGGCTGTTTACAGTCCATGAGGTCACAGAGTCAGACTCGACTCAACGACTAACACGTATCACAAACACTTTCAAAAAGGCCCATTTATGTATCATCTGCTAGCAAAGAAGGTACAATGATGACATATTGAAACAATATCTGAATGATTTTGAAATAGCAGCAATATCACAGCCCAGCAATCAAGGGGGTGAGTATTTTAGAATATAAGAAATATCCCACCTTATAATCTGTGCAGACTATGTTGTGTGTTCCATTCATATAATCATTTTGTTTAGTTTTCACTATGCTGGGAGGTGACTAGGGCAAGAATTATTACTTAAGAGTCTAAGTTTCCAAAAAAGTCAATTCCAATTCTAAGTCTTTGAGACAGTAATTCAAATAAGTAAACTAGATTTACTTGTATCATCAAATATATATATATTACTAAAATAAATAATGATCAATAAAAGTAAATTGCAGTGCATGCAAATATACGTCAGGAATAATGATTATACTGGGGTAGAGTATACAGAGGATGAGATGGACAGTTATATCTATAACAAGTCATAAAATAATATACAAAATATAACATATTTTATAAAATATAATACACTGGGGAAACACTAACATTTATTTAATCTGCATTGTGAGTCTATAAATGTCCATTACCATATTTTCTTGATGATCAAAGTATTTATTTCAAATAATTAAAATTTTAAATAAAAAGCCCTCTGTTTTGGTAATCTCATCATTTATCCACGGTCACACAGTACTGGGTGGTTCCAGGAGCTTGACTGGCGCTCTTCCTCCAGAAACTATGTCCACCCAGAGTGTCAGAATGTGACTTTATTTGGAGCAAGTTCTGTACAGATATGATGAGGTCCAGTTCGCCAGATGAGGCTGTCTTGGATCTGAGAGGGCCCTAGGACCAGTGCAAATGTCCTAAAAGACAGAGAAGGAGAAGGAACAGAGACACTGGGAGGAGATTATGTGACAGCGTTGGGGGCGCGATGCAGAGACTGGGGTGATGTGCCTACGAGCCAAGAACGCCTGCAGCCCTGGGAGCTGGAGGAAGCAGGGAGGACCCTCCCTGGAGCCTCAGAGGGAGCCGGCCCTGCTGACACCTTGATTTAGGACTTGGCCTCCAGAACCGTGAGAACACACATGGCTGTTGTGTTAAGCCACCAAGTTTGTGGTGATTTGTTATGGCAGCCCTGAAAAACAGATACAGAGGGAAGCACAAGACATGAGCCCCAGTGCCTCCTGCCTTTATCCTTGAAGATTCCAGGGAACTGAGGCAGTCAAGACGCAGACTTGCCCGCCCCCACCTCCCCCACACCACCCTGTCCCAACATGGATCACGTCTAGGTGTGTGGAGCCCGTTATAAAAACACAGGAAACAACACCTTTCCAACAGCAGTGAAGGTAGATGGTTTCCTGGAAGATAGGGAGGAAAAGAAAGTTCTTTTTCATTTAAATGTTTTCAGAAAAGTGTCCAGATTTCTCCATGTTCTTCCTTGACCCTTTGTGGGGCTGAAACAGACACTGAAAGCAGGCTGCCAGAGGAATCCTACGCTCGAGTCAGTTCTGTCCTGGGTGGAGGAGCAGAAATCCAGGGCCCTGGGGAGGTCACATGTGGACCGGTGCTCAGACCCAACACCACACATGAGGTCAGGGCTTGCCTCAGCCTGCAGGGCCAGATCCTGGGACAGGAGAGCATCTGGGAGCCCGGCAGGGAGACCATGGGCTGGTTACCCCGATGACCCTGATGCGGGCAGCATTGGAAGCCGGGGACGCAGCTCTCTACTTGCCTGCCCACCCCTCCTGGCCGAGTGGCAGGACAAGCCCTGTGTGTCCTTGGCTGCTGCCCACTCACTGAGCTCAGCTGGCTGGGCTGAGAGGCTTGTCTGAGCTTTCTCACTTTCTTGGCAGGAGGACCAGAGGGAGACATCAGCCTGGAACGAGCGGAGCCCTGGAGCCGGCTCCCTGCTCCGTGCACAGCGCATCACTTTTCCATCTGTGTGTGAGGCTGGCATGTGGGCCACAGGTTGGAGGGTGTAATGGACCCACCCCCACACTTTGGTGTCTGTCCCACAAGGAACTGATGTTTCTGGTGGGGTTGGGGGTGGTGGGGCTTGAGGCCACCCCGCGCTGCTGGCGTTTCACCCAAGGGAGTCAGTGTGTTTGCTTCTTTTTCATTTTCTTTCCCTCTTTCTTCCTCTCCCTTCCCCCGTCTCTCTTTTCTCTTTCTCCTCCTTCCTCCCTCCTGCTCTCTCTTTCTTTCTTTCATCCTTCATTCCCTTCTCATTTTTCCTCTTTCCTCCCTGTCTGGCTTCTCCTACTTTTCCTGTCTCCTTTGACAACAGGTCTTTAGTGGGCTAGGGTCGGGCAGTCAGGGGCCATAGAGCTGAGAAGTCTCAAAGCATCGTGGATTAAACTCTTCTGCAGAATGAGACTCTGTCCTACAGGCAGTGGGACAAGGCCGTGTGTCTAAGACGGTCCACTTCCAGCACGAGGATACTTCCTGGGACCCAAGTGTCAGCGGCTCCCAGGAGGCACTGCAGGGTCGGAAACTCTGTGTCCTGTCACAAGTCTGCATTTGCACAAGTCTTTCTCCTGATGGTTGGCCTGTGCTAAGGAACAGACAGACTTCTTGCTTCAGATGTGTTTGGTACTGCTGGGGAGACAAGGGAATCTTTTTTCAGACCATGAACAATAAAACAGGACCGAATATATATCTAAAGACATAGAGGAGAGGGGGGCATGGCTTGAGAACTGGTCACTCTGTATCAGAAGAGTCTCCTGACGACGACCCTCATGGGTCATGGGACAGGGTTAGTCTCAGAGGAGGTGGGGGTATGAGCAGCGTCAACAGGGGGTGCTATTCTCCGGGAGCAAGGGCCAGGCCATGCCGCAGCCTTCATATTGGATGGCAGTGGGGAACGAGCCTGGACGCGAGGGTTGTTACAGGAGGGCGGCATGTGTGCCCTTGCCTCTCTTCTAGCTGGGCTGATGGCCTCCTTCTCTGACCACAGACTGGGCCCTGGGATAGGGCTGTGAGAACTCAATGCCTAGTGATGGGATCCTGACCTCACAAAGGCTTGGCTGCTCTGGGGTATGGTAACCGACCCCGCTGTGGACACACCGTGGCCCCACACATCCTACTGTGTGTCCATCCTGGGAGCCATCATCCCCACCTCTGCCTCCTGGGACCAGCTATTCTCCATTCTCCACAATCCCTACCCCCAACCCCTGGAACAGTAAGTACCGACTCTCTTTGCCAGGCCTGACTCTCAGTTCAGTTCAGTCACTCAGTCATGTCCAACTCTCTGTGACCCCATGAACTGCAAAGCATGCCAGGCTTCCCTGTCCATCACCATTCTTAGAGCTTGCTCAAATTCAGTTATGCCATCCAACCATCTCATCCTCTGTCATCCCCTTCTCTTTCTCCCCTCAACCTTTCCCAGCATCAGGGTTTTTTCCAGTGAGTCAGTTCTTCAAATCAGGTGGCCAAAGTATTGGAGCTTCAGCTTCAGCATGAGTCCTTCCAATGAATATTCAGGACTGATCTCCCTTAGGATGGACTGATTGGATCTCCTTGCAGACCAAGGGACTCTCGAGAGACTTCTCCAGCACCACAGTTCAAAATCATCAATTCTTCAGTGTTGGGCTTTTTTTAATAGTCCAACTCTCACATCCATACATGACTAGTGGAAAAACCATAGCTTTGACTAGACGGAAATTTGTTGGCAAAGGTCCCTTATGGTGTCCCCTAAAGTTCCCCTGACTCCCCTAGGGGGGAATTGATCCCAATTTCTCCTATTTCTTTCAGAGAATGGTCCTTTCAGTAACCCTCTCACTCTGTCACAAAATCAATTCATCATTCCTTCCTTTCAAACCATTATTACTCTACATTTGTCAAAGTTTTCCAAATTCTAAAACAGATGACACTTCCCTCTTAAAATCGAACAAAGAAAGACTTAAAAAAAGAAAGCTACTTTTGTACAACTGTCCCCCCCGTGCTGTCACATCCCACTTATCTGATGCACATCCAAGGTTTTCAAAGACATTGACCCTTATTTTCTCAAATTATTTAATTTTTTAAGAAAATCTGACTTCTCTGCAACACAGCTAAAATCATTTCTACAAATGTCGTCAGCAATCTCCAGTTTGTTACACTGAAGGATCTTTCAGCTTCTCAGCATCCTCACTCCTGACACTTGGGCGAGTTCACCATGTTCTTCCTGATGTATCCTTGTTCTCTCTCTGTGTTTCTGAGCATCACCTGTTCCTGTTCATCTCTGAGCCCTCTTGTTCCTCCCATGTCCCTGTTGGCAAGGTTCGCTAGTGCCTGTCAGTCGACAGTCTCACCCTATCTCTGCAGCTGGGACTTCTGTGCACGTGACTTCCACTGGTCCCCACTTCTCCCTCATTCTGGTTTTAACCTCCACCTCTTTCCCCCGCCGTTTCTGCCTCCTGCTTAAAGCGCAGGGACCAGAACGGCCCCCTTACATCCCCAGACATGTGGCGTCTTCTCTTCGATGTCCTATTCCTGTTCCTGGAGAGAATTCACCTTATTCTCTAAATTCTATTAGTCATCAATTCTCAGTCCAGGAAAGCAAGTTGTTTCATTTTTATATTCCCACTGCCTCTACCCTGTGTCTCCCTTCCTCCCCTTTCTCTTGTTAGCAGCTTCACTGAGATTTAATAATTCACCTAGTGTCCAATTCACCCATTAAAGTATACAAGTCAATGATTTTTCGTATATTACATCATCAGCTTGCAAAATTGTGGTAAAATATATTTAACATAAAATTTACCACTTTAATCATTTTTCAGTTTTAACTAAGTGGCATTAATTACATCTGTGATGTCATGCAACCATCAGCACTGTTTAGTTCCAGACCTTTCCATCATCTGAACAGGAACTCTGAAGCCATTAAGTAATAACTGCCCCCCCACCGATCTCTCCCTCCTCAGCCCCAGGTAACCTGTAATCTACTTTTGGTCTTTAACAACTTTCTGTTCTCCGGATACATCATATAAGTGAGGTAATGTAACATTTCCTTTGTTCGTCTGACTTATTTCACTCAGCGTAATGTTCTCAAGCTTTATCCATGCTGTAGCACATTGCAGAATTTCATTCCCTTTTACAGCTGGAATATTCCATTGTATATGTATTCCATGTATTATTCATCCATGTATCTACTGATGGACACCTGGGTTGTTGTGATAATGCTGCAATGAGCAATTGTGTACAGGCCTGTTCAAGGCCCCGCGTTCAATTCCTTTGGGCATACACTTAGGGGTGGAATTGCTGGGTCATGTGACAGTCTAGGTTTAGCTCTTTGTTCTTGTTGTTCAGTCGCTAAGTCTTGTCTGACTCTTTGTGACCCCATGGACCGCAGCATGCCAGGCCTCCCTGTCCTTCCCCATCTCCTGGAGCTTGCTCAAACTCATGTCCATCAAGTTGATGATGCCATCCAACCATCTCATCCTCTGTTGCCCGCTTCTCCTCCTGCTCTCAAGGAAAAACCAAACTGTTTAATTTTTTTATAGCTGCTGCAACATTTTACATTCTCATAAGAAATGCACATGTTTCAACTTCTCCACAACCTTATTATTATTAAATCCTAGTAGGTATCAAATCATATGCATCTCTCTTCCTGGTGCTTGGACTGTTATAATAATCTCCTATCTGCTCTTCCTGCTGTATTTTTCCTCTTTAATATATGCAGTGCACTATGTTCTTTCATAGAAAAATTTTCTCTGATGAACAGCTTTTGATGACTTTTTATTGTCTCTTGAAGAAAGTCTGAACTCTCCTGGCTTAGGAAACTTGCCATTTACTTGGCTCCAATCAACCTTACCTGAACATGGGGAGAATAATATTATTAACACCTCCCTTATAGGGTATTTGGGAAGAATAAGATGACACTTGTTTAGCATTGCTGTCTAACACATTTGTGCTCAGAGTAAAAGGTTTACTCTTTCGAAGTAACAGTGCCTTATTTGCAGATGAAAAAACTTGAGTCCTAGAAAGAAAGTTGCTTAACGGAAACTAGCTGTTCAGTCTGAGATGGAATTTGATTCGGAGCTGGCCAGGATCAGATCTGAAAGAACTAATCCCTTACTTGTCCCACTGGTCCACGTAGGATTCTGAAACATGGGTGCTTCATGGCCCCTTGGACATCGTTCCATGGCCAGATTAAGGAATGACTCTTCACGGTCCACCCGTTTCCTGGACTCAGTTCCAGTCTTTGGTTTGGTTCCACATCTGCAGCCCTTTTTGCATAATCCCTGCCTTTTCCTGATGATCGTGTTTGTGAGCACTCAGTTGCTCAGTCGTGCCTGACTCTTTGCAGCCTTATGAACTGTGGCCCCCTGGCCTTCTCTGTCTATGGGATTTCCCAGGCATGAATACTGGAGTGGGTTGCCATTTCCTCCTATAGGAGGTCTTTCTGATTCAAGGATCGAACCACATCTTCTGCACTGGCAGGCGGCTTCTTTACCCACTGAGCCATCGGGGAAGCCCTCCTGATGATCGTATATCATTGCAAAGACCCTGTTTTCATCCAGGGGCTATTTAGCCATGTGAATAAAATCATTCCTCTGCTCATATGTGGACTTCACACTCAGAAGGGCCTCCTCTCCGACCCCTTGTCACCTCCTCATCCCAGGCCGCCCCTACCGTGTTCGGTGGTGACGGGTCCACCTCTGTGTCCAGTATTCTTCCACTTAACTCTGAAGTCACTCTTTTCCTCTGAATCCACCAAGGTCCCCTTCTTCCATCTCCCTCATCGTTTCCTGGGATCTGCTTTCCTCAGTGAGCCATCTGGCTGTTCTTCCCCTATGCCGAACTGAAGGTCAGGAAAATAAAAAGAAAACATGGAGAAAAAATGCAACCCGAAGAGGCAATAACCTTTGTTTATAACATATATCTCTTCTGCATTGATGGTTTCAGAGGTCTTCCTCTTACTGAGGTGATAAGCCCAAGGGATCCAAGCAGCTCTGTGTTCTAAACTCAGAGCAGCTCCAAGCATGCTGTCAGCATCTAATTATTAATCATGAAAACAATAAAAACAATACGAGCACAACAAGCAGATCCTGCCATCTGCTACTGCTTCGGGCTAAGAGGGATGTGCGTTCAAGGCCAGCTGTTTTTTGGGGGGGCTTCACTTTTTCCTGCACCATGTGCTTCCCATTTGAGGGCACAGGGGCCTGAGAACATTTTAGAATTTGCTCCTCTACCAACATGGCATGGATTTCCATATTATCATCTTACGGCTCTAATATTCTAATTTCTATGTCACGTTACAAATTCTGCTGGAATATTTCTTAGCTTTCCCCATATCCTTTTTACCCAGTGGAAATCAGAGCTGCCAAAAAGCTTCCAGATGGACATGAGCTGGGCCATGTAGAGCTTCCCTGTCTCCCGAGCGAGGGTCCCTCCCCCGTAGAAACCCGAGATGGGCCCTGCCTCCCCAGCAGCGGGAATGCGGGGAGGGGAGTGCTCCACCCGGGATTCTAAACATCTGCTAGCTCCCGCTTCTCCACGCAGAGCAGAGGGGGTGTCTTCTGATGCCTTCATCAAAGATCAGTCATCTTCCTTTCCCTCCATTTGATCTGATGTTTAGTAAACGGCCCCATGGGATTCAAAACATTCACAGAGGGCTTCTTTAAACCCAAACTGGAAGCCACCTGGAGACAAGCTTGCTACCTTGACTGTTAACCACATAGGCAATGAATAATACTTAAAATATACTTCCAGCAATATTTTTTTTCTAGAAAGGTGACTGTTACAGTCAAGTGTGATATATGTGAATTAAATTATGTCCTGAATCATGTTAATGTAACTTTCAGAAGTAAAATTTCCTTCCCTATAAATGAAAATTCTACATTGTAGTTTATTATAATCCCTCAATACAAGGCTTGTGAGATAGGTCTGCTATATCCATTGTAAAATTCTTTTCATCAAATGATGTAAAATACCTTTAAAAATTCATGGCTGAACAGAATTCCTGGAAGCCATCCTTATTTGGGGGACATTTTTTCACTTGTGGTACAGTTAAAACCGATGAAAGGGTAGCTATGTCGTTAGATGTTCCCCTGCAAGAATGGACCAGGTAAACTGAATGCTTCCCAAGGCTGTTCCAAAGTACCTGCTGCTGCTGCTGCTAAGTTGCTTCAGTAGTGTTTGACTCTGTGCCACCCCATAGAGGGCAGCCCACCAGGCTCCCCCGTCCCTGGGATTCTCCAGGAAAGAACCCTGGAGTGGGTTGCCATTTCCTTCTCCAATGCAGGAAAGTGAAAAGTGAAAGTGAAGTCGCTCAGTCGTGTCTGACTCTTAGCGACCCCATGGACCACCAGGCTCCTCCGTCCATGGGGTTTTCCAGGCAAGAGTACTGGAGTGGGTTGCCACTGCCTTCTCCGTCCAAACTAGCAGAATTTGCTAAAGTTCCCAAGCTCATCACACTTCTATTTGTCTCGACACACTTTCCATATTATTTTGCCTTTAACTTGAGCAGGAAAATAGACATTATTAGGTGAGCGATCTCTCCATCCTGATCCTCAACTTTACATTTTATACATGTCTCTGTTTACACTGAACCATTTAACTGCCACATCACAAAACCAAGCCACAGCCCACTTTTTTTCCCCTGAAAATCCCTCCTCTGAAAAGGCAATGGCAACCCACTCCAGTACTCTTGCCTGGGAAATCCCATGGACGGTGGAGCCTGGTAGGCTTCAATCCAAGGTGTCTCGAAGAGTTGGACACACTGAGCGACTTCACTTTCACTTTTCACTTTCATGCACTGGAGAAGGAAATGGCAACACACTCCAGTATTCTTGCCTGGAGAATCCCAGGGATGGGAGCCTGGTGGGCTGCCGTCTATGGGGTCACACAGAGCTGGACACGACTGAAGCAACTTAGCAGCAGCAGCCTCCTCTGAGACTTGGTCATGAAGAGCTTGAGTGCAGAGTCATCTTCTCTCTGAACCCAGAGTTACTGACTTGTTGCCTTCTATCGGACCAGTTGCTTCCTCTCTTTCAGCTTTTGTTTCTTCATCTGGAAGAGAGCTATGGATGCAGTGAGCCAACAGCAGACCTCAGCCATGATTCTCCTCCTAGCATCTTCAAGGGCTCTCTCTCTTGACCATCTCTTCTCCCTTGGACATGTACCTTCCCTCTCTTTGTTGGCTGAGCAGTCAGGGAAACCCTCTCCAGGGAATCTTCTTGACCCAGGGATCGAATTCAAGTCTCCCGCATTGTAGGCAGACGCTTTAACCTCTGAGCCACCAGGAAAGCCCCATTCTTTCATAGGTGATAATAATAATATAATAATGTCACAGACTCACTCAGTTATGTATATGTAATTACATATCATATTTCAGATCTGTACTATGGAGGCCATATATTTCCTTATAATCAATAACTAAAGCTTTCAACTCCACTTAATATGAGACCACTCCTCCCTGGATGGAGAAGGCAATGGCACCCCACTCCAGTACTCTTGCCTGGAAAATCCCATGGATGGAGGAGCCTCGTGGGCTGCAGTCCATGGGTCGCTAAGAGTCAGACATGACTGAGCGACTTTACTTTCACTTTTCACTTTCATGCATTGGAGAAGGAAATGGCAACCCACTCCAGTGTTCTTGCCTGGAGAATCCCAGGGACTGGGAAGCCTGGTGGGCTGCTGACTCTGGGGTCACACAGAGTCGGACATGACTGAAGCGACTTAGCAGCAGCAGCAGCCTCCCTGGAACCCCGTAGGAACCTGCCTTCAGAGGACTATTTGGAGGCTCTGTGTCTTTCTCTCTTCCTTCCTCCCTTTCTTCCTGGTTGCTGTTTGCACCCTTCCAGAGTACAGAGGTAGAACTCGTGGTCTCACTGTGTCAGATTCCACGTTCATTCTCACATTTCATGCACAAAAATCTCAAAAACATCTATAATGTGAAAAGACACCCTGCATTCCCCTGCTGCTAAAGCCAATGTCAGAGGTCAAAGTGAAAATATGAGATCTCTGCTGAATGTATGGGCTTCCTCTACATACATCAGATGGCTCAGCTAGTTAAAAAAACACCTGTCTTCCACTGCAGGAGACACAAGAGATGCGAGTTTGATCCCTGGGCAGGAAGATCCCCTGGAGAAGAAAATGGCAACCCACTCTGGTATTCTTGCCTGGAGAATCCCTTGGACAGAGGAGCCTGGTGGGCTACAGTCCATAGGACCACAGAGTCAGACATAACTGAGCACACACGCATGCACATGGAATGTACAGATTTCTCAACAAGCCTGTTTTATCCCCAATATAGCATTTCCTGTCAAAGTTGTATTAATTCTAAGCTTTGATAGCAGAAATTGTTTTATTATCAGGTGGAGCATAGATCTCTTTGTAAGAAATAATGATATAAAAAGTTTTAAAAAAGAACAAGGAACAACGAAAAAAGAGGAACAGAGCAGAATGTGGTGTAGTATCCATGATTAGTGCTGGATGATGGAAGACATGTTCTACAAACACGATTGCCAACTCTCTTCAGAGTTGCAGATGTCACTAATGCAAGAATCACTCGGAGACATAAAGAGAAATAAACGTTCCTAATGCCCATGTCTGTGTTAATCTGAGCAAGTCCGTGTCCTGGTTTCCAAGCATCTGCTGTTCTGAGGCCTTTTGGCCTGTCATGTTCTTAAGGAAACTGCTTGGTGTACGATGTTTACATTTTGCTTTGTTTCTTAATTCTGTTTATTTTGAGTTGCTGGAGGCAGATTGGAGGGCGGGAGACAGTGACTCGTGAACTCTGGGTGGAAACCATACTGATATTGTGAACAGCACTTGCCCTGTGCAAATCAGAGGTGCAAGATAAAATAGGGGTGTTGAATGAGACATACCCCAACTTCCCCCCGAGTAGCAGTCCTGGGAAGGAAAAAAGCAAGCTTCAGATCAGAGAATTCTTCCTTGCCACTGTGTCTGTGTAAGCTTTCCAGGAGCAGGTGGCATGAACTCTGTCTGGGTGGCGGTCAGCACCGGACCTTGGATCCTACATGCATTTTCCACCATGAGGAGCAGTGCCTTTTAAGTCCCCCTAGCGATGTTCAGGAGACCAGAGGGCTCGTTTGCTTTTTCAACACCCTGCATAGAGCCTCCTGAGGCATTCATCAGCATCGCCTGCCACTGCCAAGTTTTGCCCACTGGAAACTCCCGTGCTTGACAAAGCTTTTAACACCTTTTCTTTCTAAACACAGATGCTTTTTTCCACAAACACCTGTACTGTCAATGAAAACATTTTTTTCCATAAGTACTGAATAGCCAGTGACTGACAATGCAGGAGCTGAGATACCATTGTGTTAAGTCAGAGACATCATAAGGACCCTCTTGAGCATGCTTTCATGGGATTGATCACTGGTGGTCTTCGATTTTTGAGGGCTCAGGATTTGCTTGGAGTCAGAGAGCTTTGTCACCAGCAAACAACATTTCAATATTTTCCCTCAAATATATGATGAGGAAGCAGGTTTGGAATGTTACCATATGTACTTGTCATTGTCTTAGTTCAGTTCAGTTCAGTTGCTCAGTCATGTCTGACTCTTTGCAACCCCATGAACCACAGCATACCAGGCCTCTCTGTCCATCACCAACTCCCAGAGTTCACCCAAACCGATGTCCACTGAGTCGGTGATGCCATCCAATCATCTCATCCTCTGTCATCCCCTTCTCTTCCTGCCTTCAATCTTTCCCAGCATCAGGGTCTTTTCTAAGGACTCAGCTCTTCGCATCAGGTGGCCAAAGTATTGACGTTTCAACTTCAGCATCAGTCCTTCCAATGACTATTTAGGACCAGTTTCCTTTAGGATGGACTGATTGGATCTCCTTGCAATCCAAGGGACTCTCAAGAGTCTTCTCCAACACCACAGTTCAAAAGCATCAGTTCTTTGGCACTCAGCTTTCTTTATAGTCCAACTCTCACATTCATACATGACTACTAGAAAAACTATAACTTTGACTAGACGGACCTTTGTTGGCAAAATAATGTCTCTGCTTTTGAATATACTATCTAGGTTGGTCATAACTTTTCTTCCAAGGAGTAAGCGTCGTTTAATTTCATGGCTGCAGTCACCATAGCAGTGATTTTGGAGCCAAAAAAACATAAAGTCTTTCACTGTTTCCATTTTTTCCCCATTATTTGCCATGAAGTGATGGGACCAGATGTCATGATCTTAGTTTTCTGAATGTTGAGGTTTAAGCCAACTTTTTGACTCTCCTCTTTCACTTTCATCAAGAGGCTCTTTAGTTCTTCACTTTCTGCCATAAGGGTGGTGTCATCTGCATATCTGAGGTTATTGATATTTCTCCAGGCAATCTTGATTTCAGCTTGTGCTTCATCTAGTCCAAAATTTCTCATGATGTAGTCTGTGTATAAGTTAAATAAGCAAGGTGACAATATACAGCCTTGACGTACTCCTTTTCCAATTTGGAACCAGCCCATTGTTCTATGCCCAGTTCTAACTGTTGCTTCTTGACCTGGATACAGATTTCTCAAGAGGCAGGTCAGGTGGTCTGGTATTCCCATCTCTTCCAGAATTTTCCACAGTTTCTTGTGATCCACACAGTCAAAGGCTTTGGCATAATCAATAAAGGAGAAATACATGTTTTTCTGGAACTCTCTTTCTTCCTTTTTCAATGATCCAGCGAATGTTGGCAATTTGATCTCTGGTTCCTCTGCCTTTTCTAAAACCAGCTTGAACATCAGGGAGTTCACGGTTCATGTATTGCTGAAGCCTGGCTTGGAGAATTTTGAGCATTACTTTACTAGCATGTGAGATGAGTGCAATTGTGCAGTAGTTTGAGCATTCTTTGGCATTGCCTTTCTTTGGGATTGGAATGAAAACTGACCTTTTCCAGTCCTGTGGCCACTGCTGAGTTTTCCAAATTTGCTGGCATATTGAGTGCAGAATTTTCACAGCATCATCTTTCAGGATTTGAAATAGCTCCACTGGAATTCCATCACCTCCACTAGCTTTGTTCGTAGTGATGCTTTCTAAAGTATAGAGACATCTAATATTTTTCAGGTGCCGCTAGAAGTAACTTCCAAGAAATTGTGACTAATTCAGTTATTAAATAGTATCTTTTCATTCACAAAGAGAAAGGGATCAATAAATTCTCAGTCAGGGGATGGCAGACCCTTGGGTGGAAGCAGGTTGATGGTAGAGCCGTGTCATGGCAGAAGCTGAGCGAGGACAGCACGTGAACTGGGGCTTCTGCCCTGGCTGGCAGTAAATGAAAAGCAACCCAGTTCTGACATTAGAACTAAGATAGAAATAAAGAAGTTTCCAATTTAGAATAAAGATGGAATTTGAAGGAAAATTAAAAACTCCATTTAAATAATTGTATGACCTAGTCTTTAGACATATCATCTATTGTGAATTTAAAACACACTTTAAAAAAGAGACTAAATGAGTTTAGTGAGAGTTTAAAGAGAATGGGGCAGATGTCTGGTAGCTTGAGAAAAAAATTAAGCATTCTCTAAGCTCGATTTTTAAATTTGTTCTTGTTACTGTCTAGAGAATTTATGTTTGCTAGAAAATACTTGCTTTATTTTAGAGTTGATGAAAGAGTTGGTAGACTGTAAAGAACATATCCAGAGTGAGAAAATGACATTGAGAAGGAGCTGTGTGCATTCTGGAAAACTATTTTTTTTAATTTAAATAAATTAAAAAATTTTTACCATGTTGTACTGGTTTCTGCCAAACAGCAACAGTGGAAACCTATTTATAATGGGGGATATGTCTGTTTAATGTCGGTATGTAAACTTCCCTTCCAGGGAAGGACTGCTTTGGAGAAGGAAATGGCAACCCACTCCAGTTTTCTTGCCTGGAAAATCCTACGGGCATAGAAGCCTGGCAGGCTACAGTCCGTGGGGTCGCAAGAGTCGGACATGACTTAGCAACTAAACCACCAAGGACTGCATGACTAATAAGTGTGTCTGTTAGTGCTTAAAAACATTTAGTCTGAACACGACTTTACCTCACATCTTACAATGGTTTTCCTTTTCTAAGTGCAATCAGCAAAAACTCTGTGACGCCCTGTCCTTATCTATCTGTTTTCCCATGGTTGTAGTTTTAAGCATTCCCTACAATGAACATTTTCCAAGTGAACTGAGGATTGGTTCCTAGAGGGATTTTAGGAATTGTTAATGAGGAAATGGACAAGAGTTGGCTCTACCACAAAATGTTTGCAATCCACTTGAAGCTCAAGTAACTCAAGGATCCCCACTTGACTCAGCACCTCAGACAGTCTTCCCTGAGTGAATCTTGACCTCCTCTGTGTAGAATGACTGTTCCCAGGTCAGTTTATATGGGTGGCAGATGCACCATCTGTTAATGTTTAAGGGACAATATGGGTCTGAGGATGTGAGAAAAGAGCACCCTTAAAGATCTTGATTACCTGGAAGAAATAATCTTTGACTTATTTTGAAGCATCTGAATGAGACTTCAGCATGAACTTTAGCATTGTTGTTTAGACCATGCACTCTTGGGTGTCTAAAGGTATAATTTAAGGCACTAGCATTTCTTTCAGAACAGGACACAAGATATTGAAGAAGCAACAAGTTACTTGACTAGGTTATGGTGATCAGTTCACAATTCATACAAATATTGAGTCATAAAACCAATATAATGCTGTATGTCTATTATACCTCAAAAGAAAAACAAAATATCAGATGCAGAAAAGAACGAAGATCAATGTAAATGCTAGATTGTGTGTAAGTACAAATATTTCCTATTTAAATCAAATAGACACCAAAATAGCATTCAAATTTACTTGATGAAGTATTTTAAATATTTAAAGTCCTTGCATTATCCAATAAAAGTAATTATTAGCATCTGAATTTTCTAAATTGTGAACACATACTATAATATCTCAAGTGATCATTAAAAGAACAGAGCAAAGGATAAAATAATCAAGTTAATAGTGGGAAAAAAAGTAGAATATTTATTTTTCAATTTGAAACTGAGATAAGGGACATATATTAGAAAATACAAAAACAGCTTATATAGCCATATTAATATTAGAAAGCAATCTGTAATGAAAAAATACATCATGAAGTATAAACAGAGTCATTGCATTATCATAAACTATCCCAGTTTAAATCACCAGGAAATTTTGGCATTTTACACTGGTATACATATCATTATACAGCTTTAAAATATATAAAGTAAAATTAATTAAGAAGATATAAAAAATCCACATACACCTAGCATAGTAATTAAAGTAAAGCAGACAAAAATTATAAAGGACATAGAATATTTGTATTATATAATTGGTGAACTTGAGTTCACAAAATATACAGTTCAGTTCAGTCGCTCAGTTGTGTCCGACTCGTTGCGACCCCATGAATCACAGTACGCCAGGCCTTCCTGTCCATCACCAACTCCTGGAGTTCACTCAGACTCACGTCCATTGAGTCCGTGATGCCATCCAGCCATCTCATCCTCGATCGTCCCCTTCTCCTCCTGCCCCCAATCCCTTCCAGCATCAGGGTCTTTTCCAATGAGTCAACTCTTCACATAAGGTGGCCAAAGTATTGGAGCTTCGGTTTTAGCATCATTCCTTCCAAAGAAATCCCAGGGTTGATCTCCTTCAGAATGGAGATATATACAAAATATACAAAATGCTCTATAAAATTATTTTAAAAATTCAATATGGTGGTTATATATGGAAAGGCTTTAATGGGTTTTATTTCTCAGGTTCTGTGCTGGGTAACCAGGAGTTTTATCAGATTATTCTCCTTGCTCATGGCATTTGAAATTTGTATATTTGGAAATTTTTCCAGCTTAATTTTATCTTTCTAGTAACAAGATTTTATGCAAAGCATATTAATTTACTCTTTTTAATAACTTTAAGCACTTATAATGTTTCATTTGATTATGAATTATCTCAGATTGTGAAATGTCTAAAATATCAGGTGGTTGCATGAATCTATATAAGCATTAATGTCGATAGTACTGATATAATAGTATGACAGAAAAAATAGTGAATTTTACTGTATGATAATTTAAACAAAATAAAAAATAAATCAAAAGTCAAAGGATCAAAATAATAAATCAGAAACATAAAAATAGCTTATTTAGCCATTTAAAATTTTATTCTATTAATGGAGATATTAATAGATTTAAGGAAATGATATTATGAAGTATCTGAAATATGTATTTCATAATCTGAGATATTTTACAGTGAAACATTAAAATTCCCTAAAATTCAGTGAAACATAAAAGTCCCTAAAATTATTAAAAAGAGTAAATTATTATGCTTTGCAGAAACCCTAGTAATGATGGTGACAAAACTGAGCTATATTTATTTTCAGGTATCTGTCATGTAAGGCAACAGTCCCCAACCTTTTGGCACCAGGGACCGATTTCATGGAAGACAAATTTGCCATGGACTAGGGGTGGGGGGTGGTTTCGGGATTATTCAAATGCATTACATGTATTGTGCATTTTATTTCCATTATTATTACATCAGCTCCACCTCAGATCATCAGGCATTAGATTCTGGAGGCTGGGGACCCCTGAACACAATTAAAGGGATACCATGAACACAATTAAAAGAAATACTTACAAAACATCTGAGAAAGAGTTATTTATTATAAAGATCTTAGATACAACAAAATGGTAATAAAATAATAGCTCATGTGTATTCAGTGTGTATTTTGTAACTCCACTTGTATAGATGTTTAATCCTGATTCCAAACCTGTGAGGTAAGTGTTACTTACATCCACATTTTTCAAAAGAGCAACTGGAGGCTTAGAAAGATGAAGCGAGTTGACAGAAGTAGCATAGGACAGGAGTTAGAACTCAGACCTGTGGTTCTGCATCCAGGGCCCTGCAGGGTTAAGACCACCACACTCTACAGCCTTCCTGGAAAGGAAGGAGCTACCCAATTAGAAAATTAATAACAAAGACCAAGGGGCCAAGAAGTGATATGCCAGAGATGCAAACAGGAAAGAGACACATCCAGTGTCAAACTCACTATAAAGAAAATGCACATTTAAACAAAAAAGGGATACAGTTTTTACCCACTGGAGTTTCAGAAAAAGTCACTTCAGGTAGCCAAGGCTGGTGACATTAAGATGTCATTAATGACATCTAACACTGAGTTACTTTCATGCACTTTTGATGAAAGTTTAGTACGATCTTTTTGTAGCACATTAACCACTGTGAAAGTGCTGCACTCAATTTGCCAGCAAATTTGGAAAACTCAGCAGTGGCCACAGGACTGGAAAAGGTCAGTTTTCATCCCAATTCCAAAGAAAGGCAATGCCAAAGAATGCTCAAACTACCGCACAATTGCACTGATCTCACATGCTAGTAAAGTAATGCTCAAAATTCTCCAAGCCAGACTTCAGCAATACGTGAACCGTGAACTCCCTGATGTTCAAGCTGGTTTTAGAAAAGGCAGAGGAACCAGAGATCAAATTGCCAACATCTGCTGGATCATGGAAAAAGCAAGAGAGTTCCAGAAAAACATCTATTTCTGCTTTATTGACTATGCCAAAGCCTTTGACTGTGTGGATCACAGTAAACTGTGGAAAATTCTGGAAGAGATGGGAATACCAGACCACCTGACCTGCCTCTTGAGAAATCTGTATGCAGGTCAGGAAGCAACAGTTAGAACTGGACATGGAACAACAGACTGGTTCCAAATAGGAAAAGGAGTATGTCAAGGCTGTATATTGTCACCCTGCTTATTTAACTTNTATACTAACACATATATATGGAATTTAGAAAGATGGTAATGGTAACACTGTATGTGAGACAGCAAAAGAGACACAGATGTATAGAACAGACTTTTGGACTCTGAGGGAGAGGGAGAGGGTGGGATGATTTGGGAGAATAGCACTGAAACATGTATACTATCATGTAAGAAATGAATCACTAGTCTTGGTTCGACACAGGATACAGGATGCTTGGGGCTGGTGCACAGGGATGATCCAGAGAGATGATATGGGGTGGGGTGGGTGGCGGTTCAGGATTGGTAACTCATATACACCCGTGGCGGATTCATGTCAATGTATGGCAAAACCAATACAGTATTGTAAAATAAAGTAAAAAGAAACATTTAAAATAAAATAAAATAAAAAGAAAAGCAGTGATATTTCTTTGCCAACAAAGGTCCGTCTAGCCAAGGCTATGGTTTTTCCAGTGGTCATGTATGGATGTGAGAGTTGGACTGTGAAGAAAGCTGAGCACTGAAGAACTGATGCTTTTGAACTGTGGTGTTGGAGAAGACTCTTGAGAGTCCCTTGGACTGCAAGGAGATCCAACCAGTCCATTCTGAAGGACATCAGCCCTGGGATTTATTTGTTGGGAATGATGCTAAAGCTGAAACTCCGGTACTTCAGCCACCTCATGCGAAGAGTTGACTCATTGGGAAAGACCCTGATGCTGGGAGGGATTGGGGGAAGGAGGAGAAGGGGACGACCAAGGATGAGATGGCTGGATGGCGTCACTGACTCCATGGGCATGGGTCTGAGTGAACTCAGGGAGTTGGTGATGGACAGGGAGGCCTGGCATGCTGTGATTCATGGGGTCACAAATAGTTGGACACTACTGAGCAACTGAACTGAAATGAACTGAACTGAACTGAACTGATGAATATAAAGCAGACATCAGAATTCAAATTTAGGATAAAAAATAATGCAATTTTTTATTGATTATGGGTAAGAACAATAATATTTTGATAGATTTGTCAAATAAACTATATCATTAAAAATTATGTTATCTTTTCTTTATTTCTTTCTTTTTTTTACTTTACAATATTGTATTGGTTTTGCCATACATCAACATGAATCTTTTTTTTACTTTTTTGTATGTCTACTAAATATTTTAAATTACTTGCATGCACTCTGTGGTAGCCATCTCCAAGATGACCCCCAGTAATTCTTCCTGATATTCACACCCTTCTGTGATCCCCTCCCGCTTTGTATCAGGATTGGTCTGTGTGACCAATAGAATAGTTTTGTTTGAGTTCATTAGGTGGCGCTAGTGGTAAAGAACCCACCTGCCCATGCAGGAGACAAAAGAGATGTGGGTTTGATCCCTGTGTCGGGAAGATCTCCTGAAGAAAGAAATGGCAACCCACTCCAGTATTCTTGCCTGGAGAATCCCATGGACAGAGGAGCCTGGAGGGCTGTAGTCCACTGGGTCACAAAGGGTCGGACACAACCGAAGTGACTTAGCACACACTTTGTTAGAATGTTCATGTAACTTTTTGTGTACATCTCTAAATGTAAAACTGCCACATGCTTGCCTAGGACTAGTTTATAGAATACAAAATATTTTCTAGGTTCAAGTATTCAGTAATTCCCAGATTTGTGAATGTCTTCTTGCCCCATGTCTTGTTCAGTCTTCCTTAAAGGAACATTTAGTGGAATACACCAGAAGTAATGGTGTATCATTCAGGATTAGGTTACAAAATATGCTGAAGCTTCTCCTTTGGTCTCTCTTTCAGTATTTCTGTCTATCCATCTGTCTCTCTCTTTCTCCCTCTCTCTCTCTAGTCATGTACTCTAGAGGAAGTTAGTGCTAATTTGTGAGCAGCCCTATGAACAAGCCTGCATAGTGAGGAACCAAGGCCTCCAGCCAACACCCGTATGGATGAACCCTCTCAGAAGCATGTCCTCTGGCCATAGTCCAACCTTCAGATAATTGCAGCCAAAGCAATGCCTTGACTACAACCTCGTGAAAGACTCTGCATTGGAATCACCCAGTTAAGCCACTCCCAGATTTCTGGCCCTCAGAAACCATGTGACATCATAAATATTAAGTCGTGGGTAATTTATCACACAGCAACATATAGCTAATACACATTCATGTTATTACTATTCAGCAGCACTAATCTAAATTGGCTTCCCTGGTGGCTTCAGTAGTAAAGAATCCCCCTGCCAATGCAGGAGACATGGGTTCAATTCCTGAGTCAGTAAGATCCCTTGGAGAAGAAAATGACAACCCACTCCAGTATGCTTGCCTGGGAAATCCCAAGGACAGAGGAATTTGTCCTTATAGCCTGGCAGACTACAATCCATAGGGTCACAAAGAACAACTAAACAACAACAATGATCTCAAGTTAACAACAACAACAACAAAGAATCCTCTAGAGCAGAGTCTCCTAAACCTGGCTACATGTTTAAAATCACTTGAAAAACTTCTCAAATAGTTGATGCCCAGCTCCCCGACCCCAGACAGTTGAATCAGAGTCTCTTGGGGTAAAGGCCCAGTATGGGTACTTTATAAAAGTTACCCAGGTGATGTAAAGGTTCAGCGAAGGTTGAGATCGCTGCTCTAAGGAATGCTTCTCCAATGTCATGGTGCTTACTTCCATATATCATCTGAGGTCTGGCTACCCTGGATGTGTATCAGAATCCATGTGGGAGCTGTTAGAAAAGCTAAGTCTCTGGCCCCAGCCCAAGGAGACCAAATCAGAATCTGCATTTTTAATAGGACCCCCTGGGAATGTGGAAGCACACTGAGCTCTGAGAGGCGCTGATTTGGGAGCATCAATTCAGAACTAGTCCTCTGAGCTCACAGCCCAGTTTTCTGCTAAGGGTAACCAAAATCCCCAAATCTGTTCTCCCGTAAGCATGCTGCAGTCCATGGAGTTGCAAAGAGTCAGACACGACCGAGCAAATGAGCAAGAACAATGCATGATCTCCCTCGCCAAGGGATTCTGGCATGACTAGTGGGGGTGGGGCTGAGCCAGGGAGGGTTTTGTGAAAGTTCCCCTTAGGAGATTCTAAGCTGCAGCATGGGTGGTGAGATGGATCTCAATCTGTCTTTTCCCCAAGACTCTCATCTCACCGCAATAGTGGGACTCAAGAGTTTAAAGATGTCTGTTTCCAAACAACATAAACCCTATCAGCCAACGCCCCATCTAGGACTTACTTGAAGAAATAACCATTTCTGCCAACCTTATGGAGGGAAAGCTCATAACATGAGATTTACCCAGTGCTAAAGTGTGTGTCTCATGGTGAGGACCAGTCATCATCCCCTGAATCACATCCTTGAGAACAAAGTCCCAGCAAGATGCACCACTACTGTATTGCTGTTGTTTAGGTATTAAATCACATCTGACTCTTTGCAACCCAGTGGACTATAAACCCACCAGGCTCTTGTGTCCATGGGATTCTCCAGACAAGAATACTGGAGTGGGTTACCATTTCCTTCTTCAAAGGATCTTCCTGACCCAAGGATCAAACCTGTGTCTCCTGCATTGGCAGGCAGATTCTTTACCACTGAGCCACCTAGGAAGCCCTCACCACCACCACATAGCAAGATTTAAGCTTTATTATAACTCCCTTAAGCTTCCAATCAATGCAAAGAAATAGAGGAAAACAACAGAAATGGAAAGACTAGAGATCTCTTCAAGAAAATTAGAGATACCAAGGGAACATTTCATGCAAAGATGGGCTCAATAAAGGACAGAAATGGTATGGACCTAACAAAAGCAGAAGATATTAAGAAGAGGTGGCAAGAATACACAGAAGAACTATACAAAAAAGAGCTTCAAGACCCAGACAATCACAATGGTGTGATCACTCACCTAGAGCCAGACATCCTGGAATGTGAAGTCAAGTGGGCCTTAGAAAGCATCACTACGAACAAAGCTAGTGCAGCTGATGGCATTCCAGTTGAGCTATTTCAAATCCTAAAAGATGATGCTGTGAAAGTGCTGCACTCAATATGCCAACACATTTGGAAAACTCAGCAGTGGCCACAGGACTGGAAAAGGTCAGTTTTCATTCCAATCCCAAAGAAAGGCAATAGAAAAGAATGCTCAAACTACCGCACAATTGCACTCATCTCACATGCTAGTAAATTAATGCTCAAAATTCTCCAAGCCAGGCTTCAGCAATATGTGAACTGTGAACCTCCTGATGTTCAAGCTGTTTTAGAAAAGGCAGAGGAACCAGAGATCAAATTGCCAACATCCTCTGGATCATCAAAAAAGCAAGAGAGTTCCAGAAAAGCATCTATTTTTGCCTTATTGACTATGTCAAAGCCTTTGACTGTGTGGGTCACAAGAAACTATGGAAAGTTCTGAAAGAGATGGGAATACCAGACCACCTGATCTGCCTATTGAGAAACCTATATGCAGGTCAGGAAGCAACAGTTAGAACTGGACATGGAACAACAGACTGGTTCCAAATAGGAAAAGGAGTATGTCAAGGCTGTATATTGTCACCCTGCTTATTTAACTTATATGCAGAGTACATCATGAGAAACGCTGGACTGGAAGAAACACAAGCTGGAATCAAGATTGCCAGGAGAGATATCAATAACCTCAGATATGCAGATGACACCACCTTTATGGCAGAAAGTGAAGAGGAACTAAAGAGCCTCTTGATGAAAGTAAAAGAGGAGAGTGAAAAAGTTGGCTTAAAGGTCAACATTCAGAAAACGAAGATCATGGCACCTGGTCCCATCACTTCATGGGAAATAGATGGGAAAACAGTGGAAACAGTGTCAGACTTTATTTTGGGGGGTCCAAAATCACTGCAGATGGTGACTGCAGCCATGAAATTAAAAGACACTTACTCCTTGGAAGGAAAGTTATGACAACCTAGATAGCAT
This sequence comes from Aepyceros melampus, assembly GCA_006408695.1. NCBI lineage: Eukaryota > Metazoa > Chordata > Mammalia > Artiodactyla > Bovidae > Aepyceros > Aepyceros melampus. Next base: position 883,493 of record SJXQ01007494.1, read on the forward strand.
ATTGAAAAGCAGAGACATTACTTTGCCAACAAAGGTCCATCTAGTCAAGGCTATGGTTTTTCCTGTGGTCATGTATGGATGTGAGAGTTGGACTGTGAAGAAGGCTGAACACCGAAGAATTGATGCTTTTGAACTGTGGTGTTGGAAAAGACTCTTGAGAGTCCCTTGGACTGCAAGGAGATCCAACCAGTCCATCCTAAAGGAGATCAATCCTGGGTGTTCATTGGAAGGACTGATGCTAAAGCTGAAACTCCAATCCTTTGGCCACCCGATGCAAAGAGCTGACTCCTTAGAAAAGACCCTGATGCTGGGAAAGATTGAGGGCAGGAGGAGAAAGGACAACAGAGGATGAAATGGTTGGATGGCATCACTGACCCAATGGACATGGGTTTGAGTAAACTCCAGGAGTTGGTGATGGACAGGGAGGCCTGGCGTGCTGTGGCTCATGAGGTTAAATGACTAAGCAACTGAACTGAACTGAACTGATGGAAAAACCTCTACCCTGAAAACTATAATATGTAATGGAAGGTTATTAAAGAAGATCTTTTTATTATTTTTATTCTGTATTCAGGTATAGTTGATTTACATACAGCCTGTAACTCATCTCCATCTTATTCAAATCCCTGATGAATGCTTCACTTCACCTTGTAGTTGGGTTCATGAACTGTCACTCACAACACCACCCACAGCTCTGTATCACCTGTGGCATAAAATTTTAACCTGAAAAAAACTAAAGCACCCTCCCTCACCTGGCTGCTCTCCAGCTCATCATTCTGTCTTGTTTTCTTTATAATACTGTCACAAATAGAAGTTACATTGGCCATATTTTTTTTTACCTGTTTATTATCTATTTCCAATGTAAGCTCTGTAAGATGGGGGTTGGGGGGTGAGGTGCTTGCTTATTTTGATCACAACTATCCAGTCCTGCAATCACAGTCTGGCACATCTTCATGGGTACTTTAAAAATACTTTTTTTAATTGAGGTATAGCTGGTATGGGCTCCCCTGATGACTCAGGCAGTAAAGAATCTTCCTGTAATGTAGGAGACTCAGGTTCGATTCCTGAGTTGGGAAGATCCCCTGGAGAAGGGAATGATTATTCACTCCAGTATTCTTGCCTGGAGAATTCCCTAGACAGAGGAGCCTGTCAAACTATAGTCAATAGGGTCGCAAAGAGTCAGACACAACTGAGCAACTAACGCTCTCTCATAGATAGTGGATATACAAGATTATATAGTTTTCAGGTGTACAACATAGTGATTTGCAAATGTTTAAAGTTCTATTTCATTTATCATTATTATTAAATATGGCAATGTTCCCTGTGTTGTACAATATATCCTTGTAGCTTTTTATTTTATACTAGTAGTTTGTGTCTCTTAATCCCTTCCCACTATGTCCCCTCCGTCCTTCCCTCTCCCCACTGGTAACCACTAGTTTGTTTTCTATACCTGTGAACCTTTCTTTTTCATCATCGTCACTAGTTTTATTTTTTAGATTCCACATATAAGTGGTATCACACAGTATTTGTCTTTGTCTGATTTATTTCACATCACATAATACCCTCCAAGTCCAGCCATGTTGTTGAAAAAAGCAAATGGCTGCCTTGTTCTTCCTAAACGGCTTTTCATAAAATAAAATGGACTAGTAACAGTGCACCATGCTGCCAAGTGTCTCTGCTTGCTTGTGCGATGCAGGGTAGATTAGATGAGGGAACCTGTGTGATGACTCCCCTTCTCTCCTTCCTCCTTGGCAAAGCCTTCTTTGATTCAAACAGCTGTACCGAGTTACTCCTCTGAATTCCTCCAACACTGACCACTGACCTCTTTCCACCTTGTGTCCCTGGCCATCTCCTCCACTCCCAACACACTCCCCGCCCTAGAGTGAGGGTCCCTCTGGTCAGGTTCGTGGCTCATTCACCTGCATCCCACCCCTCCGTGGGCGGCATGTAGCAGATGCTCAAGCAACATCTGTGGGGTGAACACAGATGTGACTGCCTGGACTAGGGCTCACCACGAAGGCCACGGTTTGGAAGCTTCACACTCCACACCACGAGCGCTGCTTTATTACCATGCCAGGGATTGGAGCGGGGCAATGCTCACCCCAGAGAGAGAGAAAATACAAGGGACTCAGTGCAGTGCTGCAAAGGACAGGGGTGACTCGGGAAAATTCCCCCCCGAGACGCAGTTCTTCATCTGCATCTGCACAGTGAGAGGCTTGGATCGGGTGGGCTCTGGGGATTATGGCAAAGGGAGCAGAGCGTGGACTCACCTGGGCGTGACCCCTGCTTCTTCTACAGGATTAACTGTGCAGCCTTATATCCGCACTCACCTCTCTGGGCGCCTCTCCTCAGCTGTAAAATGGCATGAGTGACCCCAAATGATAAGCTGTCAGGTAGATTAAATCGGGTGATGCGTGCACAGCCCCTGGCTCAATGGCCTCCCCTCATACCTGCTCCTTCCTTGGAACCTGGAGTCCATGTCCTCACCCTTTTTTTTTTTTGTCCGTGTTACACAGCATGTGGAATCTTAGTTCCCTGAGCAGAGACTGAATCCACACCCTCTGCAGTCAAAGTGTGGAGTCTTAACCACTGGACTACCAGGGAAGTCCCCACTGTGTTCACTCTTGACTGGCCACCACAAGTGTCCATCACACCTTCTCAGCCCCAAGCAGGAGGAAATCCACACTCCCAAGGCAATAACTCCTTTGAACAGGAAGGTGCTGACGTCTGTGGGCCTCTGGCCTCCTGACCATAAAGCAGGCATTTCCCTGTGCACCAGCCTAGCTGGATTACTTCCCTTCTGGCCCAGAGAACTCCACCTCCCAGAATCTGGGCAAGGCCATGTGACTCATTGCTGCCACATAGTACAAGCAGAAGTTACTGAACCACTTCCACTGCTGACTCATTAAAATTTCCTCCTCTGCTCTCTCCTCTTCCTTGGAAAACTTCCTTGAAGCCCTTGATTGATTAGAGGTTGGTTGCATCACAGTCTGGAAGAAGCTTGAGTCGCCAGAGGGATACCCAACTACATTGACTGTGACATGAGTAAGCAACTGAAGCTCCTAGGTGGGCTTCCTAGGTGGCGCTAGAGGTAAGGAACCTGCCTGCCAGTGCAGGAGACATAAGAAAGGCAGGTTCGATCCCTGTGTTGGGAAGATCCCCTGGAGGAGGGCATGGCAACCCTCTCCAGGATCCTTGCCTGGAGAATCCCATGGACAGAGGAGGCTGGCGGGCTGCAGTGCGTGGGGTGGCAGAGTGGGACAAGACTGAAGTACGCATGCTGTGACACGGCAGAGACAGGCTCCCCTGGCTGGACCCGACCACCTGACCCTTCCCAGGGGCACCGCTCTTCACACAGGACAGGTTATCTTTCCTCTGACTCACCCTCCTCAGGGAGGAAGGCGCAGCTTCCCCTCCCCCCTCCTTCCACGAGAAGGTCTGGGTTCTCATGCCCCATTCAGGTCCGCAGACTCCCCCAGGTATCTATCACCCTCGTGAGAACACACCTTGTGGCCAGCCTGGCAGTCTGGAGCTCCCCTACGCCCCGCTTAGATGAGACCATGACTTCTACCACACCCTCTTGGTCTGGACCTGTTTCCCCACACACCCCAGAAGGACCTCAGAAGATGGCCCTTAAGTCCAGGAAAGCACATCTGAAATGGACTGCCCGCAGCCAATACCCAGCAGACCGCACCCTGGCCCAGCCTCCAGCCTACGTATAACCCATAAATTCTCCCAGCTGAGCAAACTCATTTTATGGGGCCTGGGGACGCTTCTTGGCCTCACTGTTCCCACCTTCCCATGTCCTGCTCTGGCCTGGCCAGCTCCCCAACACCGCACCTCTCTGGGATCCCCAAGCCCCATCCTTAAGTTTCCCTCCACCTCCTACCCCTCTTCCCCAACTCCCGCCACAAGGAGGGTGGAAAGTTTCTTCTCTTATCAGCCGTTTTACTGCCCCCTCCTCCCTGGTTACACAGTAATTGGGAACAGAACTCCTGGCAAGAACGGGTTGATCCTATCAGTTTGCAGTCGACAGTTTACTAGACAGAGGGAAAGGGTCCCTTCAGCGAGGACCCAGGAGGCCGGTAAGAAGTGTGCAAACAAGAAGGGGACAGAAAGGACCCCCAAAGGAAGGGAAAGGAGCCAGGAAGGAGCCTACCGAGAGGCTTGTGCAGTGAAGTTGGGGAGAGAGCAGAAGAAAGTGCTGGCTGGACCAAAGACACCAGGGGAGGTTCAGACACCAGCGTTCAGCCCAGCCCCGGCACAGAGAGCCAGCCTGGCAGTGACCCCGCGACCCTCTTCGGAAGCCTCCGCCTGCAGGTGCTCTGGGAGGAAGGCCTGTTCTGGAATCTGGGAGCGGCAGAAGCCGGAGGAATCTAGGAGGATTTCTGGGAGCACCCCTCAAGCTGCAGCGTGGCCCAGGGCTGGCTGGCCCCCTGGGGCTCGCCGGTGGCACTCCAGCCTCCCAGAGGTCTGGCCAGAGCCAGCAGGAAAGAGCCACGCGACAGAGAAAGCGTAAAGGTGGACGCTTTGCCTCCAGATTTCCTCTGCGGGCAGCTTCCCTCTTCCTTCCAGCTCTTTTGCCCTGTTCCCCACCGGCCATGACTTCAGGGTCCCTGGCCTAGGCTGGGGACTGAAAAAGTGACCACACCGGAGAAGACCTGTCACAGTAGGACTGAATTCAGTTTAGCAATGGCGATTCCCTCGATGGTGAGTCAACGAGGGCTCTAAGCCCATGGGCACGGGTACAGCCCCTTCCAGCTTTCCCGACGGGACCAGCATCCTTGATCCCAAGGTGTTTTGAGGTGACCCGCAGAAGTCCCCGTGGAGATATAACCGTCCTGGATAATCCAACGTGAGAATCTTTGTTCACCTCTGCTCACCCTCTTGATTCCAGGAGTTTCAGGAAAGCAAGGACCCCTCCCTCCATGGGCATTGGCCCCTCTGCCCCCTCACAGCTGCCCACGGAGGGTGCCAAGGCAGGCTCTGATCTCCACGGGGGATGGAGAGGAAGAGCTCGGGGTGCTATGAGGCCCCAAAGAAGCGGGGCCTGTCCTTCTCCATCGAGGACATCTTAAAGAGGCCAGCTGAGAGGAGCGATGTGGTCAGGCCGGAAGGGGCAAGTGGACAGGGCGCCAGGCAGGCAACAGCTGCAAATTTCGGGCCAGAGAGACCCCCACAGGACCAGCCCAAAGGTAAGTGTCTTCTTGCCAATTCTTACCCACTCCTGGGTCTGCAAGCCCCAGCTGGGCTCAGGCAGAGAAAAAGCTGCCCTGTATCAACAGAGGAGAAGACTCTAAAATTCTGAGAGATGTCAGGTACTGGGCCAGCAGCCTTAAATACCTTTCTGCCTAGCCCAGAAATGGAGCTGTTCTAACTCAGTCACCAAGGCCCAGTTCACTGCAGGATGCGAGGATCTGGGGCTTGTTCCTATAACCAGGCCGCAGCTGGAATGCCGGTGACCATTTATTTACTCTGTGGTCGGCACCATCCTGGAGGCTGTGCATGTCTCTAACTTCAGCAGAAAGGTATAATTATCATAAACTCGACTGATGAGAAACTCATCTGTGAAAGAGAAGAGGCAGGCAGTGCCCCAGGTCACACAGCCGCAGAGCAGAGGACCCGAGACCCAGCCGCCCGACACCGGCTTATATTGTCATGTTCTTTCCCTTCGTAAGCAGAGTTCGGCCTGCACGGCCTCTAGGGGCTGAAGCTCTGCCCCAAATCTGCCCACCCTGATCACACCCTAGACCAGTGCCCTCCCCAGGATTTACCCCCAAATAACAATGACCAGATCCCGGGCCCCTCCTTGAGGGCTAGCTTGAGGAGGGGGCGGAGGAGGGAACATACGTATTCCTAGGATTCAGGCAACTGCAGTCAGTCTCAGCTCTCCCCAGGCCTGCCGAGCCACCCCGGCCAAGCCCATTTCCACCCTGGCCTCAGCTTCATCTCCAGTGAGACAGCTGAGTGAGGGAGAAAATGAAGCTGGTGATGTCTTGGAGGTCCACTGGAGTCTGACCAGCGATGAGCCTGGAGTGTCCACAAGAGTGTCCTGGTCCTCTCTCCTTTCTAATGCTTTAATCCAAGGAAAGGCTTCCCCAGCAGCTCAGTGGTAAAGAATCTTCCTGCCAATGCAGGAGATGCTGGTTTGATCCCTGGGTCAGGGAGATCTCCTGTAGAAGGAAATGGCAACCCACTCCAATATTCTTGCCTGTGAAATCTCATGGGCAGAGGAGCCTGGTGGACTACAGTCCATGGGGTCACAAAGAGTCAGACATGACTGAGTGAACAAACAACAGCAATCCAAGGGAAAGCAACTCAGGGAAGCCATGATGCCTTCTCCTCCCAAACACGGAGCCCTACTCCCTCCCCCAGGTAGAGTCTCCTAAGAGGGGGTTGGTGCTTGCTGGTGGTGAGCCAAGGGAAAGAGCCTGCGGCGGGTAGGGGGTCATGTGTCCCCAGAGAGCTAGTGGTTTCCTAGTAGCTGGCTCTATCAATAGGAAAGGGTCCCAGCTTAATTGTCAGAAGTTCATTATTATCTTTCAGTGAATTGAATGAGCAATGAGTGTTCACAGGAAGCATTCTGCTGAGGGTCTGACTTGAGTGTCTCTTGCTGCAGCTACGTAAAATCTATGTCCGTCTTCTCTGCTGCAGAGGAAGAGAGAGAGAGATCTTATTTCCCTTCCCAGAGCAGTTTCCCTTCCCCTAGCCCAACACTGGCTGTTGACAAAAAGGAGGCCAGTCATGCTAAACCTCCACTGAAGCTGCTGGCATGTTCCAGGTCAGCTAGACCCAGAGGAGACACTGGTAAGTGCTTGGGAAAATGGCAGTCATAAGATTGGACTGGGCTCTCATGCAATGTGATGGCCATTGTTTCCATCCATTTGTCATAGTTGTGAACCCCACCTTAGAGCTGATGAAACCGAGAAGAGAAGATAAATCACCTGCAAAAACCACACGAGTAGGTCACAATAGAATTGAACCCCAGTTGCCTGAGATCATCCACTCTAGATTATTTCTGAATGTGGCTAAAATCCACCCATCTCCCTGCTAGGCTGGAATTCGGCATTTCTACTTTTTTGGCCACGCCACACAACGTTAAGGATCCTACTTCCCCAACCAGGGATCAAACCCATGTCCCCTGCAGTGGAAGTGCAGAGTCCTAACCATTGGACAGCCAGGGAAGTCTCAGGAATTTAGTGTTTGTAAAGAGACTCATGAGGGTCCCCCTGGAGGTTTTCAAAATGACTTTGAAAGTGACAAAGACAAAGATTATTTATGTCAATAGTCCTGTAATGATTTCTACACTAACCTTCTATTTATGATGCATGATACTAGTTACCCATTTATGGTCATGATAAGAGGTTTTCTTTTAATATATATGCATTTATTTAGGGCTTCCCAGGTGGTGCTAGTGGTAAAGAACCTGCCTGCCAGTACAGAAGATATGAGAGACGTGAGTTTGATCCCTGGGTAGGGAAGATCACTGAAGAAAAAATGGCAACCCCCTCCAGTATTCTTACCTGGAGAATCTGAGGAGCCTGGCAGGCTACAGTCCATGGGGTCACAAAAGAGTCAGATATGACTGAGCGACTACCCAACAACTGTCATAGCTAAAAAGCAGACAAGGTGTAAATGAATGGGTATGTTTATGTTCCAATATAATTTTATTTACAGTTACAGGCAGAATGCCAGGTCTGGCCCCAGGCTGTAGTTCATCAACCCCTAAAGCTATCGGCGTGACATTCAAAGTCCTTCACAGATCAGCCCTGCGGGTCCCCAGATTCATCCCCCATCATGGCCTGCCTGCCCCTCACCCTCCAGGCACATGGAGCATCTGTCTCACTTTCAGTCTTTCAAGCCTTTTTATGTCTTCAAACTTTGCCCTTTAAAACTTTACAGGGAGGGAGGTGGGAGGGGGGTTCAGGATGGGGAACACATGTACACCCATGGTGGATTCATGTCAATGTATGGCAAAACCAATACAATATTGTAAAGTAATTAGCCTCCAATTAAAATAAATTTAAAAAAAAAAAACCTTCGCTCCTCTTTCCCCTTCTTCCTCCTTTTCCTCTTCCTTCCCTCATCCTCTCCCTCTATATGAGCTTCCTTTAGCAGCTGTGCCAGTTACCACAAACTGAATGGCTTAAAACAACAGAAACTTATCATCTTAGAGTTTCAGAATCAGAAGTCCAAAACCAAGGTGTTGGTAGGGTTAATTCTTTCCAGAGGCCCCAAGGGGAAGCCTGCTCAGTGCCTCTGTCCCAGCTCCCTGTGGCCGCCAACAATCCATGACCGTGGTGTGCCTGTAGACACATCATCCCACACTCTGACTCCATCGTCACTTGGCCTTGACCTCGGGCTCTGTGTGGAATCCCCCTCTCCCTTATCTCGTAAGGACACATGTCATTGGACATAGAATCTACCCTAAATCCAGGAGAGTCATATCTCAAGATCCTTGGCCTAATCACATCTGCAAAAACCTTATCTCCGTATAAGGTCACCTTCACAGGTACAGGGGTTAGAACTGAGACGTTTCTTCTTGAGGGGAAGACAATTCAACCCACTTCATCTTTCCTCACTTCTTCGTCCCCTCATTTTCCTCATTCCCCCTCCTTCCTTGTCCCCTTCCCCTTTCTTCTCCCTTTCCCCTTTCCCTCCTTCCTCCTCCTTCCCTCCCCACCCACGCTGCCTGGGACTAAAGACAGTGAACCTTCTGCTCTGCTGCGGGCCCTGGGAGAGGGAGCCCTGGGAGAGGGAGCCCTGGGAGAGGGAGCCCTGGGAGAGGGAGCCCTGGGAGAGGGAGCCCTGGGAGAGGGAGCCCTGGGAGAGGGAGCCCTGGGAGAGGGAGCCCTGGGAGAGGGAGCCCTGGGAGAGGGAGCCCTGGGAGAGGGAGCCCTGGCTCAGGGTTCGGGCCATTTCTTCTTGCTGTTCCTCTTCTTCTCTCACACTGTTCCATGCTCAGATGATGGATTTTATGAGTCTTCATAGATCATTTTTGGTCTTCACATGCAGAACTCTCAAAATTTCCTTTTTCAGTTTTTAAATCCCTACTGTGTTCCTACAGAGTGTTTACTTCCCCAGATATGCCTTGTAATGGGACTTTCCCGGTGACTCAGATGGTAAAGAATTCACCTGCAATGCAGGAGACCTGGGTTTGATCCCAGCTCCTGGAGGGGGGCATGGCAACCCACTCCAGTATTCTTGCCTGGAGAATCCCCATGGACAGAGGAGCCTGGCAGGCTACAGTCCCTGGGGTCACAAAGACCATAGCATCATGGACACGACTGAGTGACTAAGCACATATGCCTTGTAAGGTGGTAGTTGATCATCATTTTTTTGGCTAGAAGTGGCTCTTCTCCCTGTTACAAAACCCAGGACTTTGGCTACCTCTAATCTGGGCACTGTGCAGGTTTGCATTTTGGTTGGCCTTCTGTGTGTATTTTCATAGAGATAAGAGTTAGCTGACTTCCTCCTCAGTCCTTGGCAGGAAGGACAACTAAACATGAACTCTCGCACTGAATGGAAACAAGTTCTGGGCTCTTTCCAGGTCACATCAGGGAACCTCCCCTAGTGTTACTAGCTGGTGTCGGGTCTGGTCCCCTGCTTTGTCACAAGTATGAAGTGGAAAGGAACAAGGGCAGGCTCCCTTTGGGGCCCTCCAGCAGGCTGAGGACACCTTCTAGACAGGACAGGTGGCTTGCAGAGAGGCATCTCCCAGGGCAGAATGTGCCAGCCTTTTCCCCTCAGAGTGGTCCTGGACTTCTACAATTGCCTGTGCCCGCAGCAAGCAAGGCACGCTCCTTGGCTCGGCATTCAAGGCTCTTCACTCTCCCCTTTAACAGTGTCATCTGCTTTCTCCTCAATCCTCACTTCCATGGGTGTGGGAGCCTGGATCTTCTTTCAATCACTGCTTTACGATGACAGAACAAGGCTCATTTCAGGAGTCTTAGCCCAGCTGCAAAGCCCCTGGGGCCTCTAGCTGAGCAGCCAAGGCTGATTAGCCGACCACAGAGAAGGAGCAATCAGGGGAGGGAGCCACGCACAGAGAAACATCAGTTTATAATTAGGTGGCCTAATCACCTGTGTAAATTGTATATTTCTTATGATCAATGTGCTAAACGGCTCAGGTTTAATTAAGTTCTGCTGACTTGGTCTCTTTGAAGACCCAGTGAAGTGTGATCACAGCTCAAGCAATTAATAACCTGCGAGGAGCAACTTGAGAGAGGTGGCAGTTCCCTGCCTCCTTCATCCCCCCTCTTCCCACCCTCCCAAGTGTCCTTGGATGGGGTTCCACACCCCCATTGTCCTCTCTGAGCCAGGGCCGGAAACTCCCAGCCTGTTTCCACAATTAAGAATCATCCTGTGTGATGGGCATTCCATCCCTGAACTGGTGGTTCCACCTTCCTGTTTAATGAGGTTCCTTCTGGTTCCAAAATACCATGTTCATTCAGTGTCCTGTGTTCCGCCTTCTTCTCTGTTCCATAATTCGTTTATGCTGTTCTTCCTGCCCTCACCAGCTTCCTCTCTCTTATCACCTACTATGGTCTATAACCCAAGATCAGGCTTGCTGGCCCCTCTCCTTCTTTTCCTAAAGCAGCTCTAGCATTTGATGGAAAAACTGAAGTGTCAACCTTCACCTTTCCTGAGCCAACCACTCAGCTTCTGCTCTTCCCTGTCCCCGCTTCCCTGTGGACCACGAGCAGGTCACTCTGCTCTGAGTCACTGCCTGGAGCTCCAGGGCAACATCCTCTCCACTGATCATCCTTCTCCCCAAGCACCAGCAAAGAGATGGGTATGGGCCAGCCTTCCCTTTCTCTTACTTTTCCTGTAATTCCAGTTTTCCCAACACCATCAAATTCAGCTCTATGACCAATGGATACTCATTTTCCTAGAGATATGTGGCAATTAGAGGAAAGTGCAACACCAGGAGAAACTTAAAGTGAGGCCCAGAATATGACTTTTTCCAGAACCCAATGGGAAAACCTATAAGAGGGCCCTATCCAATAGAACTTTCTCTGATGATGGAAATGTTTTCTATCTATGCTCTCCAATATGGTAGCTACTAGCCACATGTGGTTATGACCTATAACTAGTGTGGCTAAAGAACTATATTTTTTATTTGGTTTGATTTGATTTAAATAGCCATAGGCAGATAGTGGTTACCAATGGAAACCCACTCCAGTATTCTTGCCTGAAAAATCCCATGGACAGAAGAGCCTGGTGGGCTGCCATCTACGGGGTTGCACAGAGTCAGACACAACTGAAGTGACTTAGCAGCAGCAGGAGCAGTTTCAAATAACATCCCAAGAAGGGCTGTATGGAGATAATCAGAGTTGACTACTGACACCCCAAGAACCCATGCTCAGTCTTGGGAAAAGGGCTTTGGCCCTTGAGTCCTTCAGGCTGGTCCACCTGGGGCTCAGCCTCCATCTAGCCAACCATGTATATTTTAGACAACTCTCTTTCTTTACAAGAGAAGTCATACATCTGTTGGACACATACATATACACCCTGTCACCATGATTGAGAGATCATCATCTCTCAAGAATAAACGTTTATCCTGAGGATGTTTAGTTCAAGTTAATGAGAATAAATTTTTTTCTAACTGGCTCATAACTGACTGGCAGCCCCTCTCTGCAAAGTCAACAATCACATTATTTTGCCGAGGAGGGCTCAGATCCTTTTCTTATAACCTTATCTCCAGCTTATGTCCTTCTGCTCCTCTAGGAAATAAGGGGAAACTGTATCTGTCTTATTAGCTGCTTCCCTAGTTACACAAATGGAAACTTGAGATAATTATTTTATTAAGGAGTCTATACTTAGTCATGGACACTTGTTTGCCTAAGTTTCCTTCTGGGGAAAAAGCAAGAAATGGCTTAATTTTGCTAATTTCTTAATAACTTTTTAAAATATGTATTTATTTAGCATTCTGACTTCTTAGTTGCAGCACGTGGGATCTAGTTCCCTGATCAGGGGCTGAACTCAGCCCCCTATATTGGGAGCACAGAGTCTTAGTCAGGGGAACACTAAGGAAGACCCTTTTTTGTATAATTTACAATCTGTTTCTAATCCTCTGTTCTCCATGTTGCTTACTTTCCTGTATTCCAGCTCTACGCCTTACCTTTTTGGTTCTGTATCCTCTATTCCAAAGTTCTATATTCTTAGAAGAATCCCAGATGCATGTTATCCTGAACCTCTGCTTGCCCATCCAACCTGAAATCTTCCGTTCTGTGAATTTTTTGGCAATTTCCTATAAAACTGCACTGTATCATTACAATTATCTAAAACATTGGCCTGGTGAATGAATACTGTCAGCCCAGCTTGTTCAGTTTTGTACTCCTGCAGACAGGCCTTCTGTGCCTAGCACAAAAGACTTTCAGTAAGGCCTTGGCAATGGATTCATACCTTCCATTTCTGTCTACATCAATTCTGGTTGGGTTTGGCTTTACCCCTTAAATGCACCACCAGCTCTAAACATAGAATACATCTCTCTCTTTCTTTTTTTTTATTAAAAAGTACAGTGGACTTGAGGAGGGAAAGGGAGATAGAATAGGTAAGAGATCAGATCATATCAGCTGGTTCACAATCCAACAGCTTCCTCAAGGGGTAATTATGTTTGAAATCTCACTGTCCACAACCCCCAAGAAGCTTCCAAGAGTCAGGAAAATGAGTAAAATTACTTTGAGGGAATAAAAAAAAAAAGGACTAATAACAATGAGGGGCAGTTGGGAAGGGTGAGATGAGTGGCTGGACCTAGAGTCTGTCATAGAGAATGAAGTAAGTCAGAAAGAGAAAAACAAATTTCATGTATTAATGTGTTTATGTGTGTGTATATACATATATATATATATATATGGGATCTAGAAAAATGGTACAGATGAACCTATTTGCAGGGCAGGAATAGGCACACAGACATAGGGAACGAACATATGGACACAGTTAGGTGCGGAGAGTGGGCTGAATTGGGAGAATAGCACTGACATAAGTACACTGGTGGGTTAGTCTATAAGTTGTGTCCAACTCTTGTGATCCCATAGACTGAGCCCCCCAGGCCCCTCTGTCCTTTACAGGTAAGAGTACTGGACTAGCTTGCCATTTCCTTCCCCAGACATAAGTACACTACCATGTATAAAACAGATAGCTAGCTTGTAGAAACCTGCAGTATAGCACAGGGAGCTCAGCTCACTGTGTTGTGATGAACTAGAGGGTAGAAGTTTAAGAGGGAGGGGGAAATATGTATACAGATAGCTGTTTCTCTAATAATTTGGCCACTTGATGTGAAGAGCTGACTCACTGGAAAAGACCCTGATGCTGGGAAAGAATGAAGGCAAAAGGAGAAGGGGGTGGCAGAGAATGGGATGGTTAGATAGTATCACCAACTCAATGGGCATGAATCTGAGCAAACTCCTGGAGATAGTGGAGGACAGGCAAACCTCATGTGCTGCAGTCCATGCAGGCCCAATGAGTCAGACATATCATAGCAAATGAACAACAACATAGCTGATTCACTTTGTTGTACAACAGAAACTAACATAACATTGTAAAGCAATTATACTCCAATAAAAAATAGATTAAATAAAATCAGAGATTTAAAAAAAGGGCAGACTATGGAAGGCACTTGTCATTCTTAGAAACGCAGGAGTAACTCAGCCAGAAGTGTTATCCTCAGCAGAAATCTCTCCTTCACCCATCTACCTTTTGCCCCACCAACTGGACCCCCAGGCAAGGCTGAGGCCAAGTCTTTCAAGCCTCCACCTGAAGAGAAAGAGAATTGCAGAGTGCCAGGATGGATTTGGCCTTTGTGATTTGATCATTCAACCCCTCTCCACTCCTCCATTCTACAGATCAGGAGACTGAGGCCCAGAGAGTAAATAAAATATGGCCCATGCAAGGACCAGGGTCCTGGAGCCTCAACTCATGCTCAGTGCCCCTCTCACCACCTCCTTGCTTCCTGGGCTGGGCTGCTTCTCAGTCCTGTCTCCCCATACCCCCTCAATGCAGTGACCTCTGCCACCCACATCGTGTGTGTGTTAGTATTCTTGCGCTTGAGGGAGAAGGGCTTTAAGTAGCAAGTGAAAGACCACTATGACTGGTTGAGAGAGAGAGACTGTGGAAGAAAAGAAAAAGCTTTTTTTCTCTTTTTGCAGTAGGTCCCACCTATGATGTAGCATCCCTGAGTGGTCCTGAGACTGGACAGGTGGCTGGGAACAGGCTGTCAGGGGCTGACTGCTGAGGTTTTTCTGTAAAGGGCTAGATGGTAATTATTTTAGATTTTGCAGTCTCTGTTTCAGCAACACAACTCTGCCATTATAGCACAAAAACAGCCATAGACAATACATAAACCTATGTGTCAGGCTGTGTGTCAATAAAACTTTATTTCTAAAAACAGACAGTGAGCCAGATGTGACCCCCAGGCTGTGGTTTGCCATTCCTTGTTACAGACAAGGGAAATTTGCTTGAAGGCATCTGAGCAGCAGAAAGGACAATCAAAGAAGTTTCTAGAAGGTCATCTTGGCCACACTGTCCAGAATGGGCAGTGTGGAGAGAGTCAACCTAGGGGGAGGGTTTCTAGGAGAGAGAACATTGTAAAAGTCCAAGCCTAAGAAGCCAGAGGCCACGTAGTGGCAACACTGGTTTAATGGGTAAACAAGGCACCACAAAAGCTTCACTGAGATGAAGGTCACTAACCTAGCTTGGACCCTCCTCCCTCCAGAGGGGAAGAAGGGTAAGCGGAGGATCCGAACCACCTTCACCACAGAGCAGCTGCAGGAGCTGGAGAAGATCTTTCACTTCACTCACTATCCTGACGTCCACGTCCGCAACCAGCTGGCGGCCAGGATCAACCTCCCAGAAGCTCGTGTGCAGGTACAACCATCCCCACCCTCAACTCCCCTCCTCAATGCCCTTGGGGGCATGGGTGAGACCCCAGGTATCCTGCACCCTCTGGGACTGCCTCATCTGAAATTTTCCATTGGCTTTATCCCATGAATACAGTTATTTTGTCCAAATATCATTTTCCAGGAAATGAGGTCACCATAGTTATAAGATAGATGTTTTCTTCTCTCGTTGGAGAATAGACATGGAGGGGGTCTTATGATGACGCCCATTGGCATCTGCTTCCACTCCCTTCTTCTCCTCTTGACTGTAGTTCCAAAGCATTATTCACCATGCAGCCTCAAAATAGGTCTTGACAATCTAGACTAGGGCTCAACAGACTTCTGTAAGGGACAAGGTGCTAATTATGTCAGGCTTTGTGAGGCCATATGGTCACTGTCATAACTATTCGATTCTGCCCTTGTAGCACAAAAATAGCTATAGTTTACAACATATAAACAAATGAGCATGTTCCAATAAACTTTACTGATGAGCACTAAAGTTTAAATGTTGTGTCATTTGCATGACACCAAATTTAGATTCTTTTTCCCAACCACTTAAAAATATGTAAACCATACATAGCACAAGGGCTGTACAAAAACAGGTGGGAAGCCAGAGTTAACCTGAGGTTAACTCTGCCAACCTCTGACTTGGAACACATGGGTATCACTTTGGCAGCAGCACAGAGAAGTGGCAAGGACCCTCCATGGTCAGAGACCTGATCTGTAATCTGTCATTTCTTCCCCCCACCCGAATGTCTAGGCTTCCTCTGTGGTTAGATATACAGTAGCCCTCACCAATGGTATGTCCAACTCTCTTTGCACATCCCCAGTTCTGCAAGTATTGCTCTAGCAAATCCAAAACCAATTGTTACATATTTGCACTCTCTCTAAAACAGTTTTCTAAATCATTCTTCATTTTTTTTAACAAATATGATGGAGGAACTATACTCAACATCTTTTTTTATAACTTAATTTTTAAAGAATTAAAAAATCTTTGAAAAACAGAAAAAAGCAATTTTTATTTTATATTGGAGTATATTTGATTTACAATGTTGTGTTAGTTTCAGGTGTACAACAAAGTAATTTAGTTACACATTACATAGATCTATTCTTTTTCAGATTCTTATCCCATATAAGGTTATTACAGAGTACTGAGCAGAGTTGCCTGTGATATACAGTAGGTCTTTGCTATCTATTTTATATACAGTAGTGTGTATATATTAATCCCAATCTCCTAATTTATCCCTTCTCCTCTCCACCTTTCAGCATCTTGTAATAACCTATAATGGAAGAGAATGTTAAAAAGGAATATATATATTTGTATGTATACATACATGGAGAAGGAAATGGCAACCCACTCCAGTGTTCTTGCCTGGAGAATCCCAGGGATGGGGGAGCCTGGTGGGCTACCGTCTATGGGGTTGCACAGAGTCGGACACGACTGAAGCGACTTAGCAGCAGCAGCAGCAGCATACATACAACTGAATGCTTTGCTGTACGTCTGAAACTAACACAACTTTGTAAATCAATTATATTTCAATACTTTCTTGAAATATACCATAGACTTATTAAATTCAAAATCTGCGCCAGGGTCCACATCAATATTCCATCCTTCATTTCACCCAAGCCTACTTCTCGTCTGGTCAAGGCCCACCGCTGTCTGGACTTCTCTTTTACTTCCCATTTGAAGTCAGTCACCAGCTCGGTGGGTAGCATCTACATTAGTGTAAAGCCCAGAATTCAGCAGCTGTCTCAGCAGAATGACCAAGTGCGAATGGCCATGTGTCACAGACAGTCAGGGTGCCCATGAATAAGGCAACACTCAACAGTCAACCTATGGATACCAGGGGGCCCACTGGGGTTGCAAACGGGTGGCCACCACCAGGCAAGAGCCCACGGATGGGTTTTCTCTGATCAGCATGGTTTTTAAATCTCAGAGCTCTCACAGAAAAATCAAGATTTCTGCCTTAGAAGTTGGATAAAGCTGCAGCGCTGGCCTCACATTTCCACATGGTGGCTATCGGCTGAGGCTGAGACGCTGCTCCCTTCAGCCTCTGTTCATCCCCCGGTGAACCACTCCTAGTTACAGGGCACCCTACTGGTTCACGCTCCCTCTTATGAGCCCCTCAGCCTCTGTAGGCATGGAAGGTTGGATCCCCTCTCCCAAGGCAGATCAGATCCAAAGAAATCGTGGCCGCCGTTGACCTTTCCAAACCTTAAAGGGACAGTCCCTGGAAGGTGCCATCATCATGTATTTTAAGGAGAGGAACTGGATGGAGAAAAGCCCCTTTGCTTATCTCCATCCTCTCTCGCCTTCATCTCAGATCTGGTTCCAGAATCAGCGAGCCAAGTGGCGGAAGCAGGAAAAGACAAACAGCCTCGGGGCTTCGCAGCTGCCAAGGGAGGCCGGCTTGGCCCCGCCCACAAACCCGGACGTGGCCGTGAGTGGCTGAGGCACCCGGGGGCGGGGCTGGGGGCGAGGTCACTGACTGGGACCATCTCATCCAGATTGGGATACCTCGGGAGCTCTGTTCACTGTTCAGTTTAGTTCAGTTCAGTCAAACAGTAGAGTCCAACTCTGCGACCCCATGGGCTGCGGTACGCCAGGCTTCCCTGTCCATCACGAACTCCCGGAGCTTACTCAAGCTCCCCTGTAAACATTGGCAATTCTTTTTAGAAAGAGCGTGGGCACGGATGCCTGGGAAATCTGCTGGAAGTCTCTGCCTCTGTCCCCATGTCCTCATCCACTGAGTGACCATCACAGTCCTCTCCCTCTTCCAGGGACTGACTTGTATTGTTTGTGTAAAACGTCCCGGTTTATGGAGCAGGGTCACAAGTAAAGGGCGTTGTGTGGGAATGGAGCCCTTTGGCTCCGGAGTGAGGCTGCCAAGATTCGAATCGCAGCTCTGACCTAAACAGTATGTGGAAGAGTCACTGTGTCCCTCAGAGGACAGTCATAGATTTGATGAGGAAGAAATGACCAAGTCTTGAAGAATGTCTGCCACCCAGGAAGTGGTGGCTAAAAATTAAACGTTCATTGAGTCAACAGATTTGGAGTGTGTACCAGATGCTAGTACTGGATTCAGATCCAGTCCTGAATATTCATTGGAAGGACTGATGTTGAAGCTGAAACTCCAATACTTTGGCCACCTGATGCGAGGAACTGACTCATTTGAAAAGACTCTGATGTGGGGCAAGATTGAAGGTGGGAGGAGAAGGGGACGACAGAGGATGAGACGGTTGGATGGCATCACTGACTCAATGGACATGAGTTTGAGTACACTCTGGGAGTTGGTGATGGACAGGGAGGCCTGGTGTGCTGCAGTCCATGGGGTCACAAAGAGTCGGACATGACTGAGCGACTGAAACTGAACTGAACCAGATGCTACACAGAGGCGAGACAGCAGTGCACAAAATAGACAGTCATGGTTAATGATTTGTACAAACCCATAATGATGCGATGAGGCAGGATTTTTAATTTATCCATTTTTGCTGATGCAGAAACTGGACTCTGAGAAGCAAAGTGACTTTTCCGAGACAAACAGTTGCTGTAAATGCTGGAATGAGGACCAGATTTCCTGGCCACCCTGGGCAAGCACTTCTTCCCAGGTCGGTCTCCCTATCCACCCCGAGCTGCCAGAGAGTCACCGGGAAAGGTTGGGAAGTCGAGGGACAGTGTGGAGTAAAACTTAAGGCTGACCTCTCTCCTGGCCTTTCCTTCTGACAGGGCCCCATGCTGCCACCCCCTGCACAGCCCAGGCTGCTTCCTCTCACCAGGTGCTGTCCACCAGCTCAAGGTCAACTGACCTCTGCCTGGCTCCCCACCCAGATCGCCCTCCTCCCCTGCCACCCATGGGGACACAGCCTCTGCCGGGCCCTCTCATCATCCAGCAGACCTGCATCCCTACACTCTGCTTTGTTCCCACCTCCGCACCCCAGAGGAGGCAGCATCTATACCACCTCCATAACAGAGACTGGACATCCTCTCCTGAGTGGAGCCTCTCTCCTCTCCAGGTGAAAACAGGTGGCCAGAAGGTAACCGGTCTCTGGGGGAATCAATCTCATGATTCAGAGATGACCCACAGTTCAGGAAGCCACCCTGAGCATGTCCTTTGGCAGGTTGCTTCAGATTCAGCAGCAAGGTGACCAATAAAGGAAGCTCTCCTCTCTCCTGGCCAATGTGGCTCTCCTGCTTCAGACAACAGACGTTATGTGAGGTCTCAGGATGAGCTCTGGAAGGAGGAGGTTACCCGCTTGCACCTGTGCTTCCTTTATGTGGTTGTGTGACCTGCAGTCAGTCACTCACCCCTCTGGACTTCATCTGTAACACAGGCAGTTGCACAAGATGACTCCTGAGCACCCTTCTGGCCCTCTCCTTGGTGAGATGAACCATGGTGAGAACAGAAGCACAGAGAAGGCCAAGGAGAGGCTGTTTGTTCATTCACTCATGAGACACTTATTAAGCACCTACTGAGTGCTTCATAAATGGAACTGGATATTGGCATGAACAACTGAGGCTCTACCCACAGGAGCTCAGCCCAGGATGACCAAAAGGGTAATGCTGACCTTCCCTGCAGGCAGAACATTCGCTCAATGACCTTGCAAGAGGCCCATGGCTAACACATTCTGTTTGGCATTGATATGAATGTTCGAAAGAGAAATATAGAAACATTTCTTTAAAACTTTAAACAGAATTTCGTGTCTTTGGTTATTCTGCTGGGCTGTGGAGGGATGTTGTCATTTCTGGTTTGGATGAAGGGAAAGATAGTAAGCTCTTGTCACAGTTCATCTTCCCAGGACCTTGCGAGGGGCCCAGTTAGAAACCCAGCCTCACTCTATGCTGAAAAGCCTAAGAAAGAGGGAAAGAAGGAGAAAGAGAATTGATTTTTTTTTAATATAAGGAATTGACTTTCACAGTTATGGAAGCTGAAAAGTCCCATGAGTAGCAGTTGGCCAATTGAAAATGGAGACCCAGGAGAGCAGAGGGTATCAGCTTCAGTGTGAGACTGAAGGCACAAGCTCCATGTCCCAGCTCAAAGACAATCAGACAGAGAGAGCAAACTCTTCCTTCCCCCACAGTTTGTTCTGTTCAGCCCTCAGTGGACTGGATGAGGTCCACCCACGTGGGGGAGGGCCATCTGCTTTACTCAGTCTACTGATCACAATGTTCATCTTGTCCAGAAACACTTTCACAGACATACCCAGAATAATCTGAAGCTGAATATCTAGTGACCCTGTGGGCCAGTCATGTTGACACACAAAATTAACCATCCCAGGCTCCATTCCCTTTCCTAGTCACACATCCTCCCTCCAAGCATAAGGGGTTCAGGTGACCAGAATGCTTCAGCTTCAGTACAGATGTGAACATTGGTTTTGGGGGGCCATATCTTCCACTCTAGGTGTTCTTTTCCCCCAAGAACTATTTTCCTCCCTTTACCTTATATCTGTAGGGCAAATGAATCACTTTAGCACTCTTACCAGCTGTGAAAACTTGGGCAAGAGACACATTACCAGGACTTCACTGGTGGTCCAGTGGCTAAGACTCCAAACTCCCAATGCAGGGGGATTGGATTCAATCCCTAGTCAGGAACTAGATTTCACATGCCACAACTAAAGATCCCTCATGCTGCCAACGAAGATCAAAAATTCTGCATGCCGCAACTAAGACCTGGTGCAACCAAATGAAAAAAAAAAAAAGAGAGAGAGAGAGAGAGAAACACATTCCCTGTGTGCATCTCTTCCTTGGAGAGTGAGTTTCTTGTGTCTGACAGTTTCTCTATTACATGAGTTAATAAGCATGTGCATGTGCAGACTCAGTTCAGTTCAGTTCAGTTCAGTCACTCAGTCGTGTCCAACTCTTTGCAATCCCATGAATGGCAGCACGCCAGGCCTCCCTGTCCACACCAACTCCCTGAGTTCACTCAGACTCATGTCCATCCAGTCAGTGATGCCATCCAGCCATCTCATCCTCTGTCGTCCCCTTCTCCTCCTGCCCCCAATCCCTCCCAGCATCATGCCTTTCCAATGAGTGAACTCTTCGCATAAGATGGCCAAAGTATTGGAGTTTCAGCTTTAGCATCAGTCCTTCCAATGAACACTCAGGACTGATCTCCTTTAGGATGGACTAGTTGGATCTCCTTGCAGTCCATGGGACTCTCAAGAGTCTTCTCCAACACCACAGTTCAAAAGCATCAATTCTTCAGTGCTCAGCTTTCTTCACAGTCCAACTCTCACATCCACACATGACCATTGGAAAACCCATAGTCTTGAATGGATGGACCTTTGTAGGCAAAGTAATGTCTCTGCTTTTGAATATGCTATCTAGGTTGTCATAACTTTCCTTCCAAGGAGGAAGCGTCTTTTAATTTCATGGTTGCAATCACCATCTGCAGTGATTTTGGAGCCCAAAAAATTAAAGTCTGACACTGTTTCCACTGTTTCCTCATCTATTTCCCATGTCACCCTGCTTATTTAACTTCTATGCAGAGTACATCATGAGAAGCGCTGGGCTGGAAGAAGCACAAGCTGAAATCAAGATTGCCGGGAGAAATATCAATAACCTCAGATATGCAGATGACACCACCCTTATGGCAGAAAGTGAAGAAAAACTAAAGAGCCTGTTGATGAAAGTGAAAGAGGAGAGTGTGCATACTCAGCTGTATCCAACTCTTTGCAACCCCACAGACTGTAGCCTGCTAGGCTCCTCTGTCCATAGGATTCTCCAGGCAAGAATCCTGGAGTCAGTTGCCATTTTCTACTCCAGGAGATCTTCCCAACACAGGGATCAAACCCTGTCTCTTGTGTCTCCTGCAGTGTCAGGGTATTCTTTACCACTGAGTCACCAGGGAAGTCCAAATATGATAATGCATTGTGGTAGATGGTAAGCACAGGTATTAAGAAAAAAGTCATTTTTCCAACTCTCCTTCTACCTCCTTCAACTTCTGATCTTGAGCAGCTATATTCATCCCAGACTCTATCCCAGGAGTTCTTAAACCAGCTTGCAGGAAGTCAAAGAACTCTGAAAAGAGTAAGCAAGATTGTGTGTGTGTGTGTTTATTTTTCCCAGGCAAAATATTCATTGTTTTCATCAGCTTTTAAAAGAGGTTTCAGCTAACAACAACAATAATAAAGGTTTCCTGTTAGACATATCTGAGTCACACCCAATGGGATCCTATTCTAGCTGTGTGGACTAGAGGCATGAGAGAAGTGAAAGGGTCATTTTTTTAAAGGTACTGAAACTGCATATTTCAGATTGAGACTTGAATTCATTCTCTTTTAATTGAAAGCACATACCTGGTCTCAGGACTTATTGAATCTCAAGTTCTTTATGTCTCAGCACAGAAAGAATGCAGTGAGAGGCAAAGTGATAGGTAAGAAGTGGATTTACTTAGAGAGACACACACTCCACAGACAGAATGTAGTCCATCTCAAAAGGTGAGACTGGCCCTGGGAGAAACACACTCTACAGACAGAGTGTGGGTCACTTAAGAAGGCAAGAGGCCCCAAAATATGGGGTGGTTAGTCTTAATGAGGGGGGCTTCCCAGGTGGTGGTAGTGGTAAACTGCCTGCCAATGTAGGAGACATAAGAGATGCTGGTTAGTCTCCTGGGTCGGGAAGATCCCCTGGAGGGTGGTGCTGGGGGCCAGTGTGAGGAACTCCACCCATGGCAAAGGTCATGAGGAAGGAGGCTTGGCATACGCAAAGGCGTGATCAAGCCTGTTCCCGAGCATCTACCCCCAAAACCAGAGTCTGTTTTATGCTCTCACTTACACCTCTGACTTATGGGGGGGCTCTCCCCCATAACCATTTCTCTCGGAGAAGGAGTTAACTTGCAGCTCCAGTTAATAAAAAATTCCCGGGCGTGACAAGAGTGTTTCAACTTACAAACTCCTCTGAATGTTATCTAGCCTGCCTGTATAGGTTCATCCGGCCACATGTGATTGTTACAGCCTCCCAACCGTGAGAGGCACAAGATGCTTCAGACTTACTAAAGGCAGATTCTTTTGGGAAGTTAGAATTTATTAGTATAGTGGGTTGGTTAAGAATTATATTGGTGAAGGGTTTTTCATTTGTTGTGCCAATAATTGCTACTAATTCCCTGCGCTGGGTGTGACAAGGGTGTCTCAGGTCAAACCTCTTTGCTGGCAAACTAGTTTGTGTGACAGGATTATCCATACTCCTGCCACTATGCACATGATTGTTTACTACCTCTCAACCATAAGCAGCACAGACAGTATGGGGTATTTTGAAGGTCTTAATTAGCATAGGGCTTTTCTCATTGTTGAGTCAATGATTGCCGCCAGGCCTCCATATCCTTAGGCACCTGGGAATATATTAATCAATATATTTGGAATATAGAAAAGGAAATACAGTAGTTTTTGATGTTAGCAATACTAGACTTTTTGAGTTAATGAATTCTCTCTTTTGTTATAGACCACTGTACTTTGTTATAAATCACTGTGTCTTGCTATGTAAAAATGTAACTTTATCACCATCTTGAGACTAAACAGATCTTAAAGGGAACATTGGTGAAAGGATTTTCATTTGTTGGGCTGATGTTTTGCTGCTAAATCTCCATATTCCCTGCCCTTATCATGAATATAACTAGCACATAAGAGAAATAAGTATTAATATTTAAGATTAATCATGTTAGCCTTGGGTTACTTTCTTGATTGTAACTCACTACACCCTCACCCTATAGGAATGCAACTTTCTTTGGAGGGTGGCACCTGGTTTAAGAAAAAACACCCTTGGAAAAAATAAGTTTTTTGGTTATCAGAAAGAAAGGGTCATAAAATGTCAACAGGCCTCATGGCCAGAAGATGATGTAAAACCCCTAAGACCTTTTTGTATACACTTATGCAAAGCACCTGATTTTGACAAGGGTCAGGGTGGCATGGCAACTGTTAGGTAGTTAGAATAGGAAACAGGAGTCCAAAACGATGGTGGCTAAAAGACAAGGAAAGTAAACCCCGAGAAAATAGAACAAAGGAAGGTCTGAGGACCAGAGTGAGGACCTCAGGTAGAGCAAACAGCACTCCTGGCTAGCCCAATTTACATAGGGCAGGCCCACAGGGGAGGAAAAAGCATATAAAAAGAGGAGCCAAAGGGCTGGAGCTCTTTCTTCTCTTCGCATCTTTGGGTCAGCATGCCCTCACGCCTCAAGGATGTATTTTCCTGCTATTTCCTAAATAAAACTGAGCTGTAACACCCAGCTGTAACGCTGATCTAAGAGCTATAACACGGTCTGTTTGAGAACCGAGAGCTATAACATGGTCTGTCCAAGAGTTGTGGTGCACCAAGGGCTTTAATATCCGTCGCTTCAAATTTTTGTTTAGACGAGACAGAACCGAGGAGATTATACTCACCTGGCAGCAAACCACTAGAGTATTCTTGCCTGGAGAACCCCATGAACAAAGGATCCTGGCGGGCTACAGTCCATAGGATCACAAAGTCTGACATGACTGAAGCGACTGAGGACGTACAGCTTAATGGGCTGGGTCATTTCATAGGCTAATGAGTGGGAGGATTATTCCAACTATTTTGGAGAAAAGTGAAAGTGTTAGTCGTTCAGTTGTGTCTGACTTTTTACAATCCCATGAACTGTAGTCCCACCAGGCTCCTCTGTCCATGGAATTCTCTAGGCAAGAATACTGGGGTGGGTCACCATTCCCTTCTCCAGGGAATCCTCCCAACCCAGAGATCGAACACTGGTCTCCCTCATTGCAGGCAGATTCTTTACTGTCTGAGCCACCACAATGAGCATATAATGAGTCTCGAGTTCTACTGGAAGTCTAATTTTCAACTACCTTGGACCTATTTAGTTCTAACCAGTTCTGTCTCACATCTTCAAGAGCTACGTCATTCTTTTAAAGGTTCTGCCCTGCTCCCCTTCCCTCCTGTTTCAGTTCAGTTCAGTTCACTCAGTCGTGTCTGATTCTTTGGGAACCCATGGACTGCAGCAGACCAGGCCTCCCTGTCCATCACCACTCCTGGAGTTTACTCAAACTCATATCCATTGAGTTGGTGGTGCCATCCAGCCATCTCATCCTCTGTCATCCTCTTCTCCTCCCTCCTTCAATCTTTCCCCATATCAGGGTGTTTTCAAATGAGTCAGTTCTTCGCATCAGGTGGCCAAAGTATTGGAGTTTCAGCTTCAACATCAGTCTGTAAAATGAACATTCAAGACTGATTTCCTTTAGGATGGACTGGTTGGATCTCCTTGCTGTCCAAGGGACTCTCAAGAGTCTTCTCCAACACCACAGTTCAAAAGCATCAATTCTTCAGCGCTCAGCTTTCTTTATAGTCCAACTCTCACATCCCTACATGATTACTGGAAAAACCATACATAGCCTTGACTAGAGCGTGTTTCAGTAAAATCATATAAATATAAAATGAACAAGTGCTAAAGTTTTATCTAACTCACTAATTAATGGGGAACAAGTAACACATCAGAACAGTTCAAAGGAGAACTCAAAGAACAGACATGGAGCAGAGGCAATCAGGAATGCTGAAATGAATTACAAATAGAGACAAAAAGGTTCAACAGTCATATGGAAGTAATCAATAGCCTCTCAACGGGACACGATTCATTTGCATTTCTATGGACAAGAATCATTTGTATTAGTACTAACTTTTTATCAATTTGATGAGTGGAAAAATAGCTCACAAACGATGGAATGGGTTGAAATTCTAAGAGTGTGCTAGACAGAGCAACCTTCTAATGCCCATTTCAAAGTCTTTCACAGTTTTTCCTGACCTGAAGTTGCTTCATCTGTCTGAGCATATCAGGACATGCCTCTGAAGTTAGCTGTAAGATTATGTTAGGTCATATAGCAAGTTTTTTTGTACTTGTAAAACACTGTGAAGTTAGGAAATGATTATTTATTGCCTTTCAAACTCCTCTAAGAACTTCTCTGGCAGTCCACGGGTTAGGGCTTTGCCTTCCAATGCAAGGGGTGCAGACTTGATCCCTGACTGAGGATCTAAGATCCCACATGCTTCCTGGCCAAAATGCCAAAACATAAAACAGAAACAATATTGTAACAAGTTCAACAAAGGCTTTAAAATTAGTCCACATCCAAAAAAAAAAAAACTTTAAACAAAGAAAAAACAAACTACTCTAGTACTCAAGCTTAGAAGTCCACATATAGAAAGTGTTTAGAAATACAGTACATGCTAACTTCAGTCGTATCCAACTTTTGGTGACCCGCCAGCCTCCTCTGTCCATGGGATTTTCCAGGCAAGAATACTGGAGTGAGTTGCCATGCCCTCCTTCAGGGGATATTCCCAACCCAGGGATCAAACACCTGTCTCTTAAGTCTTCTGCATTGGCAGGTGGGTTATTTACCACTAGTGCTACCTGGGTAAAAAAAAAAAAACTTTAAACAAAGAAAAAACAAACTACTCTAGTACTCAAGCTTAGAAGTCCACATATAGAAAGTGTTTAGAAATACAGTACATGCTAACTTCAGTCGTATCCAACTTTTGGTGACCCGCCAGCCTCCTCTGTCCATGGGATTTTCCAGGCAAGAATACTGGAGTGAGTTGCCATGCCCTCCTTCAGGGGATATTCCCAACCCAGGGATCAAACACCTGTCTCTTAAGTCTTCTGCATTGGCAGGTGGGTTATTTACCACTAGTGCTACCTGGGAAGCCCAGAAATATAGTAACATTTCTTTAATGTTCATTGACCTTTTTTGGTTCAATTTTTCAAAAGCCTAAACAAGCCATAGGGAATGGGCAAAGAGCAGAAATAAAAGATTCACAGAAAAAAACATACAAATAGATACTAAACACATGAAAATAGTCTCAACTTCATATATCATTTTAAAATGTAAGTAAAACATTAATAAAATACATTTTTTTACCTTTCAGGCTGGCAAATATTTCAAAGTGTTGGTGAAGGCTTGAAGAAAGTCACCTTTATATATAATGAAGTTCATTTCAGTCACTCAGTAGTGTCCGACTCTTTGTGACCCCATGAATCGCACCACACAAGGCCTCCCTGTCCATCACCAACTCCCGGAGTTCACTCAGACTCACATCCATCGAGTCAGTGATGCCATCCAGCCATCTCATCCTCTGTCCTCCCCTTCTCCTCCTGCCCTCAATCCCTCCCAGCATCAGAGTCTTTTCCAATGAATCAACTCTTCGTATGAGGTGGCCAAAGTACTGGAGTTTCAGCCTCAGCATCATTCCTTCCAAAGAAATCCCAGGGCTGATCTCCTTCAGAATGGACTGGTTGGATCTCCTTGCAGTCCAAGGGACTCTCAAGAGTCTTCTCCAACACCACAGTTCAAAATATCGAGTCAGTGATGCCATCCAGCCATCTCATCCTCTGTCCTCCCCTTCTCCTCCTGCCCTCAATCCCTCCCAGCATCAGAGTCTTTTCCAATGAATCAACTCTTCGTATGAGGTGGCCAAAGTACTGGAGTTTCAGCCTCAGCATCATTCCTTCCAAAGAAATCCCAGGGCTGATCTCCTTCAGAATGGACTGGTTGGATCTCCTTGCAGTCCAAGGGACTCTCAAGAGTCTTCTCCAACACCACAGTTCAAAAGCATCAATTCTTCGGCACTCAGCCTTCTTCACAGTCCAACTCTCACATCCATACATGACCACAGGAAAAACCATAGCCTTGACTAGACGGACCTTAGTCGGCAAAGTAATGTCTCTGCTTTTGAGTATACTATCTAGGTTGGTCATAACTTTTCTTCCAAGGAGTAAGCGCCTTTTAATTTCATGGCTGCAGTCACCATCTGCAGTGATTTTGGAGCCCCCCAAAATAAAGTCTGACACTGTTTCCACTGTTTCCCCATCTATTTCCCATGGAGTGATGGGACCAGATGCCATGATCTTCGTTTTCTGAATGTTGAGCTTTAAGCCAACTTTTTCACTCTCCTCTTTCACTTTCATCAAGAAGCTCTTTAGTTCCTCTTCACTTTCTGCCATAAAGGTGGTGTCATCTGCATATCTGAGGTTATTGATATTTCTCCCGGCAATCTTGATTTCAGCTTGTGCTTCTTCCAGCCCAGCGTTTCTCATGATGTACTCTGCATATAAGTTAAATAAGCAGGGTGACAATATACAGCCTTGATCTACTCCTTTTCCTATTTCGAACCAGTCTGTTGTTCCATGTCCAGTTCTAACTGTTGCTTCCTGACCTGCATACAGATTTCTCAAGAAGCAGGTCAGGTGGTCTGGTATTCCCATCTCTTTCAGAATTTTCCACAGTTTCTTGTGATCCACACGGTCAAAGGCTTTGGCATAGTCAATAAAACAGAAATAGATGTTTATCTGGAACTCTCTTGCTTTTTCGATGATCCAGCGGATGTTGGCAATTTGATCTCTGGTTCCTCTGCCTTTTCTAAAACCAGCTTGAACATCAGGAAGTTCACAGTTCACGTATTGCTGAAGCCTGGCTTGGAGAATTTTGAGCATTACTTTACTAGCATGTGAGATATATATAATGAAGTATGAATTGGTAAATTATTTTGGACAGTAACATGACAACTACTAACATCCTAAATGTACATCTCTTTGACTCAGTAAATTTTTTGTAAGAATTCATATGGTAAATTCACACAGATATAAATACTGAAGCTCTAGTACTTTGGTCACCTGGTGCAAAGAGCCAACTTGGTTGAAGAGACTTTGAGGCTGGGAAAGATCAAAGGCAAAAGGAGAAGCAGGCAGCAGAGGATGAGATGGTTAGATAGCATCACTGATTCAACGGACATGAATTTAAGCAAACTCCAGGATTGGACAGTAACATGACAACTACTAACATCCTAAATGTACATCTCTTTGACTCAGTAAATTTTTTGTAAGAATTCATATGGTAAATTCACACAGATATAAATACTGAAGCTCTAGTACTTTGGTCACCTGGTGCAAAGAGCCAACTTGGTTGAAGAGACTTTGAGGCTGGGAAAGATCAAAGGCAAAAGGAGAAGCAGGCAGCAGAGGATGAGATGGTTAGATAGCATCACTGATTCAACGGACATGAATTTAAGCAAACTCCAGGAGATAGCGAGGGACAGGGGAGCCTGGTGTGCTGCAGTCCATGCAGTCTTAAGAGCCTGACGTGACTTAGCAACTGAACAACAACAAATAAATATGGTCTACAAGAATGTTCACCAAGGCTTTGTGACAGATACCCCCTGGAAACCACGAAGATAAGACATTGGTTGAGCCAATTAATTATAGCATATTCACCCAAGTGTTAAAAATAATGAGAGACTGAAATATACCTCATGGGAAACTGTCGTTAGACACATTATTAAACGGAAAAGACACGTTTCAGTGCAATATTATGGTCTCATTTGAGTAAGAAAAATATAAAAATAGTCTGATAAATAAACACCATCAAAATATGATGCTTTCTGCACACATTAGCTTTTGCTCCATAACAAATCTCACGAAAACATCAATGCTTGAAGTAATGACTTATTTGGCTCACAACCCAGGATTGACCAGGCTCCTGGTCTGTCCAGGGCTAACTTGGCTCATCTCGGCTGGGCTTCATCAGGTGTCTGTGGTCAGCTGGTCAGTGGGTGGCTGCTGAGGGATCTCAAGTAGCCTCACTCACAGACTGGCCTGGGTTTGGCAGGCTGTTGGCAGAGGGCATTGCCACCCACTCCAGTATTCTTGCCTGGACAATCCCCATGGACAGAGGAGCCTGGTAGCCCATAGTCCATAAGTTCACAGAGTCAGACACAACTGAAGCGACTTATCATGTATGCATGCATAGCTGAGGTCACAGAGTTACTGGGTTACAGTAGACTTCCTAGTGGAGTAGCCACAGGATTCCAAGAGCACAAAAACAGAGTGTGCAACAGCTCTTGAGGGTTGGCCTGAGGATTCACTTTTCACCTCTGCTATATCCATTGGTCAAAGCAAGTCAAGGTCAGCTGGACTCACAGTGTGGGAAGAGCTATGAAGTGTGTGGCCATGTTTACCATCCACCATAACACCCAAGATGCTTGCTCCTGGAAGAAAGCAAACCTAGACAGCATGTCAAAAAGCAGAGACATCACTTTGCCAACAAAGATCCATACAGTCAAAGCTATGATTTTTCCAGTAGTTGTGTACAGCTGTGAGAGCTGTACCATAAAGAAGGCTGAGGGTCAAAGAATTGATGCTTCAAACTGCAGTGTTGGAGAAGACTCTTGAGAGTCCCTTGGACAGCAAGGAGATCAAACCATTCAATCCTAAAGGAAATCAACCCTGAATATTCATTGGAAGAACTGATGCTAAAGATGAAGCTCTAATACTTTGGCCACCGGATGTGAAGAGTCGACTCATTGGAAAAGACCCTGGTGCTGGAAACGATTGAAGGCAAGAGGAGAAGGGGACGACAGACGATGAGATGGTTGGATGGCATCACCAATTCAATAGATGTGCATTTGAGCAAACTCCAGGAGATGGTGAAGAACAGGGAAGTCTTGTGTGCTGCACTCAGTGGAGTCACAAAGAGTCAGACAAGACTCAGCAACTGAACAACAGCATAACACCCAAATGAATATCTCATCTCAACTTCTTCCTTAATTTCTCCTGACACCTCTACTCGACTGTCAAATGATCATCTCAAACTTAACATGTCTAAAAACAAATTCTGTTCACTCTCTAGCCCAAACCTGTCTCTTCCTCAGCCTTCTTCCTCTCAGCACAGGACAATGCCTTTCTTCTCGTTGTTCACATTCAGATCCTTACAAATACATATAACGCCTTTGATGACTATATTTTCTTTATAAATAGATATATTTACATATATACATATATATATATGAGGGAGGGTAGAACCATGGCTTGCAGAATCTTAGTTACCTGACCAGAACTGAAACTGGCAGTGTAAGTTCAGAGTCCTAACCACTGGACAGTTAAGAAATTCCATATATATATATATATATATATATATGCAAAATATGTAAATTATGTAAATTTATATATTTAAAATATGTGTATAAGGGACTTCTCTGGTAATTCAATGGCTAAGACATCACATTCTCAGTGCAGGGGGCCCGGGTTTGATCCCTGGTCAGGGAACTAGATCCCACATGCTGAAACCAAGATCTGACACCACCAAATAAATATTTTTTAAAATATGTCTATATATGTAGTTTTTATTGGAGTGTATTGTTGACTTGCAATGCTGTGTTACTTTCAGGTGTATTTGTCTGATGACTCTCTTTTCTCACCAAGTAGCAAACCCAGCATTCAACTCTTCCTCCTCCATGCCAGCCTCGGTCATCTTGGTCATCTTCCCAGTGTCTCCCTGTGGTTACCTCGCCCCACCTGCACTCTGTTCTTCACTCCATAGCCAGCGAGATGCTGGAGAATGTGAATCAGATCATGACTCAGACCCTCAAGCTCTTCTCTGCCTCACATGAAATCAAGTCAAAGTCCTTCTCGTGGCCACAGGGTGGTTTCCGTGGCTCCCATCATTTTCCCCATTGCTCCCTGCTCCAGTCTTGCCGGTCCTGTACCAGTTGCTGCTCCACCATGCCGAATACACTCCTGCCCCAGGGCTTTTGCACTTCTGGTCACTGCCTGAAAAATACTTTTCTAGCTATTTTTCTGGCTGACTCCCTCACTCCCCCCAGGTCTCCACTCAAATAGTACTCAGACAGCCACCCTCAGGCCATCATATCTAAGACAGCACGCACACACACTCCTTGTCACCCCCTACCCCTTACTCCATTTCTTAATTTTTATACTTCGTATCAATGCCTAACATATTTTGCATTTACTTATTTACTGTCTCTCTTCCAACAGTAGAATGAAAGTTGCATGAGCTCAGGATCTCATGTGATTTGTACACTGCTATATTCCCAAAGCGGTGAACAAAATCAGGCCTGGCACATAGTAGACACTCAATATTTGTTACCTGAGTATGCACACACACATCCCTATATGTCTAAAATGTTCCTAGACAAATACAAAAACAAAAATGTCTGAGAGTAATTATCTCTAAAGAGTGGACTAATGTGATGGAGAGAGGAATGTTTTTTTTCCTGCTGCCTGTTTGAATTTTTGTGCCCTAAGTATATAATTTTATAAATTAAATGTTAACAAATAACAGGACAATGGATGTTTTTTCTCACTTCTTTTGTGCTTTACAGTTTGACCTCTTGCTATCAAAGAAAATGTTTTTCTGCCTCTTCTGGTGCTGGAGGGGTCCCCTGTTGGGACAGGGGGTCACCCAAGAAGCCACTGCTGAGAATCACAAGACGAGGATGGAGGGCTGGAAAGCAGCCTCTGGGGGCAAGGAGGGCAGACTCAGGCACAAGGGGAAGTGAAGAGAGAGATCTGGGACAAAAAGCAATGGAGATCTATTCAAAAAAAAAAAAAAAAAAAAAAAAACACAGAGCAGGCAGGCAGGCCCAGAATCTGAGAAGAGAAGGTGGGGTCAGCAGTAGAACAACCTACTCCATGGTGCGTGATTGTGAGCAACTTAATTCAAGAAAGGGAATTTCTCTGCACTTCATTTCTTCATCTATAAAGTGAGGGAGCTAAAATCAAGGCTCTCAGCTGTCCCTTCTCCCAGCAGCCTTCCTATAATGACAAAATCACAATGGAAATGAACCTTGAAGAGTTGGCTGAGACAAAAGAAAACTTCACTTTGAATAATATAAGATATAAAGATTACACACGTATGAGATTTATAAATTTTATCTGTGTAAAAATAGAGACCAAAAAACCAAACAGGAAAGTTTATGAAGAGAGGTGGCTTAACAATAACCCATGAGAAAAAGACTTTGCAGATTTATTCAAAGTGAGCTTAGTGCAAGTTAGCAGTGTGTTGCAGGAATGAGTTAAGGGAGCCTTTGGCTGCATGAAGTACGAAGTGCAGAATGAGAGAGGGGATACTTCTCTATAATCCAACAACAGCAGGAGTGGTTCAAGTCCTTTCTCCATGCTTCCTTTAAGACTAAAGCGTAGACAAACTGGACTCTGTTCAGAAGAGATGATCTGTAAAAGATCAGGCTGACACCATCTAAACCTCCATCAGCTTCCACCTCACTAAGAGTGGAACAACCATCCACTGTGGGACTCCTGATATAAAGCACACAAAGCCATCTGTGAATTGTTCTTCTCCTTTAAAAAAAAATACTGAACTTGACTCAAATCATGTTCTAGAAGACAGAAAAATAAATACCAGGAAGAAGCAGTTAGTCATATTCAGAATATGGGATGGTAGAGGTGGTGGTGGTTTAGTTGCTCAGTAGTGTGCGACTCTTGCAACACCAGAGACCATATCCCGCCAGTTTTCTCTGTGCATGGGATTCTCCAGGCAAGAATACTGGAATGGGTCGTCATTCCCTTCTCCAGGGGATCTTTCTGACCCAGGGATGGAGCCCAGGTCTCCTACACTGCAGGCGGATTCTTTACCATCTGAGTCATCCGCGAAGCCCCAAATATACTATAGGAAACATTTTTTGGATCCCAATTTTTTAAATGAGAAAATCTCAAATATAATCAATGAACTCTGAACATGAGTAATAGAGGATATCAAAACTGTTAATTGTCAAAGTAATATGGTCTGGTTTTTTAATGTCCCTTTTCGTTAGTGATGCATACTAAAATCTTTTGAACTAAAAGACGTAATGTTTGAGATTTGCTCTAAACTGCTAGGAAACCTGACTGGCAAAATGTTCATAGTTTCTGAGACTTATTGATGGGCATAAGCTATTCTTTCTAGCTTTGTATATGCTGGAGATTTTTCATAATGAAGAAATTTTAATCCAGAAATCATTCATTTAACAGAGGTAGAGGGGCACAGAATAGAAAAAAAAAATTGATTTGGAAGGCACAAGAGCACAAGTTCTTGAAACCAGGTCTCCTGAAGGTCACGTGAGAGAACCAGGGGTGTCTGTGACACAGGTAAGGGGTTCCAGGAGATCCAATGTTTGAAGGGCTTGTCTGGAGGAAAAGGAAAGGCTCGCTCTAAGAACCCCAGAAGGCAGCATCAGGACCAATACAGAAATTATAGAAAAGGGGTTTAAAGTCAGTGCAAAGAACATTGGAACTAGGTTTTCCAGAAGTCCCTTCTCCCCCATTTTGTCGAATTCCTCTTCTCCTGCAGCCCTCTGTGAGCCTTGTGTTCCAACCACACTAAATCGTGTGAGGCTCTAGGGCACAGCAGGGACATTCCTATCTCATGCCCTTTGCACTGCGTTTTCCTGGCTACGAGTGCACTCCCCTCACCCCAGCTATTGGAATTCTGCTCATGCCTCAAGGCCCAACTCAAATGCTGCCCTCGTTGCCCTTGATCTCATTTGAAGTAATATCATCCTATAATTGCTCTGAATCTGCTGGTGGCTGTTTCGTGCATATCTCTATAGATGGATATCAAAGATAAGTTATAAATTACCTTTTATAATGATTCTGCCTTTTTACTCCCACCACACTGTGTACCTTAATTTTGATAAGAGTGTCTCTTACGTATGAAGGGCCCTAAGTTGCTTCAGTCATGTCCAACTCTGTGCAACCCCACAGACAGCAGCCCACCAGGCTCCCCCGTCCCTGGGATTCTCCAGGCAAGAATACTGGAGTGGGTTGCCATTTCCTTCTCCAATACATGAAAGTGAAAAGTGAAAGTGCAGCCACTTAGTCATGTCTGACTCTTCACGACCCCAGGTTCTGCAGCCCATCAGGCTCCTCTGTCCATGGGATTTTCCAGGCAAGAGTACTGGAGTGGGGTGCCCTTGTCTTCTCCGATGGAGGGCCCTACTAGGGGCCAAATACGTTCATTCTCACCCTAGTGTCCAATGACGTAGGCATCATGTCAGAGCGGGGTGCAACTTGCTCAGCGTCACACAGCAAAAGGCTAATTTCAACTCAGACTTGCCTGATGCCAAGGTTTTAAGCATATATGTTATAACATATGTGTTGTTCAGTCGCTGAGTCAGGTCTGACTCTTTGTGACACCATGAACTGTAGCCCACCAGGCTCCTCTGTCCCTGGGATTTCCCAGGCAAGACTGGAGCAGGTTATCATTTCCTTCTCCAGTGTGTGTATTATATGTGTGTGCATATATATGTTATTCTTTATATATGCTGGGACTTCCCTTGTGGTCTAGTGGCTAAGACTCTATACACCCAGTGCAGGGGGCCTGAATGTGTAAAAGGTGTATGTGTGTGTTTACACTCATCCCATTATTCATTGAGTCTATTTTCCTTTCTAGTAACACTATCTGGAATATAGTAAGTCCTCAAAAAATATTTGAGAATGGATGGATAGATGAATGAATAAATCCTGTAGTGTAACTAGTTATGCATACACTTCTTCTCACACACACCCCCCCAACCCTGGTAAACTTATAGACAATAGAATAAATAAAAGGGACTAGGCTCTAGGATTACACATGGGATAGAAAAGTAGTCCAAGTGGTAAAGAGTGGCACGGGCCTTGCCAAGGTTCCCAGGAAGCCGATGGGGTGATGGAGGGAAGGGAGTAGCCAACGAGGTCCCATTACAGTGGCAGACACCAGCCCAGGCTGCTCCTAAGTGTTGCCAGACTTGGGGGAGGAGGTGATGGAAGAAGAAAGCCTCTCTCTCTTCTTCCCCAGCTGCCAGGGCCCTGACCGCTGTGTGACCCCTGGGAGTGGGGACCCACACTCCCCAGGGGAGGAAGGTTACAGCCCAGTTATCACCAGGAGGCAATAAAGTCATTTCGTGATAATTAGAATCCTAACCAATTTAAGGCATTTACAGCTCTCAAACAATTACCTGGTGACTCTTATCTCCCCAAGAATCCTGAGATGTTATTCGAAAGAGGTCATAAACTAAGAACCTGGTTGGGGGCGGGGAATGACGACAGAGGACATGGAAGAAAGATGGCTGCCCACGGGGATGAAAAAAGAGGAAACATTTTAGAACTCCGGTCGCATGCCTGGTCGTCGGATGTGGGCAAGGCAGGCCTATCCGTGTGGATTTTGTAGGAGAAAAGTGTTCTGTCTCTAGAAGGTTCCTTTCCAGAATCATGAAACATTAGCTAGAAAATCTTAAAAAACAAAACAAAACCCAGGAACATATTTCCCAATCAGAGACTCTGGACGTCTTTGGTTTATGAGATGTTTGTGGCTATTGGATGAAAATATTCCTATTGGGTATATTGGGTTTGGGAAATCCATAAACTGTGACTCCCTCATAGAGAACCACAGGCCCCACTGGGTCTCAAAGGTTCTGGCAAGACTTACAGGAAAGAAACCAGGATATACAGGAAAGTTTAATTCAAAGAAACTCCCAGTGTTTGCAGACTGTGACTACTGGACCTTTTCAAACCCCACAGGAAATCTATTAATAGCACAAGAAGGTTCTAGAAATATGGATCATTTCATCCAAGTTGCTTTCTCATTCTTGGGCTGAAGTTAAACTGAGTGGCTTTCTGTTCTGTAATACACTCCTGGTTAGGACAAGTCATGTAGTGTTAGGCACTGTCGTGTTTAACTCTTTGCAACCCCGTGGACTGTAGCCCGCTAGGCTTCTCTGTCCATGGGTTTCCCCAGGCAAGAATACTGGAGTGGGTTGTCACTCTCTTCTCCAAGGGCTTTTCCCAACCCAGGGATTGAACCTGGGTCTCCTGCATTGCAGTTTACCTTCTGAGCCACCAGGGAAGTTCAAGTATTTGCACTCAACAGTGGGCAGTCAGTCATCTGATTTCCAAAGATGGTAGAAAAAGACTTAGTCTGTTGATACTAAAAGAGCATCAATCCAGTTAAAGAAAGAGCTTTCTAACAGTCAAAGCCCCAGACAGTAGAACAAGTGACCTCAGGAAGGAACGAGCTCCCTGACAATATGTGCAGATGAGCTGAAGCTGAACAACCCCCTTAGGAGTGCAGGACTCACTCAATTAGTAAATATTTGAGAATCTGTATTGTTCAAAGTGACAATTGAAGGTAGAAAAATAGTAATGAGCAAAGTTCCTGATGTATTGGGGCTTATATTCTGATGGGGAGGGGAGAGAAACAGAGTAGAGGCAAGTAAACAAAAGTAAATGTAATAGTTACAGAGAGCTCTAAAGATATTAAAAGGGTGATGTCATAGAATGAGAGAGAGGCTAGGAACTTATGGTGACCAGGCAAAGCCTCCATAGGACAAGACATCTGAGCTGAAAGCTAAGCTTGAAGAGCAATGAACCAAGGGCAAAGATCAGCACATCCAGGAATTCTGCAGTGGAAATAATTTGAGCATATTTGTGTTGTGCCCGAAAATCCGAATCCCAAGACTGACAAGAACAAGACCTCCACGACAATGCAAAAGGCAAAAAGGAAAATTTATTTCTGACTGAGTCAGGGCCCCCGCCACATCCAACGCAGTGGAGTAAGATGAGAGGCCCCGACCTCTGGGTTCCAGCAGTATTTATAGGATTATAGGCAGCTGGCAAACTTAGATTGGTTGCACGGGTTACTCGTTAACTGCTGATTGGTCAGTTCTTTAGTGGGCGCGGGCTTTCCTGAAGAATTTCCATCTTTGTCTCTATAGCCCACCTCTAGGCTACTACGCTTACAATGATTGGCTGAGCGGTGCACGCGCGAATTTTAAGCCTGGCCAACAATTTGAAGAACAAAAGGGAGGCCAGCATGGTGGAACTTAAGTGAGTAGGGCTGAGAGAACCCTGTGGGTGAGGGTGGAAAGGTACGGCACAGTTTAGCCTCAGTGGATGAGGCAGCCCCATGTGCCCTTACAGTTCTAAGAATCTTCATCGACGCCTCTGACTGATCGGACTGAGATCACAGTCCTTCTCCCGTGACAAATGTCAACAATATCAGGTTTCTATTTCCTCAGTTTCCTCACCTGACAACTGAACGTCATAAGCCAACTTTGTGGAAATCCTACCCAGGTTTCAGGGTCTAGGTGCTTACTTAGCAAGCACAAATACAGCACCGTGTGTCATTCTAAATACTTCATGATATTACTCACTGACCCCTCCCAAGAGACCCAGGAGGTTTTGATGTTGCTGTTCAGTCACTAAGTCAGGTCTGACTCTGCAACCCTGTGGCCTGCAGCACGCCAGGCTCCTCTGTCCTTCACTATCACCAGAGTTTGCTCAAACTAATGCCCATTGAGTTGATGGTGCAATCCACCATCTCACCTCTGTCACTCCCTTCTCCTGCCCTCAACCTTTCCCAGAATCAAGGTCTTTTCCAATGAGTTGGTAGACACTGGTAGTATTCCTATTTTATCAAGGGGGAACTGAGGCACAGAGAGGTAGTTGGTATGTCTACTCCATAGTAGATGCTAAGAACATCATAGTTACTGCATGCTTAGATTTAAAACTTTCCAGGAGATGTAAATAAAATATTCTCTAGAATCTTTGTGCTCTCCTACCCCTACTTTTGAACTCCCAGTCTGGAGCATGTACATGTCGTTATAGATTCTCAACAAGGAATTATTCAGTTAAGTCATATGGCACCAATACACCTCATCTCCAGAGCTTGAGGATAACTAAGAGTCTTGCAGTCATCCTTATCAAAATCTCAATGGCATATTTCACATAAATAGAGAAAGCAATCCCCAAATTCATAAAAAAAAAAACATAAAAGACCCAAATAGGCAAAAAAATATTGAGAAAGGACAAAGTGGGAGGCATCACATGTCCTGACTGCAAACTACATTACCTAGCTATAGTCATCAAAACAGCAGAGCACTGGCATCAAAACAGACAATGGAATAGAATAGAGAGCCCAGAAATAAACCTGCACATATATGACCAACTAATCTATGACAAAGATGCCAAGAATACACAATGGAGAAAGGATAAATAAATGATGTTTGGAAAATCAGACACCCAATGCAAAAGAATAAAACTGAACTCTTAGACTACTCACAAAAATCCACTCAAAGTGGATTAAAGACAAATATAAGATGTGAAACCATAATACCCCTACGAGAAACATAGAGGAAAAGCTCCTTGACATTGGTCTTGGCAGTCATTTTGTGGAGACATAACACCAAAATCACAGGCAAGAGAAAGCAAAACTAAGTAAATGGTATTACATCAAACTGAAAAGCTTCTGCACAGCAAAAGAAACCACTGACAAAATTAAAAGGCAGCCTACAGGATGGGAGAAAATATTTGCATACTATATATCCAATTAGGAGTTTTAACCCAAAATATAAGCTTTAGTGTCTCAGAAGGTAAAGAATCTGCCTGCAATGCAGGAGACCCAGGCTCCATTCCTGGATTGGGAAGATCCCCTAGAGAAAGGAACGGTTACTCACTCGAATATTCTTGCCTGGATAATTCCATGGACAGAGGAGCCTAGTGGGCTACAGTCCATGGGGTCACAAAGAGTCTGACACAATTGAGGGACCACTTACAACTCAATAGTAAAACAAACAAACAAAAAAATAACCCATTTTAAAAACAGGCAAAGGACCTCAAAAAACATTTTTCCAAAAACAATATGCAAATTGCCGACAAGGACATGAAAAGGTGCTTAGCATCATTAGTCATCAGAGAAATGCAAATCAAAATCACGATGAGATATCACCTCATAATGAGGCTATTATCAGAAGGACAACAGCTCAGTATTGGCAAGGGTGTGGAGAAAAGGGAAGTCTTGTGAACAGTTGGTGGAAATGTAAGTTGGTACAGCCATTATGGAAACATTATGCTGCTGCTAAGTCACTTCAGTTGTGTCCGACTCTGTGTGACCCCATAGATGGCAGCCCACCAGGCTCCCCCGTCCCTGAGATTCTCCAGGCAAGAACACAGGAGTGGGTTGCCATTTCCTTCTCCAGTGCGTGAAAGTGAAAAGTGAAAGTGAAGTCGATCAGTCGTGTTCGACTCTTCGCGACCCCATGGACTGCAGCCTACCAGGCTCCTCCATCCATGGGATTTTCCAGGCAAGAGTACTGGAGTGGGGTGCCATCGCCTTCTCCATGGAAACATTATGGGGGCTCCTTAAAAAGCGAAAAGTAGAGCTACCATGCGACCCAGCAAGCCCACTACCAGGCAGGCATCCAAATGAAACTAAGTCAGCATCTCAAAGAGACATCTGCACTCCATGTTCATTTCATTTATTCAAAACAGCCAAGATATGAAAACAGTCTATGTATCCCCCCCATAGATGAATGGGTTTGACTATGCCAAAGCCTTTGACTGTGTGGATCACGAGAAACTGTTTGGATCTCCTTGCAGTCCAAGGGACTCTCAAGAGTCTTCTCCAACACCACAGTTCAAAAGCAGTCACTTAGTCATGTCCAAATCTTTGCGACCCCAACTGCTATATAGTCCATGGAATTCTCTAGGCCAGAATACTGGAGTGGGCAGCCTTCCCCTTTGAAAGCTTGTTGCTGAACCACACAAAGACGTCGGGATTCTTGGCCTCTGGAGGAGAAGAATTCAACCGGGGGCCAGAGATGCGGCTTGATCACTCAGAGGTTTTGTTTAATAAAGTTTTATTAAAGTATAAAGGAGATAGAGAAAGCTTCTGACATAGGCATCAGAAGGGGTAGAAAGAATACCCCCTTGCTAGTGTTAACAATGGAATTATATACTCTCTAATTCGTTATTACAGTGAATCAAAAGAAGGTCTGGAGGTTGTAAAGACCTCACTAGACTGTGTGGATCACAATAAACTGTGGAAAATTCTGAAAGAGATGGGAATACCAGACCACCTGACCTGCCTCTTGAGAAATCTGTATGCAAGTCAGGAAGCAACAGTTAGAACTGGACATGGAACAGACTGGTTCCAAATAGGAAAAGGAGTACGTCAAGGCTGTATATTGTCACCCTGCTTATTTAACTTCTATGCAGAGTACATCATGAGAAACGCTGGACTGGAAGAAACACAAGCTGGAATCAAGATTGCCGGGAGAAATATCAATAAACTCAGATATGCAGATGACACCACCCTTATGGCAGAAGGTGAAGAGGAGCTAAAAAGCCTCTTGATGAAAGTGAAAGAGGAGAGTGAAAAAGTTGGCTTAAAGCTCAACATTCAGAAAACGAAGATCATGGCATCTGGTCCCATCACTTCATGGGAAATAGATGGGGAAACAGTGGAAACAGTGTCAGACTTTAATTTTTGCGCTCCAAAATCATTGCAGATGGTGACTGCAGCCATGAAATTAAAAGACACGTCCTCCTTGGAGAAATATCAATAACCTCAGATATGCAGATGACACCACCCTTCTGGCAGAAAGTGAAGAGGAGCTAAAAAGCCTCTTGTTGAAAGTGAAAGAGGAGAGTGAAAAAGTTGGCTTAAAGCTCAACATTCAGAAAACGAAGATCATGGCATCTGGTCCCACCCATCACTTCGTGGAAAATTGATGGGGAAACAGTGGAAACAGTGTCAGACTATTTTTTTGAGCTCCAAAATCACTTCAGATGGTGACTGCAACCATGAAATTAAAAGACGCTTACTTCTTGGAAGAAAAGTTATGACCAACCTAGACAGCATATTCAAAACCAGAGACATTACTTTGCCAACAAAGGTCCATCTAGTCACGGCTATGGTTTTTCCAGTGGTCATGTATGGATGTGAGAGTTGGACTGTGAAGAAATCTGAGTGCCAAAGAATTGATACTTTTGACCTGTGGTGTTGGAGGACTCTTGAGAGTCCCTTGGACTGCAAGGAGATCCAACCAGTCCATTCTAAAGGAGATCAGTCCTGGGTGTTCATTGAAGGACTGATGCTGAAGCTGAAACTCCAGTACTTTGGCCACTTCACGTGAAGAGTTGACTCATTGGAAAAGACCCTGATGCTGGAAGGGATTGGAGGCAGGAGGAGAAGGGGAAAACAGAGGATGAGATGGCTGGATGGCATCACCAACTTGATGGGCATGAGTTTGAGTGAACTCCGAGAGTTGGTGATGGACAGAGAGGCCTGGTGTGCTGCGATTCATGTGGTCGCAAAGACTGAGCGACTGAACTGAACTTTACAAAGGAGAGACTGGAACTCCTCGCCTCCTTTTTTATGATTATATTCCAATATTTTGCGTCCCTGTGGTGCAATGCCAGTGGTTGAATATAAGGAGCTTTAACAACGATCCCAGTGACAGCTCCAGGTCAGTGTTGGCACTGAGGCCTGTGGCCCAGGCTCCGGCCAGGACACCCCGGGAGGTGTGGCTGCTGTCAGGAGCAAGGGGATCTCCCGCCACCTCTGCCCACTCCCCTGTCCTCAGTAAAGCTTTAGAGAGGAGAGGAAGTGACAGGCTGTTTTCCTTCTGTCTTCCAAAGAGCACATTTCTGTATAAAAGATGCCCTAAATCCTTTGTTGATGTCCACAAGCTGAGTGTTCCCCTCGGAGGGCTTCTTGGCCGGTGATGCTAACAGGTGACAGACGCACATTGTCCACGGCCTCTGCTGAGTCTCGCCCCCGTTTCCAAGAATAAACACGTTAATCTGTAAACTTTCATCAGGGCCTGAGTCAGGTAGGACAGCCACCTGGAGCAGCGGCTGGTTCCCTGACGCCTGTGTCAGTGGGTCGGGCTGAGGCTCAGGATCAAAGGAAAAGCTTTCCGTAAAGAAGAGACGCTCACCGTCCTCAAGACTGAAGACAGGCAGATTGGGGTGAAGAGAGCAGGGAAGCCCAGCGATGCGTCCACTGCAGCTCGGCCAGAGCGGCCCTGCGCCCACCTCTTCCGGGGCCACGCCCGCCCAGAGCCCAGCGCGCGCCCAGGGCCCCCACTTCTGGGCAGGTCTGCGATGCAGAAGCGCTCAGATGCTCATCAGCGGAGGTGGGGATTCCGTTCCGTTCAGTCGCTCAGTCGTGTCCGACTCTTTGCGACCCCATGAATCGCAGTACGCCAGGCCTCCCTGTTCATCACCAACTCCCGGAGTTCACTCAGACTCACATCCATTGAGCCCGTGATGTCGTCCAGCCATCTCATCCTCGGTCGTCCCCTTCTCCTCCTGCCCCCAATCCCTCCCAGCATCAGGGTCTTTTCCAGTGAATCAACTCTTCGCATGAGGTGGCCAAAGTACTGGAGCTTCAGCTTTAGCATCATTCCTTCCAAAGAAATCCCAGGGCTGATCTCCTTCAGAATGGACTGGTTGGATCTCCTTGCAGTCCAAGGGACTCTCAAGAGTCTTCTCCAACACCACAGTTCAAAAGCATCAATTCTTCGGCACTCAGCCTTGGAATAAAGGCAGCATGTGTGCAACGGAGACTCACGCAGCTGTTAGGGGTAAGCCACATCTGTGCAGACAGGCGCGATCCACACACGTCTGACCCAACGGAAAGGCAAGTTGCAGAGATGTCTGTACAATATGACGTACTGTCCACGAGGAAGAGAAGAAAGAGTGTGAGAGAGGGAGAGAAGTTTGCATGGGCCCAGAAGAAAATGTCAGGGAAACACCACGCACTCATGATGGTAATACTGACTTCCCGAGCGGTGAGAGGCAGATAGCGAGTGGAATTCACCGCTTTTTCACTTTTAGGCTAATCTGCCTCTGATGTTTGAGCTTTGGTAACTCCTCTAAATAGCTTCTCTAGCCTGAAAATGGCACCACTGGAAAAAACTGCCGTTCTTTATAAGAAAGTAAGGCGCTGGCTATTTCCGTCTATAGAGGTGGAGTCTTCTGCAAAGCGGCCCCTGGGCACACACCCGTCCCCACGTTGTGTGTTCACTTCAGTTCTCCAAGTCTGGAACAGACCTGATGGGAGTCCTCAGGAAGCTCCTCCCACCAACAGACAGCTGACAGAGCCCTGTCGCCTGGAGCCTGCGGCTCTTAGAAACCACCGAGGCTGGTCTCCGCTGTTTCCAAGTCTTCTCTAGCTCAGCCTCCGGAGATCGCAGGGTGCGATGCTTTGGCTCCGTGCGATATTCCCCTTGGAATGAGGCAGTTTGAGCATGGAGTTTATTAGAAATAATTTTATCTGTCTGTGGCAC
This sequence comes from Aepyceros melampus, assembly GCA_006408695.1. Classification (NCBI taxonomy): domain Eukaryota; kingdom Metazoa; phylum Chordata; class Mammalia; order Artiodactyla; family Bovidae; genus Aepyceros; species Aepyceros melampus. The sequence goes on from SJXQ01007494.1 coordinate 927,218, forward strand.
AAATGCCACAGTTAGGAGTTTGCTCCCAGAAGGCATGCATGCGTGCACACACACACACACACACACAAACGAGAGCATGCGTGTGCTCAGCCCTGCCTGGTGAGCAGGTTCCCAGGTTCTGTGGAGCAGGGGTGTGTGTGTTGGGAGCGGCATCCCCCTCCCCACCTCCAGGGGTGCCAGGAGCCCCTGCATGGACCTGCCACGGACCAGGCCCGTAAGCAGCAGTCCCAACTGGTGCCAGTGCCCGGCAAGCCACAG
>SJXQ01007494.1:928777-954846 GCA_006408695.1 Aepyceros melampus
CAGGGGTTCTACCACTGTGGTCTTTGCTAGTCTCTTTGAAAATGGGTCTGTCTGCATGGCCGAACAACATGAAATACAAAGTGCCTGACTGCTGGAGTTTGACAATTTTGAGCTTTAAGTCCCGGGCGGTTTCGAGGTCCCCCAGTCCCCCAGGGGCTCAGCCAGGCCCGGCTCTGGGGGGTCAGCGCTGAGTCCGCTCGGGCCCCCCACTGAGGCACCCTTAGATGACCGAGGTCTCGTCTGCAGCAGGGACGGGGCCCGGGAGCCCCGGGGGCCGTGCAGGGCGCCGTCGGAGCCGGTCCTGGAGATGGACGAACTGTGCAGCCGGTAGTCCCGGGCGGAGGGCCGGCTGGGCCACAGGCCACGCCACGCGCGTCTCAGCTCGCTCTGCACCTGGGGAGGGACGCGGTTGCGCGGGCTCAGCGGGTGGGAGCTGGGGGCCTGCAGCCCCCGGAGCAAATCTCCCCCTGTGGCCCACTCCTGGGTGTGGAAGCTGTGATATCCGTGGATGGGGTCAAGCAGGCTTGGGAACCGGGAGAGGACGGGGACGCAGAGGGTGCCAGAGACGAATGCTCTGACCCGGAGCTGGAGGCAGCTGAGATGCACGGGAGGGCTGAGCTGAGAGCCGTGGGCACCGGCAGCGGCAGTGACCCCGGCAGGGTGACCTCTAGAAGGTGGACCCGCTCCAGCTCTTTTGAAGTGAAGTTGGTCAGTCGTGTCCAACTCTTTTGTGACCTCATGGACTGTAGCCCATCAGGCTCCTCCGTCCATTGATTTTCCAGGCAAGAATACTGGAGTGGGTTGCCATGTCCTTCTGCAGGGGATCTTCCTAACCCAGGGATCGAACCCAGGCCTCCCTCATTGCAGGTGGATTCTTTACTGTCTGAGCCCCCAGGGAAGAAGGTCCTTTAGGGGTGTTTTAAGGAATCCCCCTCGAGCCGGGAGCCTGTGCTCTCCCGGGAGGCCAAAGGACTCACCTCGCTGTTGAGGAAGCAGTAGAGAACCGCCACCACCAGGCCCTGAAAGGGAGAAGATACTGGTCAGAGGCCACCAGCCCCCCCCCGCCCCCGATCCCGCCTGGGACGCACGCGGCCCTGCCCATCGCACCTGAAAGGATCCGAGGCACAGCTCGAACAGAATCTGGTATTTGGAGGAGATACCGATGGGAAAGACAGCGAACTGATATCCGTGGATGGGGTCAAGCAGGCTTGGGAACCGGGAGAGGACGGGGACGCAGAGGGTGCCAGAGACGAATGCTCTGACCCGGAGCTGGAGGCAGCTGAGATGCACGGGAGGGCTGAGCTGAGAGCCGTGGGCACCGGCAGCGGCAGTGACCCCGGCAGGGTGACCTCTAGAAGGTGGACCCGCTCCAGCTCTTTTGAAGTGAAGTTGGTCAGTCGTGTCCAACTCTTTTGTGACCTCATGGACTGTAGCCCATCAGGCTCCTCCGTCCATTGATTTTCCAGGCAAGAATACTGGAGTGGGTTGCCATGTCCTTCTGCAGGGGATCTTCCTAACCCAGGGATCGAACCCAGGCCTCCCTCATTGCAGGTGGATTCTTTACTGTCTGAGCCCCCAGGGAAGAAGGTCCTTTAGGGGTGTTTTAAGGAATCCCCCTCGAGCCGGGAGCCTGTGCTCTCCCGGGAGGCCAAAGGACTCACCTCGCTGTTGAGGAAGCAGTAGAGAACCGCCACCACCAGGCCCTGAAAGGGAGAAGATACTGGTCAGAGGCCACCAGCCCCCCCCCGCCCCCGATCCCGCCTGGGACGCACGCGGCCCTGCCCATCGCACCTGAAAGGATCCGAGGCACAGCTCGAACAGAATCTGGTATTTGGAGGAGATACCGATGGGAAAGACAGCGAACACCATGTAGTGGACTCCAAACAGCGGGATAAGCAGCAGGGTGGATTTGGCCAGCCTCCTGCAGCGGAGACAGTGGTCACGCTCTGGCCAACCCAGGGCCTCCCTACACAGCCACACCTCTGCCCGGCCCGGGAGAGCATGCAAACACAGGGGTGAGCACCACTCTGCCCTGCAGAGCAGCAGAGCCCTCTCGGGAATCTTGGCCAGTCGGAAAGGGTGGCACTGGTCTGAGCAGGTCAGACAGCCCTGCGTCCCTCGTCCAGCAGCAGAGACGGGGAGAGCATCCCCAGCCTCCAGAGGACGGGGCGAGTTTAAGTTTCAGATCCAGAGAGCAGGTGCTGCAAGGCTGCCCCTGGGCACAAGCGAGACTGTGTCCCCCTGACGGCTGAGGACAGGTTCTGCAGGCGACCCTGCTGAGGGGCCCAGACATCTGTGGAGTGGGAGGGCTTGGACCCGACCTCACTTCCCTGCTGGGGAGCTCTTACCCTCCTAACCAAAGAGCAGACTTTCTCCTCACAGCAGTGGTGTCAAAAGCAAGACAGCTGAACTCAGTCCTACCCCCAAGCCTGTCCCACGCCCCAATCAGGTACAGGTCATCTCCACGTCAGCATTTCCCAGGCCCCAGCACCGGCCCTGGCACCAGGGGCAGCGGGCCGCCTCTGACTCAGCGTCTGGGCGTCAGCCCGAGAAGCTGCTTCAGTGCACAGAGGTGCCGCAGCAGCTCAGCGGAAACCCCTTGGAGAACCTGCCGTGAGCCAGGGACCCTCGCAGCTGCACACGAGAGTGATCGGGGGGCTCTTCAGGCTTGGACTCCAAGCCCCCCCGCCCAGTCACACCAGGTCTCTGCGGGTGACCTGGCCTCTTCCCGGGGGAGTCCCCGTGGCTGATGCAGCGACCCCAGCATGGTCTGAGGGTCAGGAGCCCCGGGGTCACCTGGAGGACGGGCAGGCAGCCAGTGGCTGGGCACCCTCATGACCCCAGCAGCCAGCCACCGCCCGATGACCAGCCTCATCCTGGCAGCGTGCAGCGAACCAAGGGCGGGGCTCCTCCGGCTCCCCCCACCTGCTCTGCTGGGTTGGCGCCAGTACTTGGGACGACCCTGATGCTGGGAGAGATTGAAAGCGGGAAGAGAAGGGGACGACAGAGGATGAGATGGTTGGATGGCATTACCGACTCAATGGACATGAGTTTGAGAAAACTGGGAGATAGTGAAGGACAGGCAGCCTGGTGCGCTGCAGTCCATGGAGTCACAAAAAGTCAGACACAACTAAGTGACTGAACTGAGCTGAACCGAATACTCAGAAAGAAGCCACCACTTTCTTCACGTGTTTTGAGACACCTGCAGAGTTCACAAGGGGTTTCCTCGTATTGGGTGACCTTGTATTGTGTGACCGGGGCCTCGCTGGGCCAGGAGGCCTCAGGACCCCTGCTGGCACGTGCAGGCCTGACTGTCTGACCACAGCACATGGTGGTCTCATGCCTTCAGCACCGTGGCTGGTGTCTGCCTGGCGAATGAGGCTGGGGTTCTGCAGGGAGCGGCCCGTTAGGCAGATGTCAGAGAGACCTGCCTGGACGCCTGTGGCTGAGACTCTGCTGGTCTCTAGAAAGGGGGCTTAGAGGCGGCAGCCCTGGGGCCCTGTGCCTGGGGATCTCTCACTTCTGTTATGAGATGGAGACAGAAGGAGAGCACCACAGATGGCTCTGGTTTTCTTATTCTGGAAAAGAGTAGCTTCTATTATCTGCACATAATTTTGTTTCCAAAACAAAAGCATTGCTCTCTATGATCCACTTATGATCGATCCCCAGAGCCCAAAGGAAAGGTCAAGGTGGCAGTGAGCGAGACCTGCAGAACCTGGGAGTGCCGTCGAGGGGTGGCCGGGGCTGCAGCTGGTCTGGGGAGCAGCCGGGGCAGTGACAGCGCTGGAGGAAGTCCGCCCCTCTGTGGCCTGACCCCACCGAGGGCCGGGCGGAGCCTGCCGCAGCCTGGGGCCAGACATGTGTGTGTGCTTACACACCCCATCACGGCACCCACGGGGGCCCGGACACGTGTGTGTGCTTACACACCCCATCACAGCACCCACGGGGGCCCGGACACGTGTGTGTGCTTACACACCCCATCACGGCACCCATGGGGGCCCGGACACGTGTGTGTGCTTACACACCCCATCACAGCACCTACTGGGGCCGGGCACTAAGCGTCCTCTTCAGCACTCACAGCCTTCAGTTCAGTTCAGTCGCTCAGTGGTGTCCGACTCTTTGCGACCCCATGAATTGCAGCACGCCAGGCCTCCCTGTCCATCACCAACTCCCAGAGTTCACTCAGACTCACGTCCATTCAGTCCATGATGCCATCCAGCCATCTCATCCTCGGTCGTCCCCTTCTCCTGCCCCCAATCCCTCCCAGCATCAGGGTCTTTTCCAATGAGTCAACTCTTCGCATAAGGTGCCCAAAGTACTGGAGCTTCAGTTTTAGCATCATTCCTTCCAAAGAAATCCCAGGGTTGATCTCCTTCAGAATGGACTGGTTGGATCTCCTTGCAGTCCAAGGGACTCTCAAGAGTCTTCTCCAACTCCACAGTTCAAAAGCATCAATTCTTCGGCACTCAGCCTTCTTCACAGTTCAACTCTCATATCCATACATGACTAGAGGAAAAACCATAGTCTTGACTAGACGGACCTTAGTCGGCAAAGTAATGTCTCTGCTTTTGAATATGCTATCTAGGTTGGTCATAACTTTCTTCCAAGAGTAAGCGTCTTTTAATTTCATTGCTGCAGTCACCATCTGCAGTGATTTTGGAGCCCCCCAAAATAATAGTGGCTGTCTTCCTGCCAGCATCTCCACTCCAAGGCGAGGAGGCAGGCGGGGTGCAGGGTGGTCACCTCCCCTGGGCCTCCAGCTGGTACAGAACCAGCACTGGGCTGCCCACCTAGGGGGAGGCCACCTGAATATCCCCCCAGGCCACCCTGCGTCTCAAGGAGGGAAGGGATGGACGCAGCTGAGGGGGCCCACCCTCCTGGGGTGGGCGAGTAGCCCCCTGGGGCCACGCATCATCGGGGTCTGCAGTTCCCGCCCCCGTTTGCCTGAACCCAAGGTTGGACCAGCTGCAGCAGCGCCTCCACACTGAACTAGTTTTAGTTTACACTCGAGTTGCAGACTTTATTTGTTCTTTATAAATTCTTGATAGACATTTACAGAGTCTTCCAGTTCCTTTACAGAGTTCTCAGTCCTCGTTAATTAGCTGGATGAGGGTGGGTGATTACTTAAACTCTGCTCTCTTTCTCACGAGGGAGATTATATCCACCTTCCTGTTACCATTCAGGCAACAAACACCAACTGAGTCATTAAGTACAAGGCTCACATGAGGTGCTGTCTGGACCCTGCGGTCTGACAGGGAAGACAGAACCAAATACAAAACGCAAACGAGTGTGGCCAAGGAGAAAAGGTCAGGGCACGAAACGGGGCAGTGGACAGAGCACCTCAATGCCCAGCTCTTGAGAGGATGTCCACAAGGACGCAAGGGAGGGACTCAGCCATGGCGATGGCCCTCGGGCAAGTCACTCCCTGTCCGGGGTCCCCGTAAATGGGCCAAGAGCACACTCCTGGGACTAAAGGAGAAGACGTGGGGTCACGTGTGGGTCCCCGAGCCCCCGTTTCTCTGCTCTCCACACAGGTACTCCAAGTTATCAGGCTGCGTGAGGCTGGTGGGGGTGGTTCCCAGCTGGCTCTAAACACACACATACTCACTTGTACTGTGACTGATCGTTGCGCCGACGTCTGGGGACGTCAACTTCTGCAGTAAAATTCGTATAATACTAACAAAAAGGATGAAATTGACCTGCACAAAAAGAGATGACATTTCAGGGTGTGAAGTCCCCCTGCAAGGGAGGCGGCGAGGCCCGGATGTCTGCGGCTCAGCCCCGCCCAAAATGGGGCTCCGAGCCCCACTGGCTCAGAAGCACCAGTGCCCTGCCCAGTCGGGGTCTGCTCCCCCTGCCCGACCCCCAAGTTAGAGCAGGGCAGTCTGTCTGTGGCATCACCTATGTGTTGATCCCAGGCTGCGGCAGTTGAGAACATTAAGACATGCAATCCACAGATGGAAATCCAGTTCAGATCCAAGGCTGCACACTTAGGGGAGCTGACCATGACCCTCCTCCCCAAAGGCCTATCTCCCTCTCGCCCTCCCCTTCCTCCTGACGGTGGGCCGAGCCCTCGTGGAAGAGCTCGGCCTGGGATTCTTGTCTCGAGAGGCCAAGTGGAACGGGGCCGTCTGTATTCACCACAGGGCTCTCTGCCCAAGTGCAACCTGGTGGTAACTCAGGTTTCCACACAGAAGTCACTTACTATAATAGAAATTAAAATTGGTGTTCGTATAACCCACCAAGGAACACTGTGGTCATTGGTATCCCAGCAACTATTGAAGAAAGAGAAGGAAAATCACATTAATCATGGATTCCATCCACAAACCAAGCACAGGAGGATAACACACGCCTGTGGCCGCACCCCTTACGCCGGGCTTGCCAAACAAGCCAGCCCCCCACCACCACGAACCCCTGACTCACAGGTCTGTTAGGTGGCCCCTCCTGACTGCCAGGCCCTGTCTCCGGGAGGAAGCTGGGACAGCAGCCTTGTACAACGCCCCCCGATTCCCTGTTAACCCACACCCCTCCCAGCAGAGCAGACCCACCCTTGTCCTGAAGCCTGGCTGGTTCCGACAGGAGGATGTGGAGTCCGTGGAACCCAGCGTGGCCTGTCTAGACCTGCAGCCCCGGTCTCCCCTGCAGGTAGGTCCCACGGCAGGTGAGTGAGCAAGACTGAGCTGGAGAGCTGCCCAAAGAGCCAGGGACAGAAGCACACCGATAAACTGGACCTGTGTGAGCGCCATGCTTGGGGTGTTTGTTACTGGCAGGGGACAGCTGGGAGGGGGCGGCTGGCGGACCCGGGCCCGCACGAGGCACAGCAGCTGCTGGGCTCCACGGTGGGAGCTGGGGTGCCTCAGGCTGGGCACGGCCTGCCCCAGCGCACACACAGAAGTGTCCGGACCCGCCCAGCCACAGGGCCTCAGAGCGCTGAGCCCGGACGCCCTCCCACTGGGCTCCTGCTGGGCTCCCGGCCACACCAGTCTCCCTAAGACAGGGCTCTGTCTCTGCCTGGTGGACCCCAGGCCCTGCTCTGCGGCCAGCCCCCATTCAGCGCCACCTGTTCTGTGGCCCCTCTCCGAGCTCCCTGCCCCGAGTCCCCCTGGAATGTCCAGTGGCTGCCTTCTGCCCAGACACAAAGTTGCCCTCCGGCTCGCCAGGCCCTCCGTCAGCGGCACTCCCCCTCGGCCACAGGCACAGCACTCACCCCGTGTCCTCCAGCAAGAGCCGGGCCACAGTCCACGCACCCGTGCAGACGGTGGGGATGCCTGCAGAGAGACACTCGGTCACCCTGGCCCAGTGCGGGCCACCTGGACCAGCCCAATGGGGACGCACACGGGAGCCTTCGTGAGCCCCCCACCAGCGGAGACAAGGGCTTTCTGACAGATTAATGGAAACTCTTCATAAATACAGAGAAGGCAATGGCACCCCACTCCTGTACTCCTGCCTGGAAAATCCCATGGACAGAGGAGCCTGGTGGACTGCCGTCTATGGGGTTGCACAGAGTCAGACACGACTGAAGTGACTTGGCGGCGGCGGCTTCATAAATACACACAGGCTCACCCTCACACCTTACTAAGCAGTGAAGATAACTAAATACATGTTTGAAGGCTTCACAGGCCTGAAATGCACGTGTTTCTGGGCGTTAGTACCAGTGTGCTGGCGAGGCTGTGCCCGACTTGGCAGAGACCTGAAGGGGCACCCCTCATTGCGAAGGTGGGGGCCCGCAGCTTCACCCCCTTCTGCTTCCAGCTTAGGCAGAGCCCCGCTGATGAGCACGTTAGCGGGACCTCATTGGGGATGGGCTCCCTGCTCCTTCTCCCAGGCCCCTTCTTTCTGATCTCCCCCCACCCCCCGCCCTGGTTGTGGTTCACTGCAGGAATGAGAGTCACAGTGGTTTTAAACCAGATTCTAGGGCTTCCCTGGTGGCTCAGCTGGTAAAGAATCCGCCTGCAATGTGGGAGACCGGGGTTCAATCCCTGGGTTGGGAAGATACCCTGGAGAAGGGAAAGGCTACCCACTCCAGTAAGAATACTCAGAATGCCATGGGCTGTGCAGTCCACGGGTTGCAACGTGTTGGACACAACTGAGCGACTTTCACTCTCACTCTCTGGCTCCGAAACATTGAGGTGTTGACTCGCTTCCTCCAGGGGCAGCCCGGGGTTTTTCTGAGCGTCTCTGTGGGACGTCCGAGGGGCACCTGGCGGGCAGGGCGAGTCCTTACCCCATCCGATCAGGAGGTAGGCCCGGAAGTGCCGGCCTGGGGCGAAGATGACCACGAGCAGGGTGTGGAGGTAGAGGCCCTCTGCCAGCAGCCAGTAGAAGTTGGCCATGACGCAGTACTGGAAGAAGACCAGGCTCAGCTTGCAGCCCACCTGCACGGGGAGGGGCTGCGTGAGCGCGCTGCCACTCCGGGTCCCTGCTGCGCGAGGGGCGCGGAGGCGCCTCCCGAGGCGAGGCCCGCAGCCTGCTGGGGGCAGCACACACCACGCCCGAGGGCACGGTCCCCCTGAGCGACCGCCCGGGCCCGGCCGCCCGCCTCCACTAGCCCTCCGCTCACCCCCACCTCCCTCCTCTCTCCCTCCTAGCTGTGTACTCTTAACAAGAGGCGAGAATAAAGTAAAAAACAAGAGAAACCCACCAAACAATTTCCTCAGGTGTTTAGAAAGAGGAAATTTAGGCTTTACATCACTAACTTATTTATATAAACGCACTGAAAACAAGCCCCCAGCACGTTTACTTCTATTGTTCCGTATCTTTACAGCCTGCTGCCCAAATACACGCTTGTGGAGATGCGGTGGACACACCGATGGCGTGTGGACAGACCCACACTCGTGCACTTGGTGGGCAGGCAGGAAATGCGCGGCAGCCTTCCAGGCGGGCGCCGGCTGCGAGGAGCTCGGACCTGGAGCGGCTCCGGGGCGCCAGGACGCTCGCTCCCCTTGCCTGGCACTAGGTTTCTCCCGCTGTTTCTTTCTAAGGCGGTTAAGGTTTACCAGTGCCGAGGGTGGGGCGGGGGTGCGGCATGTGGAGGATACCAGGGCTGGGCTGGGTGAGTGCAAGGAGGCCCGTAAAAACCCAGCGATGAGACCCTGGGACTGGCGCCCCTGCTAGAACAGTGACCGAGGCGGGTCTGGGTGTCGGGGAGAGGGAGCCCACGCCTGAGGGTGGAGGAGCCCGCGGCGAGCCCTGCTGGCCGGGGCAGGAGCGCCCTGCACACGCGGGGCCCACGGCGCCCAGCTCTGCTTGTTACAGTGTAAATGCACGTGCCCTTCACTGCCTCCAGTCTCTCTCCAGGCCCCCTGACCGAGCAGTGGCAGAAAATAGAAACCAAGGTGTGTCTGTTACTGGCGGATGGCCACACAGACTACATCACACCTTCCAGATTCAAAGGAGACCCTGGGACACTGGTGGACTCAGAGAGTTTCCAAGATAAACTGTTGAAGGAGGAAAAAAGACAAAGTGTGTTTAAGATGATTCCAATTCCTTCTTCTTGGTAAAAGGTTTAAAATGCCTGTCTGCACTTCTTCCCTGCAGCTCATACGCCATCAACACACTCCAAGGGCGGAGGCTCTGGGGTGAGGGGCTGTCTGCCAACCTTCAGTCATGGGAAGGTGAGAGGCCAGCGGCCAGGACTGCACCCTGCTTGGTTCCCAGCAGGTCCTTGGCCAGTCCTGTACTGTCTGAGAGCCTCTACCGCCCACGGCAGCCAGGCGTCAGGGCGCTGAGCCCCGGGGTCTGCAGGAGGTCCTGCTGAAGGTCAGCTTCAGGTGGCCCTTGGGTCGCTTCTTTTCTCCAGACTGCAGCGCAGTTTCCACAGTTTAGATGAAACCCAAATGAAGGAGTGCAGACAAGGAGGCCCCTGTGTGTGTGTGGGCTGGCCTTGGTAAGGATGGAAGCCGGGTTCTGTCTCTAGGTCCACTTTATGAGCCAATAAAGCTGGCTTCTGTGAGGGCCAACCCCTTGCAAATGATGAGAAAACTGCTCCCACGTCCATGACTGTCAAAAACACAATCCGGGGCCACATTTGGAAACGCTTGCCTCTAGGGCCCTATGGGGACATAAGCAATTCCCTACAGTGCTGGGGAGACTTACAGAGTCCACAGGAGCTAAGAGTCAGTAAACAGGAGATCTTACTTAAACGTGTGGAAGTGATGGCTGCAGGGCTGGGGAAGGAGGCTTTGTCACCTCTGCAGGCCTGAAGCCCGGAGCCCTCACTGCTCAGCAAGCAGCAGAGGAGAGGGCCGTGGCCATGGCCACTTTTGTGGGTTCTGGTGTCTTGTGTGCCAGCTGCTCCACACTCGAGGACGTGGGCTCCCCCAGCACCACTCAAAGCCCCTGTCTTCAGAGCTATCCTTCCAGGGTTGGAGCCAAACTTTCTTGATGGGACAGACTGTGAAGAGTGTGTGTGTGCCTGGGTGTGAGCACACACTGCTGTGTGTCTGCTTGCACGTGTGCACCTGTGTGTGTTGACAGGCTCTGCTCACTTCCCTTCCTCCTGCTCCCTCTCCCCCCTCTGCCCCCTGATTCTATCCTGAGCTGTGGAGCCCAGGACTCTCAGCAAAGTCAAGCCCCCAGCCCAACCTCCTGCCCTCCTCTCTGGGAGAACCCCTGTTTAGATGTTTCAGACCTCTGAGTTTGCCCCCAACGCCCCAGGCAGGTGGGACTCGGGGCAGGGACATCCAAGTTCCCATCCCTCCACCCCCACCTCCCTCAGCCTGGAGCCGGCCATGTCCTCTTCCACACAGCAGGACAGCATGCTCCTCAGGTCAAGGGCCTGGTGTCCGTGGGTCCATCAGGGTCACTACACCCTTTAATGAAGGAGGAGCTAAGTAAGGAGGGCTGCTTGGAGCAGAGCTCTGAGTAAGGCAGAGAAGCAGCGGAAGATTTCTCAGCGGGAGGAGAACCGGGTCTCCCTGGCCCTGGCCTCTGAGGAACCCCCATCTGTGCAGACTCCATTCTGGGACAAGAGCCTCGGAGTCCCCTTCCGCCTGGGGTGGAAGTCCGAGTGGAGCGCCTTGCTGCTGATTTTACTGTTGCAGTCAGTCCACACACCTCGCAGAGGGACTGTCCCCAGGGGTATATTAACCCGCGGGCGGGAAGCAGCTGCTCTACAGTGAGGTAAAGGCTTTACTGTCTTAGAAAGACCCTGACTCAGACCTCTTCAGGCCAGAGGAAAGGAGTCAGCAAATGGGTCCATCCATGTCGGATGCTGGTGGAGAGCCGGGTTTGGCTCTGCGTGGAAGAGCCGATCTGACCAGGTGACATGAAAAACCCCGGAGGAGAGAAGCACTGGACTGCGGCGTGCTCAGTGAACGCACCAAACTGAGCTTCCTCCTAAAGCCCCACTAAGTCCACCGCGTGCCCCACCGGCACCGCAGAAACTACCAGTCCGGGTGATCCCTGCACAGCCCGTTCACCGCATTGCCTCCGGGACAGGGGACAGGGGCCAGGGCCACGCTCCCTCAGGTGGTACCTGTCCTGCCAGCTGGAAGCATCCACCGCTCGGAATCCCGGACACGGGGGAGAAAACAGCGTCGCGCGTGCCCACCCGGGCCCCCTTCTTCCAGCCCCCAGCTGCTGCTGGCCCCCCCGGCGGTGCACTCGAGCAAGTCTGGTTTTGCCTGCGTCAGCGCTCGGGCCATGACCTCCCAGCGGGCAGCGCCTGTGCCCCTCACTCGCGGCACCCGCCGCCCTGAGATGCTCTGAGCGCAGCCGGACCACCCCCCGCCCCCCGACTGGGGCCTCGGTGAAGCCGGCTTGGCCCTCATCCCAGACGGAGGTCGGAGGCGGGGCGGGAGTAAACAAGGCCGCCCAGAGGGCCCGGCCCATACAGCCTTACCCAGGAGGCCGGCAGGTCCGGGCAGTGCAGCGTCCCGGAGCTCGAGTACAGCACGCCGTCCTTGACCAGCACCGAGATGGCCCGCAGGATGAAGGACAGGAACAGGTTCAGGTGGATGTAGTTCCGGGTGCAGTGCAGCTTCCTGCCGGGGGCGTGGGGGAGGGCGAGGACGGGGCAGTGGGGGTCACGGGAAGAGGGAGGAGATGGAGAGTTAAACACTTCGACAGATGCCTGTGTGGCTTTAATCTTAAAGCTTCTTTTTTATGGAAGTGAACAATGTTGGAGAAGACTCTTGAGAGTCCCTTGGACTGCAAGGAGATCCAACCAGTCCATCCTAAAGGAGATCAGTCCTGGATGTTCATTGGAAGGACTGATGTTGAAGCTGATACTCCAGTCCTTTGGCCACCTGATGCAAAGAACTGACTCAGAAAATACCCTGATGGTGGGAAAGATTGAAGGCGGGAGGAGAAGGGGACCACAGAGGATAAGATGGTTGGATGGCATCACTGACTCAATAGACATGACTTTGGGTGAACTCCGGGAGTTGGTGATGGACAGGGAGGCCTGGCGTGCTGCAGTTCATGGGGTTGCAAAGAGTCGGACATGACTGAGCAAATGAACTGAACTGAACTGAACAATTTAAGTATTCCTGTGTATTTTAGATGGTTTCTGCTTTGCATCATGGTACACATTTTTGTGTATCAATATTGCCCTTTATTTCTGACTTCACGCCTTAGAGCAGAGTCTTAGAAACAGGGTTTTGGGATCAATGTACACAGCACAGCCACGATGCGTCTGAGCCTGCAGAAGCAAGCCCCACTTCACAGATGTGAACACCATGTGTCTCTGCAGCAAACTTCCTGCAAGACCCACCACAAAGGACCTGTCTTTGAACTTAACTTTATGTGATATTTGCTTCTCTAAAGCATGTTAAGAACATTTGTTTATAATCATTTTACAACACTTAAATTCTGCTTTGGAGACGACGTAATTAGATATTTGATTTAACTCTGACTTTTAATTGTTTGGAGACAAGCTGTTCCACACAAATGCACTTCCAAGATCATTAAAACATTAACTCCTTAAGTTGAAGTAGAGTTTACAAATTTGAAGGATATTAAAAAATATATTCTAAGCAGACTTCCACCTGTGGCTCCAAAGAGAAACTTATCTGACCTCCCTCCCATGTCAACCGTGATTTAAACAGTTGTCTACGGAGCTCTGGAGGGCAGCTGAGGCGGCTGGGACCTAAAGGACTGGGGCCCTGGTGAGGAGGGAGCGTCGGGCACGGCAGCCTCCTCTCATCTCCTGGCTGAGGGTTAACCCAGGTTTCAGGGCACAGTGCTGATTAGAGAGTGGAGGCCCAGATCTTGTAACAGTGTCACCAGATGGAACGGACGACAAAAGACGTTAAGGGCTTTCAAGGCAACAGAGTGGAGAAAAGGAAGCCCCAGGGAGCAGGCAGTTCCCCAAGAGACTTTCCTTCTCTTTTTTCCCATTTCCCAAGGTGTCATGTGTTGGATGAGTAGAAGGATTCCTAGGTTTTCATCTGAAATCCCTAAAGGGCTGTGACTTAGGAATAATGACAAGCCTTCAGAAAGCCTGAAATGTGGCCTTCGATTGACTCAATCCCTGCCTGGCTCAGGCTTGTCTGCCCATCTTGCTAGAAAGAGTAAATCCTCTCTATGGTACGATACCATCTAAAGCCTCTATGATTTATTATATGTAACTTCAATGATCAATAAATATGCCAGCCATGGTACCAAATGATCAAATGCAGTTAAAAATGGAAAAACAAAAATCAAACAGAATAGAAAGAGATCCAGATACTGGCTTTTTAAGACATGACTATAAAATGGCTCTGATATATATATCCAAGAAAATTAGAGGATGGTGCGCTAATAAATTTTTCCCTTTACTGCTGACTTAGTGCTGAAGAATTGATGCTTTTGAACTGTGGTGCGGAGAAGACTCTTGAGAGTCCCTTGCACTGCAAGATTCAACCAGTCCATCCTGAGGGAGATCAGTCCTGAGTATTCACTGGAAGGACTGATGCTGCACCCGAAACTTTAGTACTTTGGCCACCTGATGCGAAGAACTGACTCCTTGGAAAAGACCCTGATGCTGGGAAAGACTGAAGGCGGGAGGAGAAGGGAATGGCGGAGGATGAGCTGGCTGGATGGCGTCATGGACTTGATGGACATGAGTGTGAGCAAGGTCCGGGAGTTGGTGATCGACAGGGAGGCCTTGTACGCTGCAGCCCATGTGGTCGCAAAGAGTCAGACACAACTGAGTGACTGAACTGACACTGGTTGGAGGATGGAATTAATTGTAAAAATCAAATGGAAAATTGAAAATTTATAAAAACCCATGAAATTAAGAATTAAATAGCTGGGTTTAAATGTTAGATTGGACACAGTAAAATAGAGTATTATTATAAGTTGGGAAACAGATTGGTAGACTGTGTCTAAAGTCCTGCCTGCATGTGCGCTTAATTGTGTCTGACTCTTTGCGACCCCATGGACTGCAGCCTGCCCTGCTCCTCTGTCAATGGGATTTTCCAGGCAGGAATACTGAGCAGGTTGCCATTTCCTCCACCAGGGGATCTTTCCAGCCCAGGGATCAAATCTGTGTCCCTTGTGTCTCCTGCACTGAGGATTCCTTACCACTGAGCCACCTGGGAAGCCCATGTCTAAAGCAGAGAGAAACAAATTAATGGAAAATATAAAGAAACAAGAGGAAATGTACAGAAAATGTTGAAAATATTTATCATGTGAAAATGGTGTTTCAGAAGGAAAGGAGAGAGAGAATAAGGTAGAAGAAATATTTGAAGAGCTGCTGGCCAAGAATTTTTGAAACTGATAAAATATAATAATAAAATATATTAAAGGAATTCCACTAACCCCAAGAAGGAGGGTTACAAAGAAAACCACACTAAAGCCCATGACAGCAAGACTGCTATAAACCAAAGACAAAGAAAAAAATTTCAAAGGACCCAGAGAAAAAGACTCTTCCTTCAGCAGCATTATGGTGAGACTGGAAGCTGACTTTTTCGAAAGTAATGACATACATCTTCAATGTGATGAAAAAAAGTAACAGCCGACACAGAATTTGGTACTCTCAGAAATATCCTCAAAAGTGAAAGCAAAATCAAGATGATTTCAGGCAATCCATAGCCATGAGAATTCAGGCAATCCATAGCCATGAGAATTCATTGCTGGGAGCCCTGGTCTCCTAAAAGGAGATCTTCAGGGAGGAGGAAGATGACCCAGATGGAAACATGAAGATGCAGGAAGGAAAGACAGACAGATGGGCAATTCCAAACAAACACTGACTTTGAAAATAACAAATATAGGGATCATGCATGTGGCATTTAACATATGTGCACAATTAGAATACATAACAATGGCACAGAAGCCATGAGGCTGAGGGAAGGCTTGCGTTGCCTGGAGGAGATGGAAATAGTAACTGGAGGTTAAATCCTGTGAGACACGGATGCACCTTGTTAACATGAGGTGAAAACCAGAGGAAGAATCACTGAGTATACGACTAATGATCCAAAAGGGAGACACTGGGATAATAAAAATACTTGACAACGTAAAGCCAAACACGAGCAGAGTGCAGGGGCCACACAGCAGCTGAGACGGAGGCACCGGAGCCCCAGCTGCCAGCACGTAGCTGGAACGCGAGTGCAAGGTGCTGTGTGTGTGACTGAAAGCAAGCAACAAGTCTCAAGTAAATGGAGCTTGTAGAGCACGCAGATGCAAACAGGGATATACCTCGCAGACATCAAAGAAAAGAAAGCAGGCATAACTACACTAACATAGAAGTAGATTTATTCCCAAGGCAAGGCACGTTACTAAACATGGACAGCTTATAGGACGATAAAACATGAAATGGGCGTGCCCCTAATAACATAACCTTGAAACATATAAAGCAAACAGTGAAACAAATAAATGGGGATATAGTTGGGTCCACAATTATAGCTGGAGATTTTAATACACGTCCTCAGTAACTGATAGAACAAGTGAAAGTGTTAATTGTTCAGTTGTGTCTGACACTTTGTGACTCCATGGACCATAGCCACTGGGGAAGTAGTTAAGTGAAATAGTAAAATTTAGAATATTTAAATAACATGATTGATAAATGATATAAATGATATATGTAGCACACAAACCAGTAACTGTAGAATTTGCATTGTCTTAAAATGAAAATGAAACTTTGACTAAAAAAGATCAGATTCTGAGTCACAAATCAAATCTTAACAAACTTCAGAGGATTTAACTCGTGTGGTATGCTCTCTGATTACCACGAGTTATACCAGAAATCATTAGCAAGCTGAAGAGAAAACTAATAACAGATTGGAAATTAAACTATAAACTTTTATAGTTAAAAGATAATCAAAAGAAGAGCTTAGAAAAACTAGGACTAAATGATCATGAAAAACACATCTTTAAACCTGAAAGATGGGAATGAAGCAGGTCTGAGAGGGAAATTTGTAGATATAAATAAAAGCAGTCTAAACAAAGGAAGGCTGAACATCTAACTTAACAAGCTAGAAAAAGAACACCAAACCGAAACCAGAGAACACAAAAGGAAGGAAATACTAAAGATAGGAGGGCATGTCAGTAAGTTAATAAATAAGCATGCAAGAGAAAAAGGTCAAAAGCTGGTTCTTGGAAAACACTGATAAAACTGATGAAACTTCATACAGTATGACTCATCAAGTACAAAGAAGGAAAATAAAAATGACCAATGTTGTTCAGTCAAGCTGTGTCTGACTCTTTGCAACTAACTCCAAGAACTGCAGAACACCAGGCTTCCCTGTCCTTCACTGTCTCCAGGAGTTCGCGCAAACTCATGTCCATCGAGCCGATGATGCCATCAACCATCTCATCCTCTTCAGCTCCTCTCCTCCTGCCCTCAGTCTTTCCGGGCATCAGGGCGTTTTACAGTGAGTCAGCTGTTCTCATCAAGTGGCCATCAAGTATTGGAGCATCAGCTTCAGCATCAGTCCTTCCAATGAATATCAGTATTATTTCCTTTAGGATGGACTGGTTGGATCTCCTTGCAGTCCAAGGGACTCTCAAGAGTCTTCTCTAACACCACAGCTCAAAAGCACCAATTCTTTTGTGCTCAGCTTTCTTTACAGTCCAACTCTCACATCCATATATGACTACTGGAAAAACCATAGTTTTGACTATATGGACTTTTGTCAGCAAAATAACATCTCTGCTTCTTAATATGCTGTGTAGGTTTGTCATAGCTTTTCTTCCAAGCAGCAAATATCTTTAATTTCATGGTCTGCAGTCACTGGCTACAGTGATTCTGGAGTCCAAGAAAAGAAAACCTGTCACTGTTTCCATTGTTTCCCTATCTATCTGTCATGAAGTGATGGGACTGGATGCCGTGATCTTAATTTTTTGAATGTTGAGTTTTAAGCCAGCTTTTTCACTCTCCTCTTTCACCTTCATCAAGAGGCTCTTTAGTTCCTCTTCACTTTTTGCCATTAGAGTGGTATCATCTGCATATCTGAGGTTGTTGATATTTCTCTTGGCAATCTTGATTCCAGCTTGTGATTCATTCAGCCCAGCATTTTGCATGATGTACTCTGCATATGAGTTAAATAAGCAGGCTGACAATATACAGCCTTGACATACTCCCTTCCCAATTTGGAACCAGCCCACTGTTCCATGTCCAGTTCTAACTGCTGCTTCTTGACCTGCATACAGGTTTCTCAGGAGGCAGGTCAGGTGGTCTGGTATTCCCATCTCTTTAAGAATTTTCCAGTATGTTGTGGTCCACATAGTCAAAAGCTTTATCATAGTCAATGAAGCAGAAGTAGATGTTTTTCTGGAATTCTCTTGCCTTTTCTACGATCCAACAGATGTGGGCAATTTGATCTCTAGTTCCTCTGCCTTTTCTAAAACCAGCTTATACATCTGGAAGTTCTTAGTTCACATAGTGTTGAAGCCTCATTTGAAGGATTTTGAACATTACCTTGCTAGCATGTGAAATGAGTGAAATTGTGCAGTAGTTTGAACATTCTTCGCATTTCCTTTCTTTGGGATTGGAATGGAAACTGACGTTTTACAGTCCTGTGGTGCCGGAAGCCAGCGTGAGGAATCCCACCCATGACAAGGTCACGCGGCAGAGATTTGATGGGCAAGGACGAGTCAGATCTCAGGTTTTCTCCCTGGCATTTCCTGAGCATGTACCCCCCCAAAATAAGAATCTGCCTGCTTTTCCACTCTTCTGACATTCTCTGGAAAAAGTCAACTCAGGGCTTTAGTCTTCTGCATTTGAAAGAGTGTTTCAATCCAAAAACCTCTCTGATGGTTTTCTAGCCTGCCTGCAGGATGAGTACAGCTGCGCATGTGATTGTTTGAGGCCTCCCAACCGTGGGAGGCACAGGAAGCTTAAAACATCCTAGGAATGGAGGGGCTTCCGAGGAGTCATAATCATTAGAATAGGACTGATTAAAGGTTTCATTTGTTGAGCCAATACTTGCTGCCAAGTTTTCATATCTTATATAGCTGGTATATAGAAAAACAGGTAGTAGACCTGGTATTAGCAATATTAGATCTTTGAGTTAAGTACTTTCTTTGTTGTAACCCACTGCACCTTTGTTCTACAGGGATGTAATTTTATTTAGTATTTTGAGGGTAATGCAGAGTAAAGGAAAAACACTTCTAGGGAAAAGGAGTTTTCTGGTTGATAGACAATTACCCAAGAAGAGAGCCATAAAAATGTTAACAGGCCTCTTGGCCAGAAGATAATGTAAACCACCTGAGACCTTTTGTATATGCAAATAGAAAGGGTATCCAAATAGAAAGCCTGGTTTTTGGGCTGCTAACGCTGCATAATTTTGTATTACCCATTGATCTCTATGTACAATCAAAAAAGGTATAAAGGCCTTCTGAACAATAGAGGTGGGGCTAGTCATTGGAAGGACTGGTTTCCCCCATGTCTCCTATTTACTCTAATTTCAGGCTGAATTCCCATCTGGGGCGTGGAGGCTCACCATATCTACTTACCTGTGCTGGCTGCTAAGATCCGTAAGAGAGAGAGCCAGGGCAGGGCACGCTCTGATATTCAAACAGACACCAGTGGCCTAATGTAGATGGAGGAAGCTCCTTGTCTGGAACTTTATTGGCTTTCCACGTAAACCAAGTTATTCAGCCTCTTTTCTCCACTTAATTTTCCTACTACACTATTTCTTCCTAATCTAATCTTATATTTCTAAATAAATAAGTGTTTTTCTCGCCTATCTGTCTCTGCTTCGAATCACCCTGGATCCACTGGGGCTGGACCCCGGCACTATGGCCATTACTGAATTTTCCAAATTTGCTGGCATGTTGATTGCAGCACTTTAAAAGTATCATCTTTTAGGATTTTAAATAGCTCAGCAGGAATTCCATCACCTCCACTAGCTTTGTTTGTAGTACTGCCTCCCAAGGCTCATGTGACTTCACACTCCAGGAGATGTCTCTACACATGGACATCACCAGAGTGTCAATAGCAAAATCAGATTGATTACAATCTTTGCAGCTGAAGATGGAAAAGCTCTATACAGTCAGCAAAAACAAGACCTGGAGTTGACTCTGGCTCAGATCATGAGCTCATTATTGCAAAAATTCAGGCTTAAATTGAAGAAAGTAGGGAAAACCACTAGACCATTGAGGTATGACCTAAATGAAAACCCTTATGATTACACAGTGGAGGTGACAAATAGTTTCAAGGGATTAGATCTGGTAGAGAGAGTGCCTGAAGAACTATGGACAGAGGTTTGTAACACTGTACAGGATGGGGTGATCAAAACCATCCCCAAGAAAAAGAAATGCAAGAAGGCAAAATGGTTGTTTGAGGAGGCCTTAGAAACAACTGAAAGAAGAAGAGAAGCTAAAGGCAAGGGAGAAGGGATGAAGTACCCAACTGAATGCAGAGTTAAAGCCTTCTTAAGTGAGCAATGCAAAGAAATAGAGGAAAACAATAGAATGGGAAGGACTAGAGATCTCTTCAAGTAAACTGGACATACCAAGAGAACATTTTATGCAAAGATGGGCACAACAAAGGACAGAAAGAGCAAGGAGCTACAGAAGTAGCAAAGATTAAGAAGAGATGGCAAGAATACACAGAACCATAGAAAAAAGATCCTAATGACCCAGATAACCACGATGGTGTGGTTACTCACCTATCACCAGATATCCTGAAGTATGAAATCAAGTGGGCCTTAGGAAGCATTGCCACAAACTAAGATGACCAATACCAGGAATGAAAAAGGAGATATCAGTATAGCTCTTACACACGTGAAAATATGATAAGAGATATAGAGATACAGATGAAGTGAACAGATTCCTTGAAAAATACAGCTTATAATTAACATAAAGAGAAACAGAGAATTTGAATCATCCTATGTCTGTTTTTAAAAACTTGAACCTAAAAATAAAACCTTCCCACATGACAGTTCTCCACCCAGATGGCTTTCCTGGTGAAATCCACAAATGCTGCAGAGGAAACAGGCCTTATTCAACCTTCACTATTCCACAGAATAGGAAATAGGGCCACTTGCTCACTCACTTGTGGACCAGCATAACTGTAATAGCAAAGCCTGATTTTACAAGAAAGGAAATTATAAATTCATGAATGTAGACACAAAATTCCTAAACAAGATATTAGTTATTTAAACCCAGCTACATAGTAAAAGGACAGTACATAGCACAACCAAGTAGGGTTTATTATAGGAATGAAAGGGAGATTTAACATCAGAAAATCTCCCTATATAATTTTTCACATTAAATTAACTTATGGAGAAAAAAATCACCTACTTATGTCAATATATGCAGAAAAATTATCACAAAATTCATAACCCATTCATGATTAAAGATTCAGAAAACTGGGAATTGAAAGTAGTGTTCTTAATCTGATAAAGAGTATCATCAAAATATCTGTAGTGAATTTCATGCGACATTTAGAATCTCCACTCTGAGCTCAGAAACAAGGAAAGGTGGTCTGCCACCATCACTTCCAGTCACTGTGCTTCACCAGACATGAGTTGCACATAGAAGAATCTGATGAATTTACATGATAATTATAAAATTTATAATTAAGCAAGGCGCTGAAGCAAGACTAATATACAGAAATAAATTCCTTTTCTAGAAAGTCAACGCACAAATATATACAGTAGCATAAGCAAGGACTTTGGCATGACTATCAGAAGATGTCCGAGACAGTTACTCAGAAGGCCACAGAGGAGTGTCGAAAGAAATTAAGAGAGCCAAAACCAATGGAATGAGCTGCTAAAGTCACTGTTTGGGTGACTTACAATGGTGAAGGTGTCCAGTGTATCCAAGCTGATCTACAGATTCGATGCAATCCAAAATGAAATCCCATCAATTTTTTTTTAATGGCTACTGACAAACTGATTGATTATGAAAGTGCAGATGACCAATCTCTTCGTAACGAGAAAGAAGAGTTGAGAGGCTTACATTGCTGGAAATCAGGACTCATTATAAAGGCACAGTGGTTACAGCAATGCAGAAACGGCAGGTGGCAGGTGAAGGGCAGACAGGATGGAACAGAGAACCCAGCCCCTCAACGCACAGCCCTAAAGACGCCTCTGCAGTGCCCTGGCACAGGCTGGCTCTCCAGGTAATGGTCCTGGAGAAACTGAACACAACATGGAGAAAGCACATGACTCTCAACCCCTACCTCACACCACCCACAAAAATAAACCACCCGTGGATCATAAACCCAAACACAAGAAGTTAAAATAATAAAATTTCTAGATGGTAACAGGCTCAAAGCTCTGACCATAAAGACAAACGGTCAACAGACTTGATTAAAGTGAAGAACTTTCACTGATCAAAAACCTCATCAGAGGAGTATAAATTTGAACCACAGTGCTGGAGATAAAATCTGTAATCCCCAGCGCTGACAAAAGGCTGCACTTCAGAACTCCTAAAAATTAACTTAAAAAATAAAAAGAGAGACAGCTGAATAGAAAAATGAGCAAACACTTGAAATGGTACTGCAAAAAAAAAAAAAAAATTAAAAAGTTTCCAAACATGATATCATGCTCCACCAGGGAAATGCAAATTAAAAACACAACTCTATATTATACAGACCCAATTGCATGGAACATCTTTTAAAACTGGGATAACAAATGGTGTGGGAGATGGAGTAGAAGGAATCTTCACTCAGCAGGTGTGAGTGTGCAGCACCCGGAGAGAAAGAGTGTGTGCATGGCTGTGATCAGGAAAGACGTATAATTATAAAACAGATGGGAATATAAGGGGAGGCATGCACACTCACACGCATCTGAAGAAGTGTGTACATGTGTGCAGGAGCTGGCACGAGAACGTTCACAGCAGCACTGCCTGTCATCAGACAGTTCCCCCTAGCTCCAGGAACACTGAATGAGTAGGTGAGCTGTGTTATCTTCACACAGGACAACCACATGCAACAATATGGATCAATCTCTCTGCAAATGCCGAGTAAGGAGCCCAGAGACCGGGCATTCCTCCCGTAAGTTCTAAAAGAGTCCAAATTAGCACTGCAGTCAGAGCTCTGACTAGCAGTCACCCGCTGGGAAGCGGGAGCTGAAGGACATGCAGTGTCCCAAGCCCGGCTCCTGGCGCTGCCCCTGCTGGACTGTGGCCTGGGGGCTGTGCTCGTGGGGAGATGGGCCTCAGCGTGGGGAGCCCTACCCAGGCCCCTGCTGCAGGCTTCACTCAGGGAAGGCTGTTCTCTGTGTAACAGATCACAGGGCCTCAGTAGTGAGGTGTGCTCTGTGTGTGCAACAGACCCATGGGGCCTCAGTCGTGAAGTCTGTTTCACGTGTGTAACACACTCACAGGGCCTTGATAGTGAAGTCTATTCCACATGTGTAACATGGCTGTAAGGCCTCGATAGTGAAGTCTGTTCCACACATGTAACACGCCTGCAGGGCCTCGATAGTGAAGTCTGTTCCACATGTGTAACACACTCACAGGGCCTCGATAGTGAAGTCTGTTCCACATGTGTAACACACCTGCAGGGGCTCAGTAGTGAAGTCTGTTCAGCATGTGTAACACGCCTGCAGGGCCTCGATAGTGAAGTCTGTTCCACATGTGTAACACGCCTGCAGGGCCTCGATAGTGAAGTCTGTTCAGCATGTGTACACACTCACAGGGCCTCGATAGTGAAGTCTGTTCAGCATGTGTAACACACCCGCAGGGCCTCAGTAGTGAAGTCTGTTCTGTGTGTGTAACATGACTCAGTAATGAAGTCTGTTCCGCCTGTGTAACACGCTCTCAGGCCTCAGTCGTGAAGTCTGTTCTGCGTGTGTAACATGCCTGCAGGGCCTCAGTCACGAAGTTTGTTCCCTGTGTTTAACATACCCCATGATGGCGTGAACAGATTCCTGAAGGTGAATGGGCTGCCTGTGGCTCTGGATCAGACCCTGCCGTCCCCTGCTCAGCAGCAGGGCCTCTTTCTTGAGTTGCTACAACTGGGATCAAGAGCACTCACTTGGTGGAGGTGTTGTAAGGACCAAATTATTAATAACGACCCTGATGAAACGCACAGCACAGGCTGGAGCAATCACCGCAGCTGCTCCTGCGCCCATGAGTAAAGGCCTGTGAGCACACGCCTGGACCCCGGGACGTGGTCCGGAACACAGCGCCCGACTGCCTGCGACTCCTGCGCAGAGCTGGGCCCTGTGCCGGCACCCAAGTCTGCACGCCCTTGGACGGAACGCGATGCTCCCTCTCTGTCTGCAAAGAAAAGGTCGTGGAGGCTGGGTCCTTTCTCAGCCTCTGGGCTGTTTTGGAGAATAAATGTTTGGTGACCGCAAAGAAGTCTGTTTCTTGGATGTAATGACCGAGACAATGGGGCGTGTTATTTTTATAATGTGGATTTTACAATCAGCTCAGTTTACAGCTCTCCTGGTTTGGCGTGAGCAGGAGGACGGACGCCCAGGCGGAAGGCGGAGCCCAGCCTGCAGCTGCTCCACACTGAGCCAGTGGAGCAGTGACTGCCACTGCAGGCGTGTGCTGCCC
Source organism: Aepyceros melampus (assembly GCA_006408695.1). NCBI lineage: Eukaryota > Metazoa > Chordata > Mammalia > Artiodactyla > Bovidae > Aepyceros > Aepyceros melampus. The sequence goes on from SJXQ01007494.1 coordinate 952,661, forward strand.
GTAACCAAGAAGTGTCTTCTCCCGTAGAGAAGATGGTGTTTGATATGCGTAAAACCATCTGAGAGTCTCCTCACGGGTCATGACCATACTTGCAATGGCTAAACAGGCCATGAAGTACAAACCTGAGGGAGATTGTTGATGTAGTCTGAGTCGCTCAGTCGTGTCCGACTCTTTGTGACCCCATGGACTGTAGGCCGCCAGGCTCCTCTGTCCATGGAATTCTCCAGGCAAGAAAACCAGAGTGGATAACCATGCCTCTCTCCTGGGGAGTGTTCCTGACCCAGGGATGGAATGCAGGGATCCAGCATTGCAGGCAGGATATTTTACCAGCTGAGCCGCCATGGAAGCCCCACACTGATATCAAGTATACGGTTTGCTCGAGATAGGAGCTCTTCAAAAACAAGCTGAGTTTTTTCTCATTCAAGTTACCTTGTGCCAGCTTACCTCCTTAAAATTTTTTTTCTGTATTAACAATTTCTAGATTTTAAAAGGTATAGTAAAATATAGAAGATTGCAGAGCAAACAGTATTAATATTATATCAGTTTCTTAACAGTGTTTTATCATATAAAATGACAGGCCTTCCCTACATTTCTCAAAGTGCAGTTCTGCATTAAAGGCACTGCCTCTTTCTTTCTGAGAATTACCAGCCACCGGTCACATCTGAGATGCCCGAGCCGAGAGAAGCACCACCCACCGGCTGCTGGGATCTCGTCTACACGCTCCACTGCCTCCACTCACTCATTTTCTTCCAAGAATGGATCTCCTAGTGTTTTAAAATACTCCATTTTCTATGTCACTGATGTTATCTGAAGACTGACCAACACGCGAACTACGTTTTAGCAAAGAGAAAGAAGATCTGTGCTGTGTGGAGGAAAAGGAAATGGAAGGAGTCTTGCCAAGAGCGCGCCCACACGGGGCTGGAGGCCCGGAGGAGGTGGGCCGCCCACGTCTCAGCCGACGGAATCTGAGTTCTGACCATCTACTGTCTGACGAAGGTGCCCAGAAGGTCTGCACAGTGTCCCCGAAGCTCAGGTATGTGTGGGACCCAGACCCTGAACAACTCGTCACAGTCTACGCCGTGAGGACACTATTTCCCTCTGTGTCAGGGCCAGTCCCAATTCCTGCCAGATGTCTTTAACAATCCGCGGCTTCTTTCTTTACCACCTCCAACTCCTCTTCCCTGGAACCCTCTCAGTTTTATCCGAATCTGTGTCTGCCAAGTTGCAATTCTTAAGACCCCCAAATAAAGCTCCTTTTTGTCTACAGATTATTTTTTGACAGGTGATCAAACCCATTAAAATAAGCTGGATAGCACCCCTTACATGGATTTAACCTAGAAGTAAAAGCTTTTCTCAGGTAGAAGCGTCTACATCTCCTTCACACCCCACCACCAGCTGCAAAACGTCTGGTGTTAGCTCCAGAGACAGTGAGGGTCCGGGCCAGGGGAGGAGCAGGCTGTGTTGACGGCGTGCCTCCTGCACGCCGTGCGGCTCCCTCGGCCCGTGCACTTTACAGACGCACAGAGAGAAGACAGTCTGCTCTGCATCACACAGCCGCTGCAAGACCACCCTGGATTTGGACCTGTCCTCCTGAACACGTGACACTGTCTCTCAGCAGAGCGCCTGTCGGGAGGCTCCAGCCCAGGTGCTTCCGAGTGGGGCGGCGAAGGCCAGGCTGCGTCTGTGTTTTCAAAGCATGACATCAGGAGGGGGCTTCCCTGGCGGCTCAGCTGGTAAAAAATTTTGCCTGCAATGCAGGTGACCCAGGTTCCATCCCTGGGTCAGGAACATTGCCCTGGAGAAGGGCATGGTTACTCACTCTGATTTTCTTGCCTGGAGAATTCCAGCACTTGAACTGCATTCTTATCCACGGTCAGCATTGTCTCCTCAAATGAGACATGCAAACGTCAGCGTCAGCTTCGTACTGTACCTTCCAAGGGAGTCTGGCTGGCTTGGCACAGAGGAGGACGGGGGCGTGGTCTCTGCGCCCCTCCCAGGCTGAGACAGCTTAAACGGATGCTTTCCCATCTCCTGTTTTTGGCAGAATCACTCCTGCTGCTGCTTACCTGAAGAGGCAGAGAATCATGCTTCCTGATGTCAGGGATATCAGGGAGGCGCTGTAGCCCAGGGTGTAAGTGGCCTTCACCAGAATGTAGAATGTGACCTGAAAGAGAAGGGGTGCGCGT
>SJXQ01007494.1:955175-970169 GCA_006408695.1 Aepyceros melampus
GGGGCTCCTCTGCGGGAGGGGCGGGGGCTGGGGGCTGCACCCGTGAGCCGCCGCGGGGCTCCTCTGCGGGAGGGCCGGGGGCTGGGGGCTGCACCCGTGAGCCGCAGCGGGGCTCCTCCGCGGGAGGGCCGGGGGCTGCTGCTGCTGGCGCGACGGAGGCAGCGCCGTCCTGGAGCCCCACCTCCACCCTGAGCCAGAAACGGCACTCGACGCCCACCTGTTCCCGTCCATGGCACCGTGAACCACTGGGCCCAGTCTCCATGAGGCAAACCTTTCTGGAGGGCACCAGCTGGGAAAGCGCAGGAAGCCAGAAAGCGGACGGCACCTTTGGAGGGGCCTCCAGGCCTGCCCAGAGCGGTCAGCCCTCCCGACGCAGGGGCCCCTCTCTGCAGCCGGTGCTCGCCTCTGCACGGAAAAGCCCACCCAGGTGGGTGCTGGGCCCAGCCTGTGGTCTTGCCCGAGGTCATCCTGCCCATAGAAATGGCCACTTTCAAGCAGAACCAGGCGGGTCTGACCTGGGAAGACCAGCCTGAGGCAGGATCCTGCCTCCACGGCGCGTGGCTCCTGGCTCCCACCATGGACCCCTGGTGTGATCTGGGTCTTCAGTGCATGGAGACGGCAGAGCTATGCATGAGAGAAACAGCAGGTCTTGCCTCCAGCGACCCCGAGGCTCACAGGTCAGTGTGGTGGGACGTGTCACTGTGGCCTCGAGCCTGCAAGGGAGCAAGCAGGGACGCACTGGGGTTCGGCAGCACCCTTGGGAACCCGGATTGGAGGGTCTGCCCCCCTTGCCACCCTGACGCGGGGTCACAGGCAGGACAGGCACGTTTGGAGCAGCTGCCACCGTGTCACCTGCAGTTACAGTTCAGGTTGGACAGTTGGAAAATGACATATTTCAAGCCCACCAAAAGCACAGCAAACGAAGTGATGAGCACACACACTTGCCAACAGACCGCAGAAGCGAAGCCACAGCTGAGTAAAACCAAGGGGCGCCTGGGGGCCCTCCCCGCCTGATGCCGGCGGTGCACCTTTAACACACGCGGTCTGGTCTCGAGTCTTGGCGGGGTCGCGGCTGGCCTCCTCTCCTGCAGCTGCCTCCCTGTTGGCCGCGCTGCTCCCCCTCCGGCGCCCCATCGCCCTGTTTGTGGTTGCCTGCCTCCTTTAGTGTTCAGTCTCGGCTGCGTTTTCCCTTCTGGGCCTTTTTCTCACGTTCCCTGATTCTCAGTGCCCCTCTGCTCTCTGCGTCCCTGGAAGCACTCTCCTCAGGCTCGCTGATGGCTCTGCGGCCGTGGACCCATCAGGCTTGTTTTCTGGAGCGTCTCTTCGCCCTGCGTTTCCGAGCACACTCTGCGCTGGCTCCCAAGAGGCCCAGGCGCGGTCTGCGGCGGGCAGCCTGTCTCAGACGCTCAGCGGCTGGGTGCTCTCCAGGCTCACCGCGGCTGCCTGGCTGGGGATGGCCCTCTGTCCACGGCGCCTGGGCGGCCGGGCTCTGTCCCTCCCGCTGGGGCTGCGGTCACAGCGACACTGCCGCTCATCCCCGGGGCCCTCCACGGCCTGCCCCCTCACCCCTCTGGGGTGTCCTGGCAGCTTCCTTGGACTTTTCTTCCCGGTTCCAGAAATTGCTCTTCATCTGTATCTGGTTTTGCTCTTTGACGAATCTGCTTGACTTTCATTTTAAAACTGAAGTGCAATTGATTTACAATGTTGTAGTTTCAGATGTCTTGCAGGTGACCCAGTTACAGACACACATTTGTTTCCTTTATAGGTTATTACGAAACCCTGGGCGTGATCCCCCTTGCTGTGTATCTGTTTCACAGGTAGCAGTGTGAATCTTAGTTCTGGACCTGATTTATACCCCCTGCCCCCTTCTGCTTTGTTAACCGTAAGCTTGTCTTCTGTGTCTGTGCGTCTGTTTCTGCTTTGTAAATAAGTTCAGCTAGACCACATTTCACATTCCACGTACACTTGACGCCACGTGACATCTGCCGTTTCTTACTTCACCTCGTATGACAATCTCGAGGTGCCTCCGTGTTGCTACAGATGGCATTATTTCACGCTTCTAAGGTGGAGTGGCGTTCCATTGCACCTGTGCACCACCTCTTCCTCATCCGTCCACCTGCTGGTGGGCACACGTTGTTCCCCTGCTCTGGCCGCTGTGGACAGCGCTGGGATGCCCTGGCCGCTGTGGACAGCGCTGGGATGCCCTGGCCGCTGTGGACAGCGCTGGGATGAGCGCTTCTTTTCTAATCAGGATTTTCTCCGGATACGTGCCCAGAAGTGGCGTTGCTGGGTCATCTGGGAGCTCTATTTTGGTTTTTAAAGGAACCTCCACACTGCTCTCCATTGTGGCTGCACCAACTTACACTCCCACCAACAATGCAGGAGGGTTCCTTTTTCTCCACACTCTCTCCAGCACTTGTTATTTGTAGAATTTTCAATGATGGCCATTCTGACCAGGGTGAAGTGATACCTCATTGTACTTTTGATTTCCATTTCCTTACTAATTAGCAATGTTGAGTGTGTTTTCACGTGCCTGTTGACCATCCGTCTGCCTTCTTTGGAGAAATGTCTAGGTCTCCTGGTCATTTTTTTATTGGGTTGTTTGTCTTACTGTTTTTGGGTTGCAAGAAGTATTTGTATATTTTGAAAAGTAAGCCTATGTCAGTCTCATCATTTGCAAATATCTTCTCCCAGTCCGTAGGTTGCCTTTTCATTTTGTTTATGCTTTCGTCACTGTGCAAAAGCTTATAAGCTTAAGCCCCACTTATTTATTTTTGCTTTTATTTCTATTGCCTTGGAAGACAGCTAAGAAAACACTGCAATGATTTATGTCAGAATGTTTTGCCCAAGTTCTCCTCTAGGAGTTTCATAGTGTCCTGCCTGAAGTCTTTAATTCATTTTGAGTTTATTCTTAGATACAGTATGAGGGAGTGTTCTAACTTCATTGATTTATATGCAGCTGTCCAGTTTTCCCAACACCGCTTGCTGAAGAGCCTGTTTTTTCTCTATTGTATATTCTTGTCTCCTTTGTTGAAGATTAATTGGTCATTGATGTGCGGGTTTAGACTCTCGGCTCTGTTTCATTGATCCATAGTTCTGCTTTTGTGCCAATACCATGCTGTTTTGATTACTGTAGCTTTGTGGTATTGTCTGAAGTCTGGGATGGTTATGCCTCAAGCTTTGTTCTTATTCTGCAGTATTGCTTTGGTAATTCTGGGCCATTCATGGTTCTATATAATTTTTAGGGTTATTTGTTCTAGTTCTGTGAAAAATGTCATGGGTAATTTGATAGGGATTGCATTAAATCTGTATATTGCTTTGGGCAGTATGGTCACTTTAATGATAATTTTCCAATCCAAGAGCTTGTGGTTTCTTTCCATTTTAAAAATAGCTTTCAATTCCTTTATTAGTGTTTTGCAGTCTTCAGCGCACACATCTCTCACCTCCTGTCAGTCTCTGTTGCGGCTGTTCAGTGTCTCAGTCCTGAATGACTCTTCTTGCGGCCCCACGGACTGTAGCACACCAGCCTTCCCTGGCCCTCACCATCTCCCGGAGCTTGCTCAAAGTCATGTCCATTGAGTCAGGGATGCCATCCAACCACCTCATCCTCTGTCGTCCCTTCTCCTCCTGCCTTCACTCTTTCCCAGCATCAGGGTCTCTTCCAGTGTCAGCTCTTTGTATCAGGTGGCCAAAGTATTGGAGCTTCAGCTTTAGAACCAATCCTTCCAGTGAATATTCAGGGTTGATTTCCTTAGTATTGATGGTTTTAACTCCTTGCTGTCCAAGGGACTCATGAGTCTTCTCCAACACCACACTTTGAAAGCATCAATTCTTTGGCGCTCTGCCTTCTTTATAGTCCAACTCTCACATCCACACACGACTACTGGAGAAACCCTAGCTTTGACCATATGGGCCTTTAATACATTGTGTGGGTGTGCCATAGCTTTTCTTCCAAGGAGCAAGCGTCTTTTCATTTCATGGCCGCAGTCAATTTCTGCAGTGATTTTGGAGGCCAAGAAAAGAAAACCTGTCACTGTTTTCATTGTTTCCCCATCTATTTGTCATGAAGTGATGGGACCAGACACCATGATCTTAGTTTTTGAATGCTGAGTTTTAACCCAGCTTCTTCACTCTCCTCTTTCGCCTCCATCAGGAGGCTCTTTAGTTCTTCACTTTCTGCCATTAGAGTGGTATCATTTGCATACCTGAGTTGTGGATATTTCTCCTGGCAATCTTGATTCCAGCTTGTGATTTATCCAGCACAGCATTTTGCATGATGTATTCTGCATAGAAGTTAAATAAGCAGAGTGACAATACACAACCTTGATGTACTCCTTTCCCAATTTGGAACCAGTCAGTTGTTCCATGTCTGGTTCTAATTGTTGCTTCTTGTCCTGCAATGCAGGTTTCTCAGGAGGCAGGTAAGGTGGTCTGGTATTCCCATCTCTTTAAGAATACTCCACAGTTTGCTGTGATCCTCAGAGTCAAAGGCTTTAGTGTAGTCAATAAAGCAGAAGTAGATTTTTAAAAAGAATTCCCTTGCTTCTATGATCCAGCATATGTTTGCAATTTGATCTTTTGTTCCTCTGTCTTTTCTAAATCCAGTTAGTACATCTGGAAGCTCTGAGTTTACATACTGCTGGCCAGTCTTATTCCTCAATATATATATTTTTTGATGCAATTTTTAAAGAGGTCATTAAAACATCTCTCTCTGATATCATGTTTCATTGTCAGCATAAAGGCACGCAGCAGATGTGCACAGCTTGCTTTTCATATTTTAGGTCTATTTTCCCCTCCTCAGAGCAGGTCCTTTTTGGAATATCTTGTCCTTGGTTATTTTCAATTTCCTCTTAAAAAAAATAAAAACATTTAAAAATGCACTCATTTGTGTTCTGTGCTTGACGAACCCATTGTCTCTAGAGTTGGGGATGTGATTTCACTGTCTGTGACCTGCTGACTGGTCCACAGCGCTTTCCTCTTTGTGTGCATGCTAAGTCACTCAGTTAACCCCACGGACTGTAGCTGCCAAACTCCTCTGTCCGTGGGATTTCCCAGGTGGGAATACAGGGGTGAGTTGTCACACTTCCTTCCAGGGGATCTTGCCAACCGAGGAGTCAGGCCTGCGTCTCTCGTCTCCGGCGCTGGCAGGGGCTTCTTTCCCACTTGTGCCCCTGGGAAGCTTCTCTGTGCAGTTTGCACATTCAGGCCTGAGCTCATCTTTGGGGTTGGTTTCCGGGAATTTGGGAGGCCTGGGTGAGGATTTCCTTCCGGGGGAGCCTGCGTTTGCATCTGCCAGGCCCCTCGGTGCTGCCGGTCAGGAGGGCTCGGCCTGTGTGTTCAGCTCAGAGTCTCCGTAGTGAGAGGGCTCGGCCTGTGTGCTCAGCTCAGAGTCTCTGCAGTGAGAGGGCTCAGCCTGTATGTTCAGCTCAGAGCCTCCGTAGTGAGCTGCAGGACAAGAAGCGCCTTGCAGCAAGGCACAGCTGGGGTGACAGCAAGGCGGCTGGGGAGGAGGACGGCCCAACAGGGAAGCTGGCAAAGGATCCTACGGGGAGCCCGAGTCCACCAGGATCAACCAGGTGCAGTGAAAATAATAGGATAACCTTTTTTGTTTACAAAATTGGTGATAATTGAAAGAATAAGAAACTGCTGGTGAGGGTGTTAGCTAAATCACATCCATTTCCAATGAAAATACACATCAGCACATTTCAGGGAAAGCTGTTTGACAACATAATTAAAAACATCCTCTTCATACGTCTTGTCCTTTAACCAGGAATTTGAGACTGGAACGCAGATTTGTTGGTTAAAAATAATAAGATATTAGAAACAACCTAAGCTATGAACTAAACTCAGCATATTTATAAAACAGAATATCACACTCCCGTAACAATCTTGTTTTTGAAGGATGCTGACTGACTTCAGGAAATGTTCATGATATGTGATACGTGTAAAACAGAAGAAGCGGGGTGTGCATTAGGTACAAGGGCAACTTTGAAGTAAACACATGAGCCCGGGGAAGGGACAGGGGTGGGTACTGCCCACGCCTTCCTCCTGGAGGGCCCCTCCCTGTTCACACTGGTGCGCCCTGCGGTAAGAGGAGCAGAAATAGGAACCTGTTCCCCACTAACCACACGCGAGAACAGAGGCTGCTCGGAGGTCGGTAGCGGGCGTCCGCCTTCAGTTCCCAGCAACACTACTGGCAAGCTCCCAAGGGAGAAAACACCCATTTTATGTCGTCTGTGACACCCATAAAGAAAGGAAGTGAAGCTGTTGCTCAGTCCTGTCTGACTCTGCAACCCCATAGACTGTAGCCTGCCAGGCTCCTCCGTCCATGGGATTTTCCAGGCAAGAGTACTGGAGTGGGTTGCCATTGCCTTCTCCAGGGGGTCCTCCTGACCCAGGGATTGAACCCAGGTCTCCCGCATTGTAGGCAGATGCTTTACGGTCTGAGCCACCAGGGAAACCTTTTAACACCTATAATCTGTACTACAAACCTCACGAAACAGAGCTGAAGGCACAAATACTTGGAGGAAATGCAACGAGTCCAGTGCTCACCCTCCTAATAACTCTGAAATTAGAAGGCATTGCTCCCCTTCAGGGTGATGGACTTATCTAAACGCTCCTTTGTAATAATTTCTTGATACACAAAAGATTCATTCCACATGACTGGCTGAATTTAATATTCATTTGTGACCCAGTCAGGATAATAGGATGACACTCTCTCCAAACTCATTCTTATGAACTTTGTGAATTTATAGAAGTCTTAGAACTAGACGTCTAGTCTAGTGATGTATGAAAAGGATGCTTTTAATTATATTGTCGTAAGGACTTGTTTTCCTGAAGCCAACAAAATGTGATAAAAGAACATGTAGGGTACTCTTACCTCTTTTCTTTGTAAGCCCTTTGGGCATCCACTAAGCCTGCGGTCCGTGAAAAGCTAGCTCAGAGAACACACTCCTTAGCTGATGTCTGATCGCATGGGGTTTGGCGTCAGACAGGCCATGTCTGGCTGCCTGCTGATGAGCCTGATAGTCGCTGCCAGCCTCTGCCTGCACACACGGCCTCTGCAGACCCTCTCAAGTGTTCAGAATTGTCCATCACCCTAACCTGTGTACTGCACACGTTTGGACCCCTGTGGTGTCAGGGGCAAAAAAATCACGGACGGGCACCTGTTGCAGATTTTGCTGTTTTCCCTGCAGTCCCAGTAAGTTTTTCACTGTTGCCTAACAGAAAACCTTTACGTGTGACCTGCAACGGTGTTGTCCTCAAGTTTATGCAACTGGGTTTCAGACTTGACATCACACACCCTAACCCTGACTGGGGCATCTCAGGGAGGAAGGTGACCTCGGGGGTTTTCTCTGAGGCTTCTCCACGGGGTGTGGGAGGATTATGTTGGGGTGAACAGAGAAAAATCATTAAAAACAGCAGACGAGCCTCACACACAAGAGCCGTGGCCTGAGCCGCCCTGTGAAGCGGCCGCCCTGTTCCCCTCCGCGGCAGACGTTAGGGCCTCTCTCGGAGGACCGGTGAGGGGCCAGGCCGGCCCGGCTGCAGATCTGCTGCTGAGCGTGTCAAGCGCGAGACCCCTTGGGCCCGAGGGAGGCGGGACCGCTGTCCGTCAGCATGTGGGTCAGAGGCCACTTTACTCTGAACCATTAAAACTCTGTCGTCCCGAAATGAGGGCGCAAACCTAAAACCCAGTCAGGCAGCTAATTCAGCCGCAGCCCTCGGTCAAGCTGCTGCCCCACTTTGTTTTCCCTCTGCTGAATAGATGGAGTGCACGTGCTTCTCAAACAAGGAAGGCCTGAGTTCTGGCTGCCAGTACCACCCTGGAACAAAGCGACTCGCCTGGCACAGAGCAGGCGCCAGGGGCGGGGACCCCCCCATCTCCACCAGTGACGTGACTCAGCCCGGGGAGCCTGGGAGGGCAAGCAGGTCCCTGCTGGGCCAGAGCCAGGGCCCCCCCAAGTCAGGGTCCAGGTTCCTCCTGGACGGCTCCCTAGGGCGTCCCTGGGCGTGCAGGTGGCAGGAAGGGAGGCCTTAACTCATCCCAGTCATGTTCAATGCTGTATTCTGGTTTTCCCAGAGAGTCCTCAGATTCGCTAAGCTTGAGGCCTACAGGATGATTCCTGGGAGTGGAGAGGGGGTGGAAATTTGCTGGGGGCACCTGATCTTGAGGGGCTGAAGCTGCAAAGATGATTATCAGGGAACAGAAAGGTCAGTCCCAGTGCGGGCGAGGCGCCCCTCAGCGGGACACCCACGGGCAGGTGGGGGCCACGTTCCCAGGGCCTGGGGAGAGGCTCTGATGGTCCCATGTCACAGGCACACGTGTGAGACTTCGATTTACTTGGAGAAATGCTCTACAGGGTGCCACCGTCATCTCATGATCAGGCGGCAGGGAACACGCCAGGGAGCTCACCCTTCTCGAAGCTTCGGGGCCTCGATGGCGGGGGCCTGCGGTGGGCAGCGGGGATGAGACCCTGCAGGCTGGGCTGTAGAGGCCCTGCTGGGAGGAGATGCTGCCCCTTCCCCTGCCGTCACCCGGGGCAGCCTCCTGCCCCCCAAGTGTGTGGGGGCCAGGTGGCGAGCAAGTCCCCCGCAGACCCAGCCGTCCGCGCGCATCCGCAACCTGGAGCTGCCGGCAGAGCCCTCCCCAAGGCGCCCCGTGGCCTGGCCTGTGTGTGCAAATGCAGAGTCCTAGCCAAGCGAGGGAGCCTCCGCTCGACCTGCCAGGCCTGCTGGGCATCTGCCGTCCCCGGGACTATTAATAGCTCCCGCTCTCTCCTGAGAGGCCAGGTTTGGTGGATACTTTATACAGCCCCCCTATTTATAACCCAGTAGTGGATTATGCGATCAATTCCGAAGTGACAACCAACACTTTAAAGAAGGCGGCATGGAAAGTGTCGCTTTGCGGAGTGTTTGTGTTGGCTCACTGTGTGAAACGCATTTCTAACTGTGGGTTTCAATCAGGAGTTGAGAGCCCCTTGGCTGGACCAGAGACTTGATTCGGGAAACTTCTGATTACAGCCTGGCCCGGCCCATCGCCTCACCCCGCAGCTGAGGCACAAACACCCTGACGCGTTCTCTTTTGACCTGCGGAAGCCCCATGCTTCAGTGCCTTTGTGACACAAAAGCTAATTCATTTTCCCAGAGCTTTTGGTAATGATTAACCTGCATACCTGGGGCCCTGGGAATGCAAAGGAAACCAGCGTTGATACGCAGTGTCTGTCTCGGGTGGGAGCCACTTGATTAGAAGGCACAGCCCTGTCTCTGGGGAACGCAGCACAGGCAACGTCCTGTCGGGTGAACGAGACTAAGCCTAACCCTGAAAACGGACGAGCACGCGCGGACCTGCGCTTCTGCCTGCAGATCGGACCCAGCGGCCAAGGCACGGCAGGGGCCGGAGGGGCAGGGAGCCCTCGCGGCTGGCAGCGGCAAGGAAGCGTGGGGGCTCGAGGCGGGGGCGTGGGGACACCGGCAGTCTCTGGACGCGGCGGGCCGTCCGGGCTCCACGCGGAGGCAGCGGTAGTGCAGGACACTCACTGCGCTTGGAGGCAGCTCCGAGCACGCCGGTCCTGCTGGGTCTCCCAGCTCCTCCGAGGAGGCGCCGCAGGGACCCGCGCACACCGTCCGGTGGGGCGGCAGGTGGAGGGCGCGGCGGGCAGGGGGTGCCGCCCACGGCAGGACGCAGAGCGGGCTGGCCAGCCCGGGCCTTTCCTCGTGGCGGCTTTGGCATGGGGCAGGATTTCGGAGCCTGTGGACCAGCAGCAGGGCCAGGAGGTGGCCTCTGTCTCCCGTGCGAGGAGGTTCCTTTTCTCCCCTCAAAGATGGAAGCTGGGGCGTCTTCGTTTTGGAGGCCGCCAGAAGCGCAGCCCCGCCCAGGCTCGCTCCAGCTCAGGACTCGCTGTGAGGCTCCCCGTCATGCTGGTACAATCTTACCGGCGAGTTTTTCTTCCTGAAGGTCGTTGGCAAATATCTTTTAAGACTCACCCATTCTGATGAGAAGATTCTGACTATGACCTAATCGTGATGGTGCTTTGCAATTTACAGAATGTAGCACAAAAGTTAATTCATTCTTTTCTTCCAACGGCCTGTGAAGGAGCAGACACATTCTTGCCACACTTCTCTTATCCAGGTGGGACCTGAGTCCGGGGAACAGTCATAAAACGTGGGGCCACCGAGGTGCAGGGCTGAGGCTCCACTCAGACCCTAGTGTCTTCTCCCTCCAGAGGGCCCTCCCTAAGGGCAAGTTACCCATCCGTTTCAGCTTTTTCCTTTAAGAGGAATTGGTCAGTTCTGCAGATAAGGACGTGGATGTCACCACTCTATCCAAACAAAGAGCAGAACTCTGAACACATTGGAAGTCAACAGCTCTCCTCGGGTCCACAAGAGAAGGGAGGACACAGGAGAAACAGCTGCCCCGAGGCTGGGGGAGACCAGGCAGCGGCAGAGCTGGAGGCTCCCCAACCAGAGCCGCTCGGCTGCCTGTTGAGCTGCAGGAGTCAGGCGCTGGCAGAGCAGAAAGGACAGAAAAGGACGTCGGCGAGCAGGACGGAGCAGAGTCTGGAAACAGACCCGCGTGATGGCCACTGGTCTTTGACAAAACTAAAGGCAGCACACTGGGGCAAAGGCAGTCTTTCCAACAAACGTTGCTGGGACAACTGGACATCGACATGCAAAAGAACGAACCTAGACACGCCCTTATACTTCCACAAAAATTAACTCAAAATGGGCTATAGCCATAAAGAAAGTAGAAAGTCGCGCAGTCCTATCTAACTCTTTGTGATCCCATGGGCTATAGCCTGCCAGGATCCTCTGTCCATGGGATTCTCCAGGAAAGAATACTGGAGAGGGTTGCCATTTCCTCCAGGGGATCTTCCTGACCCAGGATCTTCAGGGGTCTCCTGTGTGCAGACAGATTCTTTAGCATCTGAGCTATCAGGGAAGCGCCTATAGATGTAAAGGTAAAATGCAAAACTATAACTCCTAGAAAATAACATAGGAGAAAACCTAGATTCCCTTGGGTTGTGATGCTTTTAAAAATACCATCCCTATATGTATACCTATGGCTGATTCATGTTGCGGTTTGACAGAAAACAAAATTTTGTAAAGCAATTATCCTTTAATAAAAAAAAAAAAAAATACAGTGCCGAAGGCACTCTTCATGAAACAAATCATTGATAAGCTGGACTTCAATAAAATTAAAAAAATTTATCCTGTGAAAGGATTTCAGAGAATGAGAAGATGGGCCACAGACAAGGAGAAAATATTTGCAAAAGACATCTGAAAGGACTGTTATTCAAGACGTATACTACTACTGCTAAGTCGCTTCAGTCGTGTCCGACTCTGTGCGACCCCATAGACGGCAGCCCACCAGGCTCCCCCGTCCCTGGGATTCTCCAGGCAAGAACACTGGAGCGGGTTGCCATTTCCTTCTCCAATGCAGGAAAGTGAAAAGTGAAAGTGAAGTTGCTCAGTCATGTCGGACCCTCAGTGACCCCATGGACTGCAGCTTTCCAGGCTCCTCTGTCCATGGGATTTTCCAGGCAAGAGTACTGGAGTGGGGTGCCACTGCCTTCTCCTTCAAGACATATAAAGAACTCTTAATACTCAACAATGAGAAAACAAACAACCCAATTAAAAATGGGCTGAAGACCTTAACAGGTGCCTCTTGAAAGAACGGATCCAGGTGGCAAAGAGGCAAATGAGAAGATGCTCCCAGAAAGCACAGGGCAGGGCGTCCAGGTGGAAAGAGGCCCCAGGAGCCTGCAGACTCCGTGGTGAGCAAGCGCGTGCAGACTCTGCACTCACCGGGGACCCTGCGGGTGAGCGTCCCTTCGCTGTGAAGCAGTGATTAAAGGCAAAGCTCTCCCTCATGGGCTTGTCAGGGGATTCAATGAGCCAATCCATGTGAGAGCTGTAAACACTCTCGTAAAAGCCCGAGACGTGATTTATGGCGCTTGGTTTGATTTTATAATAAAGACCATTTTTATGAGGAAAGAGATCCTCGAGCTTGTTAATCCAGCGCCCCTAGTCCTCCTGGGTCAGGCTCCGTTTGCGCTCACACCCACCACCTCCCCACGGGCAGCGTGGTCCTGCCTCCCGCATGACCACCAGCGTCGTGTTGAGGGGGATGGGCGGGCGCGCTCCTGCTGACCTGACCGCAGCTCCTCCTCCCGTCTGCGGGGCTCAGAGGCACCGTGGACCCAAAGGGGAGACGCAGGTTGCCGGCTTTGCGCTGGGCCCCTCCGGTCTCTGCTGCAGCCTTCGAGGCCTCTGAGGAACTGGACCTTAGCCCAGCTGGGCACCCCAATAGCACTGTCCCTGGAGGAAATGACCAGGCCCCTGTCCCGGCAAGTCAGGGTCACCTGGGGACATGACTCATGTTGTCCCTGAGGTCACTGTCCTCCTGAGGAAGAGCAGAGGCTTCAAGAAGGAGCAGGAGGTGGGGGTCCAGACGGTCCCCATGACGAACGCCCCCTCAGCACAGGCAGATTCCCCATGGAGACTGCACCACTGAGTGGTGGGCAGCCTGGCTGCAGGCCAGGGTCAACCCTCCAGAGGCGGGGGCCCTGGGGTCCCGCGACCCTGCAGAGGCGGGGGCCCTGGGGTCCCGTGACCCTGCAGAGGAGGGGATCCTGGGGTCCCGTGACCCTGCAGAGGCGGGGGTCCTGGGGTCCTGTGACCCTCCAGAGGCGGGGGTCCTGGGGTCCCGAGGTCCCTGTCTGCACGGCTGTCAGGACAGTCGGCCCAGCTCCCTGTTTTCAGTCACTGCAGGGACCGCTCCTTTGTTGGTATGGATGGGTTAGAGGAGAATGGATTTTCTTTTAAAACCCAAATGTGACATTTCTGAGGTTAAAAAAAAAAAAAAGTGGTAGATATTTTTAAATGCTTTCTCCCACTGACACCTATTTCGAGCACAGGGTTTATGATAAAGAAAGGGCGACAGAAAGGAGGTTGGGGGCCTGTGCTTTGCCACCAAGCACCCTCACGCTTGGCGGGGAACCCGGACCTGACCCTAGAGACACCAGGCAAAGCCCACAGGGAGCCGGGCTGAGGGGTGAGGCCTCCGGCATGACGAGGGGAAGACAGAGGATGGCTGGGGCGGGAGAGGCTGGGCCACTCCACCAGGGCCGCCCTGGCCCCTCGGAGGGACGTGCCCCGGGCAGGGGAATGCAGACAGCAGTCAGGGAGCAGCTTCGCAAAGACATGGGGTGCTGGGGTTACAGCAGGGCTGCTCACACCTGAGGCGGCGCGTGTGTGTGGCTGGGGGTCTGCCGCTCGCCCCCAGACCTTGGAAGCTGCAGGACAACCAGCCAGCTGGGTTCCCTGAACCACTCCTGCAAGAAAGTCGCCTCCAAATAGGCCTCAGGAAATGCTCGACAGCAGGAAATTTGATGGTCGAGTCTCCCCATTATCCTGACATAGTCCAGGTGGAGGCAGATGTCACTGAGAGATGATTTGTCAAACAGCAGAAATTTGTTCTGAGGGGACTTAAAGCTATTTGAATATAGAAGTAACGTATTTGCTGACTTTTGAAAAAGTAGAAAATATAATCAAACCACTAAAGGGAACATGCAGCTTCACTGTTTCCGGTCCTTATCCACATGTTTCCAGGCGTACAGTCTCTCACTGCCCTTGTCCAGCGCCCCAAATGCCCACGTCCCACCCCAGTGGTGGGTGGTACCACCCTAACAGTGGGGAGGGGAGCTTCTCCGAAAGCCTGTCCTCTCTTTCTAGGTCTGTAACAGATTGCAAACACCCAGTAAAACAAACGTTGCTAATTTCCATATTTTCTTCAATTATCTCTTTGGACTACAAACTTTCAGTCCTGAAATTTGTATGTCACGTGGAGAAACAGACAGGATTATCCAGCGAATGTCCTGGTTGCCCCCATCCTACCCTGCAGCAGCGCCTCCCTTCCTGAGGGCCTGGGGGTTATGGCTGGGGCTGGTGGGCACCCAGCCCTGCTGGCGGGCTCCCCATCCTGAACCCTCAGGTCTTACCCCGCCTGCCTCACCCCCCTGACGCAGTGCCACTCCGTCATCTGATGAGCAGTCCATGCACCGAGCGTGCCCTGAAAAAAACCCTGGGAAGCTTCCTCCCGCCACTTGATGCAAAGTGAAGCAAAGACAGCACCCTTGGTGCTTGTTTGGAGGCAGAATGGGATCGGCCACTGTAACAGAGCTGAGCGTGGGCCCGCCTGCACCTTTAGGGCTTCAATCCTGGCCTCCGCCCCCTGCAGGCCATCCCTGCCGAGCCCCCCGTCCAACCCCGACCTGGGGACATCATGGTCCTGCAGGGCCTAGGAGTGAGAGATGGAAGGCATCCGATGCGGAAGGAGCACACGCTCGGGACGGGGCCCTGGGGAGGCTGCACTAGCGGTCAGTGTGAGGGTTGCTGCCGTGGTCTGAAAGCCGAGAGGAGACTGCGGAAATATTTTTAGGAATATGGCATAACATGGAAGAAATGCGTCTGCCTGAAGCAGGGGAAGGTTGGAATGCCAAACAGTTCTCTTGGCTAAATTTAGCAGAAGTGCTATTTAAGACCTATGTTAGCAAATATATAATGTGGGAGACGTATGGAGTTCCTGGCCTGGAGTGTCCGCTCAGCACAGGACGCCAGCCTGTCGCTGGGACTGCTGTCCTTGGGCGGGGCCGTGGGCCAGGCGTGGAGCCACTTGCAGTGACTGAATCACGCCTGGTAGTCGAGCGGGCTACAGCCCTGGAGCCCTTCACCTGGGCGGCTCTCGGTAACAGGGGAAGGAGAACTCCTGGGCCCACAGAGACTCGTCATGACTGCCGACTACGAGCTGGTGGATGTTTTGCCAGCTCTCAGGTGGGACGCTGGGCAGGAGGTGGGAACCAGAGGCAGGGAGGCTGGCCAGGACACTCGGACCAGGAGCCTCCAGATGGCCTTCAGCAGAGGAGGGAAGCCAGGAGGACAGGGTCTGCCTGACGTGCTGCGGGGGTGCCCTGGGTCAGGAGAGCCCCTGGG
>SJXQ01007494.1:975881-997699 GCA_006408695.1 Aepyceros melampus
GTCTCCCCACCAGGGTCTGTGAGAACCTTGCTCTCTAGGGGCATCACTCGCTGTGGGACCTCCCCCCACTGCAGGGCCCCCATATCTCCAGGCCACTCCCTATTCCGGCCGTCCTGAGTTGCGGTTCATGGGGGGTTCTCAGCACAGTGGTGACAGGCCCCCCTAGCCCCCCAAAGCTGACTGCACACCCTTCATGGCTCAGCGGGCAGAGAGTCCTCCTGCTGTGCAAGAGACACAGGTTCGGTCCTTGGGTGGGGCCGATCCCCCGGAGGAAGGCATGGCCGCTCGCGCCAGCATTCTTGCCTGGAGAATCCCACGGACCGAGGAGCCTGGGGGTCACTACAGCCCTTAGGGCCTCAAGGACTCAGACACGACTGAGCGGCTGGTGCTTTCCCCACGCTTCTCCTTGCTGCTCAGCGCATGGTTGAGCGTGACTGTCCCGTAGGGGCCATGGTCACAGCGTCTGGTCCTGAGCACTGACCGCTGGGCTCAGACCCTGCTCCGGAGGGTCCTGACTCGGCGGCGAGGCTGGAACGGTGGCGGGCTCCACGAGTTACCAGCCCCCGGGAAGAGCTCCCATCCCGGTCACGTTCAGGCTCGAGTCAGGGGCAGGGCAGAGCCCTGCAGCCCTCTAGGACCGGCCCTGCAGCTTCTAGAGAGAAGCAGGCAGAACGCGGGGCTGGGCCCTCTTGCTGCTGGATGCAGAGCACAGCACCTTCCCCCACGGAGGAGACCTGCTGAGGGCCTTCGTCCATTCATCAGAACAGATCTCAGAGTCCTTGAACCTGGGCCTCCTGCACCTGGAGGTTTGACACCGCTCCTTTCAAAGACCTGCCTCGGAGCGACACCCAGCCCAGCTCCCACCCAGAGGCAGAGTCTCCTGCGGCCCGTTCCCACCCCCGTCCTAGCCCTGCTTGGGGGGACCTTCTGCAGGCCCCGGGGCCCACTGGCACGGTTGCTATGACAACGTGCACCAATGTCTGGAGAGAGGCCCCCCCCCACAATTTCCCACCTACAACTTTTTTAAAAAATAAAAAACAGATGTATTTCTCAAACATCCGGGTTTTCATGGTCTGTGTGCAGAGCAAACCCTGGGAAGAGGCAGCCCCTGGCCCCATGAGTGCCTCCTGCAGATGTTCAGGGGCTGAGAACCCAGAGTCGGTCCAGGAGGGAGACGTTTCCTGTGAGGCAGAGAGTGCGTCCCAGGCCAGCAAGGGACACCCTGGAGGACACATTCTGAGGGCCATGGGTGCCCAGGTGGGGCAGGTGTCCCTGTTCTCCCCCTGCCTGGTGCCCGTGGCCCCTCGTCCGCACTGGACACCTGTGTGCTGGGCTCCTGCTCAGGATCTCCCGTCCGAGCCCTCCGCATGTGCTGTGGGTGGATGACCTGGCAGCAGGCATTCTGTCCTCCCAAGCTCTAAGGCCAGGTCAGCACAGCTGCTCCCTGACCCACCAGGTCGTGGACACCAATGCCTGGCTTCTTGTACCTCCGTGGAGAAGTCGGTCCCTCCAACCAAAACCCCCGAAAAGCTCAAAAATGACACAGTGGAACAGTACCTGGTTTGCTGTAAAAATTGCTGAACAATTTTGGACAGGGCACCGTGACAGTCTCGCCAATATCCGCGGGGTGCCAGCAAGTAATGTTGTCCCAGATGCCGCTGCAGGCTGCAGGGGAGACAGGGGTGAGCGAGGCCCGCTGCCCACGTCAGGCCGCTCCCTCCGGCTGCGCGTGTGGCACTCAGAGCGGTGGGGCCAGGTCTGCTCTGAAGCTTTGCAAATAGAGAGCCTATCAATTAGATGATTATACTGCAAATCATCTTCCCGTGAAACAAACTCGCATCGTGATATTATTGAGAACATGCTTTGCACGGATTCACTGTGTCAGTTTTGCAGAAATGAGCGAGTGTGAAGAGATGAATCTGAGGCACCCAGTGTGCACTGTTGAATTTCAGTAGAATCAGTGCTTTTTCCTGATGATGCACTTGCCCCTGTGACACAGTGGGCACCACCTGGTATCTGTGTAAGTCTCGGAGGTGAGGGTCCCCTGAGGCACACACCCTTGTGCTTTATATGGACTCTGACTTCAAGGACAATTTGCAAATTTAAATATTTGATAAGCTTTCGTTGATTGCAGCAGTCAAGATGTTATATTGGTGATGAAATTTTAGGCTACCTTCATGGAGTTATCTAATAACTTGATTAGCATAACGTTAAAGCCTAAAACATTTTTCAGATCTCTTATTTTGCATAATAACCACCCCATAAGGGGTGGTATTCTTGCCTGGAGAATCTCACAGAGGAGCCTGGTGAGCTATATAGTCCATCGAGTTACAAAGAATCGGATAGGACTGAGTAACTAAGCACACATCTTCATTTTATTTGTAAAGGCCTTTAGAAAGATATTTTCAACTTTTTTGCAAAATTTGGTTTGGAGCCAACTTTTCATTATCTGTTTTCATAGAAGTAAAACATTCCTGTGGTCAAACCAAAACTATATCACAGTTATTGTACAGGTCTGGATGGCATGTCAGAGAGCAGAAATGTTGTTTCTTTGTTTTAACTGAAGCCAGCACACTGTTCCTCCAATACTGAAGTTTAACTGAAATGTAAAATTTTAGAGGTCACAAAACATAGTAGAAACACCTTGAACTTGTAGTAAAAATTCCTGGGTTCAAAGATTCATTTTCTGTTTGTTTGACGTTGAAAGGTCCTTGCACTGCTTGAACCTCAGTGCTATTTGTTGGTGAGATGATTAATGCAATGCTTGTATGAATTACCCTCATGGGGTGGTTATTATGCAAAATCAGAGATCTGAAAAATGTTTTAGGCTTTAACGTTGTGCTAATCAAGTTATTAGATAACTCCATGAAGGTAGCCTAAAATTTTATCACCAATATATCATCTGACTGCTGCAATCAATGAAACCTTATCAAATATTTAAATCTGCAAATTGTCCTTGAAGTCAGAGTCCATAAAAGCCACTTCCTTCCTCAGGGGATCTCCTTGACCCAGGGATCGACCCCAGATCTCCTGCATTGTGGGACGATTCTTTACCATCTTAAGCCACCAGGGAAGCCCCAAAATGAAAATACACTCATCCTACAAACTGAATTACATACCAAAGATTGAGTACATAAATTTATACTACAGTGGCTTACATATTTAAAGAAAATGTTGCTTTCTGAAAAATTAGAATAAGTCATCAAGGACAAAGATGTCAGTAGAAACACTCTCCCAGTCAGGTAGACAGTGTGGCCTGTGGGCCTGGGGGTGTGTGGGTGAGCAGGGGGCAGTGGTGGGGGGTTTACCTGGGCAGTGAGTCTGAGCACAAGCCACAGATAACAGGGAACATATGAGCTTCTCTCTCCATCTTCCAAACCTCATGAAAATGACAGTTGAGAAATCAAAAGGGCAATTCCTAGAGCTCATAAAACTTTGAAGACAGACAGCACGTGTGTTTTAAAGACTCAGGTGGAGCACAGGGGGGCGCAGAAGAGCCTGCAGGAGAAGGGAAGTGGGCAGTGCCCTTGAAGGGCCCTGGACCCCAGGACCCAGGGCTCGGGCCGACTAAATTTGGAAGAATCACATTGAGTGTGAATTCTGAACTCTGGGAACTCCAGCCTCCCCCAGCCTGTCAAGGGTCTGGAAGCTCTGCTTAGGCCACCTGCTGGAGCAGCGCCCAAGGGAGTCCCCAGACAACCAGGCCACCTGAGACGGGTGGAGTCGCTCTGAGAACTGCAGCTGGGGACCACCTGGCGTTCCTCCTGAGAGAAGCTTGTCTTGTTCTGCTGCAGTCTGACGCTAATTGTTGAGAGATATGGGGCTTCCCAGGTGGTGCTGATGGTAAAGAGCCCAGCTGCCAATGCAGGAGACGTAAGAGATGTGGGTTTGACCCCAGCAGATCCCCTGGAGGAGGGAGTGGTGACCCCTGCAGTATCCTTGCTTGGAGAACCCCATGGAGACTAGAGCCTGGCAAAACTTTGTTTCGCAAAGCCAGATTTCCAGACATTCCCAACCGTCATTCTCACCTCTAACTCTGTGGCTGCTTAGCAACTCACTTTCCTAGTTTTTCCAAAGCACACGAATTGGTTTTCCCAGAAACAAGTGCCTTTTGGTATCTGTCAGCTTACATACTGTTTAACTAAGCTGTTGGTTGAGTAGGAGACGTGGGTGGTGACGATACATTGTAAGCTTGGCAAAGTGGTCCCAGAGGTTGCAGGGAGGAGGTGGTAAGGAGTCTTAAGCAAAGAGCTTCCCGCCAGGGTCAACCAGAAAAGAAAGCATAGGAGCCCAGCAGACACTGGTGCTGGGCTTCCTAAGCTCGTCTTGGGAGGGCAGTTTAGGGTCCTGAAAGTAACCTCCTAGCCCAAGTGGTTCAGGAAAACTGACCTGACGCAGGGTGCAGCCTCCAGACATCCCCGAAACTTCACGGCATCTGATACAGAAGGCGCTGGAGGCGCTGAGGAATAGTGTAGGCCGGGCTACGGTCGGAACACGTGCCTATAGATATGCTGGAGCTCCAAGGGGACAGCGGCAATTCACCCGCCGGAAAGGAATCTTAAGCGGGGGGTACCCACCATCATGGAGAGAACCCTAATCCCCTTGTTCCCCAAAACCAACTTTCTCTCCAAGCTATCTCTGGGCAAGTCACCCTACCACTGATGGGGGGTACTGGTGTTGTTTGGAGTCCTGGATTTATTTTCTCATTATTTCAATGACATAAACATGGCTTTCCAGAAAACCATGTGAGTCTCACTACTCAGGTCCTGCAGTTGCCCTAGGCAGAGCTTTCACAGGCACTGCATTTCCTGCTCACGGGTGCACACAGGGAGGTTGGGGCCAGAACTCCATCTGGCCACCACCACCCTGACCCATGAAGGCCATGTCCTCACTGGAGGTTTGTGGTCGGAGCCCTGGACACAGAGCCAGAGGCGCGTCCAAGTCCAGTGAGCATGTGGGCAGAGGACGGCCCTGGGCACTCGCCCGGGGGCTGAGGGCTGACGTCTCAGGTAGGCTCTGAGCACACGGATAAGGCTGCCCTCTGTGGGTGAGGCTCCGGGGGCGTTCCCAGCAGAGGCCAGGCTCTGCTCCATCCTTGTTGTCACTGGGAGAGGAATTCAGTCACCAGCCAACACCAAGGCAGAGAGAGCACAGCAGTGGGATCGCGGGCACCCAGGGACCCTGGCAGACCGGAGATGCCCGGATGGGGGGAGGTGCCCGGGTGGGGGGAGGTGCCTGGAGGGCAGGCGGGCAGCATGGGGTGATGGAGGAGCATCCCAGCCCCACCGGGAGCGCCTGGGAGTGGCTCCACTCCTGCGGCCTGGCAGACCAGCACGGGGCCGAGGGACCAGCACTCCAGCACCGGTCACCTTGCTCCAGACGGGGTATGGGGCAGGGGCTGCAGGAGCAGGGACGTGGGAAAAGAAAATGAAACACGCCTGTTCCCGGCAAGAAGGTGCGAGGTCTGGCAGCTGCTGGTAGCTCCAGCACCACCTTCCATTCGTAAGTTTAGTTTAAAGTTGAAATCATGAGCGGCCGGGATCACATGCTGCAGGCACATGCTGGACGTGCCCCTGGGCTCTGAGGCTGGAGCCGAACTGGTTGCTGGACACCAGCCTGGGGACAGCAGGGCCCACGAGGCCCGGGCCGTCCCCACGATGTGCTGACCTAGCTCAGGAGAAGCCAGAGAAATGGCACCCCTTGCTCTCTGGCCAGGCCTCGTGTGGGATGTACACACGCCTCGCGTGGGATGTACACACGCCTCGCGTGGAATGTACACACGCCTCGCGTGGGACATACTGTGGCCAGAATAACAAGGTCTCCAAGGCTCACCTGGCCGACCAGGGAGGAGGCTGGAGCTCTGGGGCTGCCCTGCGTGTGCCTGCGGATAACACCATCAGAGGGCAGGTCTCCCCTCAGTGCAGGCTGGCAGTAGGGCAGCTAAGGGCCAGTGGACAGTATACCAGGCCTGTGGGGGTGCCCTGGCGTGCCGAAGTGGGATGTGCCAGGGTCCGCATGGCCCCGGGAGCCCAGAGTGGCGGTGGGGCACCTCCTGGGGTGACGGCAACACTGGAGGGCCATCCCTGCTCCCCAACTTGATGGCCCCCGACACCTCCACAGACCTGGGGGGCTGTGCCCAATGACCACCCATCACATGCGCCCTCTGGGGAAAGGGCTGCCCAGGAGGAGTTGCGAGAGCAACAGGGGACAGGATGCCACCCATGGGGGCTGGCTCTGCCCTCAGGAGCTTGTTTTATCCCCAGACCCAGGCAGCAGGGCGGGGGTGGCTCCCCGGTCTCAGCTCCTGGATGTGGACGTGCAGGCCCACATCTGCTGGATCATCGGAAAAGGGAGAGAGTTTCAGAAAAACATCTACTTCTGCTTTACTGACTATGCCAAAGCCTTTGTGTGGATCGCAACAAACTGTGGAAAATCCTTCAAGAGATGGGAATACCAGACCACCTCACCTGCCTCCTGAGAAATCTGTATGCAGGTCAGGAAGCAACAATTAGAATTGGACATGGAACAACAGACTGGTTCCAAGATGGGAAAGAAGTGCGTCAAGGCTGTATATTGTCACCCTGCAGGGCTCCAAAATCACTGCAGATGGTGACTGCAGCCACGAAATTAAAAGACGCTTACTCCTCGGAATAAAAGTTATGACCAACTAGACAGCACATTAAAAACCAGAGACATTACTTTGCCAACGAAGGCCTGTCTAGTCAGAAGTTTGGCTTTCCTGGTAGTTATGTATGAACGTGAGAGTTGGACCATAAAGAAAGCTGAGCACCGAAGAAGTGATGCTTTTGAACTGTGGTGGTGGAGAAGACTCTTGAGAGTCCCTTGGACTGCAAGGAGATCCAACCAGTCCATCCTAAAGGAGATAAGTCCTGAATATTCACTGGAAAGACTGATGCTGAAGCTGAAACCCCAATGCTCTGGCCACCTGATGGGAAAACTGACTCATTTGAAAAGACCCTGATGTTGGGAAAGATTGAAGGCAGGAGGAGAAGGGGACCACAGAGGATGAGACTGTTAGATGGCATCACCAACTCAATGGACATGAGTTTGAGCAAGCTTCAGTAGTTGGTGATGGACATGGAGGCCTGGTATTCATGGGGTTGTAGAGATTCAGACACGACTAAGTGACTGGACTGAGTGATGTGGTGGGGCCCCCCAGCCCCGCCTGCAGCGCCTCTGCATGACCTGTCTGGGGTGGGCAGGGTAGACACCCAGCGGGCGCCCAGCTCGGCGAGGCTGCTTCTGCCCTGGCCTTCAGTGGCAGCGCCAGGCCGGTGGTCTCGGTGTGCACCAGATGGAGTGTTGCTGGCCCGCCTGGGCCTCCTGGGTGGCAAGGGGCCCCCAGGGCCCCCGACCCTGGCACTCCTGTGGGGCCACCCCCATGCAGGCCACAAGCCCACTGCCAGGCCGAGGACGGGAGACCAGCTGGCTGGTTAGTGCCTCAAGACAGCTCTGATGTTGGGGCCCTCTCGTCCCCTGAGTTCCAGTCTGGGTGATTCAGGCCACACTAATTACTAGACCTCTCCCAGCGGGAACAAAGCAGGTTGAGAATGACTGCCACAGTTCCTCACTGAGCCTGCCATTCTCCTCATGAGCCTTTGACAGTCAGTGCCAGGCTCTGCCTGGAGAACAAGGACTATGGGGCAGGGCCAGCTGGGACTCACTAAGAGGACCTGAGGACGTCAGAGCCAGGAGGATCAGCTGACCCCTGGAGGCACTCTGCCTCATACCTGGGGGTCCACACCTAGAGAGTCTCAGGAGTCTTAAGGCCCACAGGACGCACGCCACTTCCTGCGACACCAGCTTCTGTCCTCTCCAAACGTCTCAGCCATTCATGGAGATGCCCTTACAATCCTACAAAACCTTCCAGGTGTGCGATCTTAAACTACGAGCACTGCACACATGCTGGGTGTGTGTTGCATGGGCGTCAGTCCAGGTGCGGGGAGATGTGCGTGGCCTGGGAGCCCGTGCCTGCTCTGGTTAGTCCCTGGCTGACAGCACGTCATGCCAGGGGTGGAACGGCCCCCGTGGCCCCTGCTCCAAGGTGCAGCCTGGTTCCTAGTGAACGCGCCTCCCTGACCCTGGCTTACTTCAGGCCAGTGGCCCAGCATGGGTGGTCTTCTGGGCCCCCTGAGAGTCCAGCACCTCCACTTCCCACAGCCCAGAGGCTCCTCACCCCAAACGCTGGCACTGACCCCTCCTAGACCCTGCTCTGGGGGCTGACCTCCCCGGCAGAGGACAGGTACAGGCCCAGAAGACCTCCCTGACAGCTGCAGCGGGGCGGCTGCCAGTCACTTCTCATCCCTGTGTCCCCTGAGACGGGGGGGCCTCCCTTCCCTCCATAGCGGGGCAGAAATCACAGGGTATCCCAAGGACTCTCCCCAAAGACACCCGCTCCACAAACAGTCCTGCCCTTTGGCTTTGGTGCTGTGGGTCTTGGGGAAACACCCCTCTGAGTGGCCTCCTCCTGGCCACTCATGGGCACCTGGTTCTTGCTCTCTTCTGGGCCTGAGAACATCGTATACATCGGCCTATACATCCTATACAATATGCTGTACAACATCTTATACACCCTACACAACACCTTACACAACACCCTATGCAACACCCTACACAACATCCTATACAACATCCTGAACAACATCCTACACAATACCCTATTCAATACCCTATACAACACCCTACACAACACCCTATACAACACCCTATACATCCTACACAACACCCTACACAACATCCTGAACAACATCCTACACAATACCCTACACAATATCTTATACAGTACCCTATACAACACTCTATACAGCACCCTGTACACCCTGTACAACATCCTACACAACACCGTACACAACACCCTATACAACATCCTACACAACATCCTATACAACACCCTACACAACACCCTATACAACCTACACAATATCCTATACAACACCCTACACAACACCTTACACAACACCCTACACAACATCCTATACACACCCTACACAACATCCTATACATCCTGCACAATATCCTATACAACACCCTATGCAACACCCTATACAACACCCTACACAACATCCTATACAACATCCTACACAACATCCTATATAACATCCTACACAACACCCTACACAACATCCTATACATCCTACACAACACCCTACACAACACCCTACAGAACACCCTATACAACACCCTATACATCCTACACAATATCCTATATAACAACCTACACAACACCCTACACAACACCCTACACAACACCCTATACATCCTACACAATATCCTATACAACACCCTACACAACACCCTACAGAACACCCTACAGAACACCCTATACAACACCCTATACATCCTACACAATATCCTATATAACAACCTACACAACACCCTGTACAACATCCTACACCATACCCTACACAATATCTTATACAACACCCTACACAACACCCTATACAACATCCTATACAACACCCTACACAACACCCTACACAACATCCTATACAACACCCTACACAACACCTTACACAACACCCTACACAACATCCTATACAACACCCTACACAACATCCTATACATCCTGCACAATATCCTATACAACACCCTATGCAACACCCTATACAACACCCTACACAACATCCTATACAACATCCTACACAACATCCTATATAACATCCTACACAACACCCTACACAACACCCTACAGAACACCCTATACAACACCCTATACATCCTACACAATATCCTATATAACAACCTACACAACACCCTACACAACACCCTACACAACACCCTATACATCCTACACAATATCCTATACAACACCCTACACAACACCCTACAGAACACCCTACAGAACACCCTATACAACACCCTATACATCCTACACAATATCCTATATAACAACCTACACAACACCCTGTACAACATCCTACACCATACCCTACACAATATCTTATACAACACCCTACACAACACCCTATACAACATCCTATACAACACCCTACACAACACCCACACAACATCCTGAAGAATACCCTACACATCCTACACAACACCCTGCACAGCACCCTGCACACCCTGTACAACACCCTGTACTGTCTGCCCCACGGGCACAGAGACGTGACGTGCTTTCCTTTCAGAAAAGCAGGATGCCCTGTGGGTGTCTTCTTTGCTTTCTCAACATGCGTCTCATCTTTTTCCTGTTATTTCCGCAGCGTGCCGCGTTTTTAGCGGCACTTCCGTGTGACACACACCGAGTGGTGACACGACGGTCTGATCGAAACTCTAGGTAGCAAGTCCTTAGTAGGTGTCCCCCAGGTGACTGGACTTGTTTCCTGTTCTTTTAGAAGGAACTGCAGTTCTTCCCCAAATGGTGAGGAAAAGCTCTTTACAGAGAATGCTAATTGATATGTGCTAAGAATGGTTAGAACTTTAAAAGCTGACATTCTGGACACTGAGACAGACTGGTTCAAGTGTGAATCAGGAACAGGACTGGGGGAAGGCTGGGAAAGACAAGCAGCTCCAAAGACCACCAGCCACCTGCAGGGAAAAAGGACTTGGTGTTCCAGATCTGGAGGCCACTTATACTCAAGTGGCCAGACAGCATAATGGGATACTGAGGGACACATCGATCACCAGTGTGGGGACCCCACGGAGCACACACGTGACCTGCACCCGCTCTTCCCAGAGGGTCCGATCTGAGTCTCCTCAAGCCTTCATGTCCAAGCTGCTGGAAGAAGACACAGGGGCTGGAAGGACACACCAATATGCACCCGGAATATGGGACACTGTGTGAGGTGACTGATCTGCTGCTTAACGTCTGGGGGTGCAGGCGGAAGCGCCCCTGGAGTCAGAGCCCACAGCTCTGTGGACACGTCCACAGAATGCGTCCTGCACAAGCCAGCTTAGCAAGTGCAGCAGTGCCGACAGCCGCTGAACACTTAACACCTCCTCTGCAACACCTGATTCCACGGATGTTCAGTCACACAGAAAGGGCAGCCTCGCCGCCGGAAAACTGCTCATGAAGACAGTAGGGAAAGCCACAGTCCCTTGGCCTGCAGAGTGAGGTCCGGCCCTGGAGTAGCTGGGGCAACGTGGGATCCTGGGCCCTGGCTGGAGAGAGGCGGCCAGGGTCCCCACCGGGGACTCCAGGAGAGGCCTCGGGGTGCTCTCACGGGAGCAGTCTCAGAGCCAGAAAGTGCGGCCCGCTCTCGTGTAGCTTACTTATTCCTTGAAGGTGAGGGTTCTGCATTCCCGCAGGAAAAGAGAAACTGCCAGATGAACCCTGCTGGGGCAGCAGCACAGATGTGGTCACTGCTGGTTGGGCTGACGTGAGGCTCACCACCGGCTGGGCTGACGGTGAGGCCGCCCTCGTTAAAACAGGACTGCAGCCACCCTGTGCAGATGCAGCTTGGCAGCACCCCTGCAGGGGGCTGTGCCGACCCAGAAGGTTTGCCAGCTGTCCTCTGTACTCTGAAACTCTGATTTAACAGTTTTAAAGAAAGGAGTTATCTCCATTTTAGCCCTCAGAGCCACTGGTCTGCTTCCGGCTCCCAGCAGCCCCCGTCTACTATCAATGTAAATAACTGAAAGCTTGAAGGATCGTCTCACCAACTGAAGTTGGGAAAAATCCTTTTTAAAGTGGGTTGGCCAAAATATTCATTTGAGTGCCACCCTGGCCAGCTTTAACTTGAATGAAATTCTTGGCCAACCCAAATAAAAGGGTTTGTGCTTCTCTGTGAACCTGCTTGCCTGTTCTGACCCAAATGACCAAACAGGCCGCTTCCCACTTGCCTGCCGCCCAAGGGCCTCGCTCTGGGTGCAGGGTGAGTGTGTGATTTGCCACTTTCTGCAGGTAAATCCAGGCCAGACTTTGAAACCCCCGAGGTCGAGACGACTCTGACCAAAGGGCTTCCCCAGGCCAGTGGGCACCCAGGATTCGAAAGAGGCCACACAGGCGGCTGGGGCAGCCCAGAGCCTCCCACCTCTCCCAGGACGCAGAGAACAGTGCACCCAGAGGAGGCCATCCTCGGGGCCTGTCTCTGGTCAAATTTGCTGCGGAGAAGGCAATGGCACCCCACTCCAGTAATCTTGCCTGGAAAATCCCATGGACGGAAGAGTCTGGTGGGCTGCAGTCCATGGGGTCACTAAGAGTCGGACACGACTGAGCGATTTCACTTTCACTTTTCACTTTCATGCATTGGAGAAGGAAATGGCACCCCACTCCAGTGTTCTTGCCTGGAGAATCCCAGGGACGGGTTAGCCTGGTGGGCTGCCGTCTACGGGGTCGCACAGAGTTGGACACGACTGAAGCGACTTAGCAGCAGCAATGGCCAAAGAGGGGCTCCAAGAAGGCTCCAGGCTCAGCCCTGGTCGAGCCTGGCCCCTTCCCAGGGCGGCTATGGTTACGACCAGCAGAAACCTCCTCACATCCTCACTGCCACCTCGCCTTGACTGCCTGCTGAGACCACCTCTCAGAATGCTCCCACCCTAGACTCAGGCCACACAGCACAGGAAGGACCCCAGGGTCTGCCTCCTGACTGCAGGGTGTGCAAGGCTGAGATGCGGAAGGTACCCCCAGGGAAGCGGCCCGGAATGCCCCATGTTTCAGCCCCTGCGCCGCAGACGGTGACGTGATCCCTTTGGAATTTCGAATATGGAAGTGGCAAAGTTTCATTTCAGTTCAGGTGGATTCCATAGTTGAGAGTCATATTCTAGGGCCTGAACTAATGCTAAATGAAGACTCAAAACCCAGAACTAATCAAAGCTGTTAACTGAACAAAACAATGTTTTTTTTTTTTAAAGAAATGTACAGAAGTCCACTTTGAACCTATTTAAAAAATATGCTGAATCCAATCAACCCCAAATATCAAAATGTCCCCCACAATGAGCTGAGCAAATACGGTGCCTGTGGTGGGTGTCCTGGCAGGCACGCCTGCCTGAGGGCTGACTGGAAATCCCCCTGAGACAGGTGTCTCCTCCCACAGCACCAGGACAGGACCGTCAGGAGACCCATGAGGCCCCGCAGTGGGTCAGCGCAGAGCTGATGGAGACAAGCTTATGCAGACGCCTCACTTTAATATACAACACCCTACACAACACCCTACACAACATCCTGAACAACATCCTACACAACACCCTATACAACACCCTACACAACACCCTATACATCCTACACAACACCCTACACAATACCCTATACAATATCCTGAACAACATCCGACACAACACCCTACACAACATCCTATACAACATCCTGAACAACACCCTACACAACATCCTGTACAACATCCTACACAACATCCTATACATCCTACACAATATCCTATACAACACCCTACAGAACACCCTATACAACATCCTACACAACATCCTATGCAACACCCTACACAACATCCTATACAACACCCTGAACAACACCCTACACAACATCCTACACAACATCCTATACATCCTACACAACACCCTATACAACACCCTACAGAACACCCTATACAACATCCTACACAACACCCTATACAACACCCTACAGAACACCCTATACAACATCCTACA
Organism: Aepyceros melampus; assembly: GCA_006408695.1. Classification (NCBI taxonomy): domain Eukaryota; kingdom Metazoa; phylum Chordata; class Mammalia; order Artiodactyla; family Bovidae; genus Aepyceros; species Aepyceros melampus. Next base: position 989,445 of record SJXQ01007494.1, read on the forward strand.
CAACACCCTATTCAATATCCTGAACAACACCCTATACAACACCCTATGCAACACCCTATACAACATCCTACACAACACCTACAGAACACCCTATACAACACCCTATACATCCTACACAATATCCTATATAACAACCTACACAACACCCTGTACAACATCCTATACAACACCCTACACAATATCCTATACAACACCCTATTCAACATCCTGAACAACACTCTATACAGCATCCTGTACATCCTAAACAACATCCTACACCATACCCTACACAATATCTTATACAACACCCTACACAACACCCTACACAACATCCTATACATCCTACACAACACCCTACACAACACCCTACACAACACCCTATACATCCTACACAATATCCTATACAACACCCTACACAACACCCTACAGAACACCCTACAGAACACCCTATACAACACCCTATACATCCTACACAATATCCTATATAACAACCTACACAACACCCTGTACAACATCCTACACCATACCCTACACAATATCTTATACAACACCCTACACAACACCCTATACAACATCCTATACAACACCCTACACAACACCCTACACAACATCCTGAAGAATACCCTACACATCCTACACAACACCCTGCACAGCACCCTGCACACCCTGTACAACACCCTGTACTGTCTGCCCCACGGGCACAGAGACGTGACGTGCTTTCCTTTCAGAAAAGCAGGATGCCCTGTGGGTGTCTTCTTTGCTTTCTCAACATGCGTCTCATCTTTTTCCTGTTATTTCCGCAGCGTGCCGCGTTTTTAGCGGCACTTCCGTGTGACACACACCGAGTGGTGACACGACGGTCTGATCGAAACTCTAGGTAGCAAGTCCTTAGTAGGTGTCCCCCAGGTGACTGGACTTGTTTCCTGTTCTTTTAGAAGGAACTGCAGTTCTTCCCCAAATGGTGAGGAAAAGCTCTTTACAGAGAATGCTAATTGATATGTGCTAAGAATGGTTAGAACTTTAAAAGCTGACATTCTGGACACTGAGACAGACTGGTTCAAGTGTGAATCAGGAACAGGACTGGGGGAAGGCTGGGAAAGACAAGCAGCTCCAAAGACCACCGCCACCTGCAGGGAAAAAGGACTTGGTGTTCCAGATCTGGAGGCCACTTATACTCAAGTGGCCAGACAGCATAATGGGATACTGAGGGACACATCGATCACCAGTGTGGGGACCCCACGGAGCACACACGTGACCTGCACCCGCTCTTCCCAGAGGGTCCGATCTGAGTCTCCTCAAGCCTTCATGTCCAAGCTGCTGGAAGAAGACACAGGGGCTGGAAGGACACACCAATATGCACCCGGAATATGGGACACTGTGTGAGGTGACTGATCTGCTGCTTAACGTCTGGGGGTGCAGGCGGAAGCGCCCCTGGAGTCAGAGCCCACAGCTCTGTGGACACGTCCACAGAATGCGTCCTGCACAAGCCAGCTTAGCAAGTGCAGCAGTGCCGACAGCCGCTGAACACTTAACACCTCCTCTGCAACACCTGATTCCACGGATGTTCAGTCACACAGAAAGGGCAGCCTCGCCGCCGGAAAACTGCTCATGAAGACAGTAGGGGAAAGCCACAGTCCCTTGGCCTGCAGAGTGAGGTCCGGCCCTGGAGTAGCTGGGGCAACGTGGGATCCTGGGCCCTGGCTGGAGAGAGGCGGCCAGGGTCCCCACCGGGGACTCCAGGAGAGGCCTCGGGGTGCTCTCACGGGAGCAGTCTCAGAGCCAGAAAGTGCGGCCCGCTCTCGTGTAGCTTACTTATTCCTTGAAGGTGAGGGTTCTGCATTCCCGCAGGAAAAGAGAAACTGCCAGATGAACCCTGCTGGGGCAGCAGCACAGATGTGGTCACTGCTGGTTGGGCTGACGTGAGGCTCACCACCGGCTGGGCTGACGGTGAGGCCGCCCTCGTTAAAACAGGACTGCAGCCACCCTGTGCAGATGCAGCTTGGCAGCACCCCTGCAGGGGGCTGTGCCGACCCAGAAGGTTTGCCAGCTGTCCTCTGTACTCTGAAACTCTGATTTAACAGTTTTAAAGAAAGGAGTTATCTCCATTTTAGCCCTCAGAGCCACTGGTCTGCTTCCGGCTCCCACAGCCCCCGTCTACTATCAATGTAAATAACTGAAAGCTTGAAGGATCGTCTCACCAACTGAAGTTGGGAAAAATCCTTTTTAAAGTGGGTTGGCCAAAATATTCATTTGAGTGCCACCCTGGCCAGCTTTAACTTGAATGAAATTCTTGGCCAACCCAAATAAAAGGGTTTGTGCTTCTCTGTGAACCTGCTTGCCTGTTCTGACCCAAATGACCAAACAGGCCGCTTCCCACTTGCCTGCCGCCCAAGGGCCTCGCTCTGGGTGCAGGGTGAGTGTGTGATTTGCCACTTTCTGCAGGTAAATCCAGGCCAGACTTTGAAACCCCCGAGGTCGAGACGACTCTGACCAAAGGGCTTCCCCAGGCCAGTGGGCACCCAGGATTCGAAAGAGGCCACACAGGCGGCTGGGGCAGCCCAGAGCCTCCCACCTCTCCCAGGACGCAGAGAACAGTGCACCCAGAGGAGGCCATCCTCGGGGCCTGTCTCTGGTCAAATTTGCTGTCGGAGAAGGCAATGGCACCCCACTCCAGTAATCTTGCCTGGAAAATCCCATGGACGGAAGAGTCTGGTGGGCTGCAGTCCATGGGGTCACTAAGAGTCGGACACGACTGAGCGATTTCACTTTCACTTTTCACTTTCATGCATTGGAGAAGGAAATGGCACCCCACTCCAGTGTTCTTGCCTGGAGAATCCCAGGGACGGGTTAGCCTGGTGGGCTGCCGTCTACGGGGTCGCACAGAGTTGGACACGACTGAAGCGACTTAGCAGCAGCAATGGCCAAAGAGGGGCTCCAAGAAGGCTCCAGGCTCAGCCCTGGTCGAGCCTGGCCCCTTCCCAGGGCGGCTATGGTTACGACCAGCAGAAACCTCCTCACATCCTCACTGCCACCTCGCCTTGACTGCCTGCTGAGACCACCTCTCAGAATGCTCCCACCCTAGACTCAGGCCACACAGCACAGGAAGGACCCCAGGGTCTGCCTCCTGACTGCAGGGTGTGCAAGGCTGAGATGCGGAAGGTACCCCAGGGAAGCGGCCCGGAATGCCCCATGTTTCAGCCCCTGCGCCGCAGACGGTGACGTGATCCCTTTGGAATTTCGAATATGGAAGTGGCAAAGTTTCATTTCAGTTCAGGTGGATTCCATAGTTGAGAGTCATATTCTAGGGCCTGAACTAATGCTAAATGAAGACTCAAAACCCAGAACTAATCAAAGCTGTTAACTGAACAAAACAATGTTTTTTTTTTTTAAAGAAATGTACAGAAGTCCACTTTGAACCTATTTAAAAAATATGCTGAATCCAATCAACCCCAAATATCAAAATGTCCCCCACAATGAGCTGAGCAAATACGGTGCCTGTGGTGGGTGTCCTGGCAGGCACGCCTGCCTGAGGGCTGACTGGAAATCCCCCTGAGACAGGTGTCTCCTCCCACAGCACCAGGACAGGACCGTCAGGAGACCCATGAGGCCCCGCAGTGGGTCAGCGCAGAGCTGATGGAGACAAGCTTATGCAGACGCCTCACTTTAAGCCGCCATCCTCTGTACAAGTCCTCAACAACCTTCCCTCCGACGTCAGTGACCCCCTGGGACACTGTTGGTGCCGCGCAAGCTCCCGGGTGGGCAGAGTCAAGTCGCATCGCACAGGAGGCCGGACTCAGCTGACGCCTGGGGCTGGAGCATGGGGAGTCCTGCCACGTTACTCCCGGGGCGATCTTCTGTGGATTTACGAGCAGCACTTGGGCGGCATCCCGGGATGGTCCCGGGACATCCATCTCGCAGTGTTATGACAAGACATCCTCACACGGGCCGGCAGCTGCTCATCCGAGCATGACCTCCGGGGCTGGACTCCCGGCCTTGCAGACCAGCCTCCTGGGGGCTGCGGGCGGGACCGGGGCGCCTCCTGCGTCCACAGGCCGCTGCCCGGGGGCGCATCCTTCTGATCTCGCGCAGCCGGGAGCCCCCTCTCCCTGTCTTCCTCCTTCTGGGCCACACCCTTCGGGCCGGCCCTCGGTCACTCCTCCGGCCTCTGGGCCCATGGCCCCGCATGGTCCTCCTGCCGGGCGGCCTCCAGCCTTCCTCCCATCCCTTCCTCTCGCTCCACCCGGCCTCCTCTCTCGGGGTCCCCGCTGACCCCCAGGGAGGGGGTGGATCTTCTCACTCCGCCCATCTGCAGCTTCAGGCCTTGGGGCTCCTCTGACTTCCCCCCTCCATGGCTCACTGCACTTGCTCCACAGCGGCGTCCCCAGCCAAGTGGCCTCTCCGGCGGCCCGCCCAGCTCTCCAAGCTGGGGAACAAGCCTTACCCCCCACCTGCCCGGCGACCTTTGGTGCTTCACGCAGGGCGGGTCAGGAGCAGAGGGACAGCAGGGGAAGCTTGCTGTCCTTGTCACTGGGGCGGCGGGCCCCCAGGCAGCCTGGCCTCACCCTCCGTGTCCGCTCAGACCAGCCTCAGTCCTTTCCTCGCAGGGAAGGAGGGAACTGTAAGAAGTCACAGATGACTCGAGAAGCGGGAGCAGCGCTTCCCTGGGGTGGGGAAGAGGTGACTTGTTGGTCAGTTCTTGGGCTGTGGGAGCCCCTCACAGCTCACAGCCAGGGTGGTGTCCAAGGGCAGGCGTCTGGGCTGCCCTGGGCCCCGGTTGAGCGCCTGAACTGTGGGGACTCTGCCTGCAGCTGAACCCCAGCGGCTTCCGATGGCCCCTGAGGACACTCAGGGAACCGGGCGTGTAGTGAGGACAGCCAGCCAGGAAGGACTCACCAAATCCACACGCTGCCCCCAAACCCCAGCAGGGCGATGTCACTCTGAGTGGCCAGGGAGGGTCCTCCATCCCAAGGGGGCGTCTGAGTAGAGGTGCAGATAATAGATGAACAGAGGCAGCTGTGGGGGTTCAGGGGGAGGCCCCTCAGCTTTGAAGCAGGCTTGGGAGGGAAGAAAACCCTGGTCTAAAGCACACCTCTCTCACTACGGTGCCAAGTACAGTTTTACGAAAAGAGCGCTAGACTCAGGGTCCAGGGAGCCAGGCTCTGCCACCAGCTTGGGCGAGACTGGGGGTCCTTTCTTGTGTCCTCACTTTGAGAGGTGACTGAGGGCACCTTCAAGCATCAAGACCGGGATGCCCCGTGCCTGCTGAGTGGACGTCACCCTCTCTTGTCCAGAGAGAGGATGCTCAGGGCCTTCTGTCTGCCTGCCAGGTGGAGTCTGCAGGTCTGCTCCTGGGTCAGCAGACGGGATGGCCCATGGCAGATGCTTTGGTGCCAGGAGGCTGGGGGTGTGCAGACAGGGCCCGCCCCGGAACAGCAGAGGGTGCGCCTGGCCACCCCCAGTAGGGTGGCAACACCAAGTGCTGGGCAGGACCTGTGGCTGCAGAGACAGAGGGCAGCACAGCAGAGGGGCCAGCAGCCCATGTGGGAGCTGCTGCCGGAGGCCGCAGACGGCCACCCTGTGGGGAGTCGCCCCTGAGCCGGGGACAGGTGTGGGCGCCTCAGGAGGGGCATGGACAGCCTTGCTCCAGACCCTCCCTGAGGACGAGCGCGGGGCAGCAAGCTTGGCAGACGGCGCGTTGCCCCGGGGCTGATTGCCATAACGAGAGGGCGACTCTCATGGGGCAAAGGACAGGCGGGCACACCAGCGTCGCCCGCAACCCCGGGGTTCCCCAGCTCAGGGCTCCTCAGGAAGGACACACCGCCCCAGGCCTTCCTCCGCAGCTTGTGGGGCGGAGGCAAAGGGCACCCGCAGGAATGAGAGCACGCCACCCACAGCCTGTTCTGCCTGGAGCAGTCGCCTCTGATGACCAACCTGCAGGGCCTGCGCCCTCCACAGCACCCGGGATGAGCCAGGACCTCCCGCTAGCTCGAAGGGGCGCAAACCCAAACCCGCCATGGCTCTCGACGGGTGAATCAAAATCGGTCCAGTATCCTTTGTTTAGAAAAGTCAAACAGTGGGAAGTTTGCTAGTCCAGCACCTCCCGGGGACCTGGTTTAAGCTACTGCTTGTTATCAAAGCCTCCGTAGCCATGAACCTTCATGACACGGCTCAGACTGTGGAGCCGCCCCATCCCCCCTCCCAAAATTAGGGCAAAGATGATGCAAAGTCGCGGGAAGGTCCCAGGTGACGTGGACACAGGCGGGGACGCAGGCAGAGAGCAGCGTTGACTCAGGGCCCCCCTCCGTGGTCAGCAGTACAGGCAGGGACAGAGCTGTTGTGAGCTTATTTCCAGGCGTCTGTGGCCTGAGCCTCACGGCTGGGACTAGGTCAGTCTTAGTGCTGAATCAGTATTAAGTCACAAAGCTCTAAATATCTCTAAATACCTCCTAAACTTTTCATTTTTACAAAGTGAATCCATTAAAGAGGTTTAGAACTGAAGTTGGCTTTCGTCTAGATTTCTGTGTTGGTTTGCTTGTGTTTGTTTTAGATCCAACATGTAATAAAAAGGATTCCTTGTTAGACTTATACAAATCACCTCACCAGAATTGAAAACTTGTTTTTTTGTTGCCATTTCAGGTGCTGTCTCACGCCGCTTTCTTGTAGCTCCTACAGACCCTGTGTCTCCTGACGTTCACTGTGGGTAGTACTGGAATCTGTCTCATCTCACTCGGTGAGGAGGCCTTCGCTCAGCTCCCGGTTTACCTCGTCTGTAGTATCTTTATTCTGGTAACTCATTACTATTTATATCCTTGGTATTCGAGCCACACACATTTCAAAGAGCAACAAGGAAAAGATGGGAATTCAGAACACAAGCTGCTTCTCTCTGCACAAAGCGGGGGTGCCAGGCAGGCTACCTGGCCAGCCTCCCTCCTGTTGGGGCGGAGCGCTGCCTACAGGCTCTCCCTGCGAGTCAGGGTGAAAGGGCTCTGGCAGGTGTTTTTGCTGTCGAGCTAACAGTGAAATAAGAGCCTTTGATACAAGGAAACAGTGAAGGACTGACGCTTGTCATTGCAGAAAGATGGAGTGACACCTTCCCTCGGCTCCAAACGGGAGGGCCGTCCTCTAACTCTCCCACGTACTCTCTGCTCCAGCCGGCACCAGGGCTGTGCTGTCCACGTTCCCGGCAGCATGTCCAGCGGGCCCTGTGAGGTCACGCTGAGGAACGCGGAGCCAGACAGCAGAGCCTGCGAGGGCGAGCCCTGAGGAGCGCTTTAAACATCCTGGCCCAGCTCTGCACCATGAGCAGCTCTCCGAGCAGGGCCGGCCTGGCCTGCAGTCCCTGCAGAGCAGCCTGGCAGCTCAGGCAGCGTCTGCACAGCAGCTCCGCCTGCTCCCACAGAACGTTTTCAAAAGTACTAGTTGCAAACTTTTAAGAATTGGAGTATTTTCACAGACTCGATGGACGTGAGTTTGAGCAAACTCCAGGAGACGGTGAAGGACAGGGAGGCCTGGAGTGCTGCAGTCCATGGGGTCACAAAGAGTCGGACATGACTGAGCAACTGAACAACAGGGACCTAAAGTTTGCTTTTCTAACGTTTGGTGCCCGTGTTTCTTCACAGCAACAAGTGGGTGGTGAGGGACGTTCCCCAAGGCCCCGTGGCGAAATGTTACCCTGTCCAGCCGCACGGCCCCGGCTGACGCTCGTGAGCTGTTAGCCAGGGGCCAGGGCCAGACTCGAGCCTTTGGAACAAGAAGCACTAAAGGAAAAGCCTTTGCGCTGCTTAAGGCCACACTCCATCCACGTGGGCCAACCAGAGGTGAAGAGTCTCTATGAAAGACAGTCGACTGAGGACCACGCCTCCTGCCTCACAGTGGACGCGCTCACGCTGCTCTCCTGGGCCTGCTTCCATCAGGGCACAGACCTGCAGGCACCCCTCCCGATGCCCAGTGACCCTGGCCAGCTGGGAGGGGTCTCCACGAGGGAAAGTCACAGCCAAAGCCCCTCTCCGGACAGTAAATGCTTCCTGCCTCCTGCTGGGTCGGCTTCCTCTTGTTAGCAAAATGCTCTTGGTGAGCCCGGCAGATGAAGAGTGTTAAGGAGGAGACACAACCGGTGTTTCAGGAGCCGTCCCCAAGCAGAGGGGACAGCGAGGGGCGGGAGGGGCCGCCCCGGGTGACTGCCAGGCGGGCGGGGGCAGAGGCTTTATCCGTGGTGGTAAACTGACTCCAATTCCGTCTGCCCCGTGTCAGGGGTCGCGTCCTCCCTGGTTCCCGCG